>JADBJO010000150.1:275000-280000 GCA_016801955.1 Conus betulinus
ATGTGTTCTATTCAGCCGCACTTCCTTATTTCAGATCTGTGTGGCAGTGTCCGATTCAGCGGACGAAAGGCCAGGATTACGAGCAGGCGATAGGAGTGGATGTTTTCAAGATGGACTACAATAGTTCCCATACGCTGCCAGCTAAAGTTTTTTTTTTTCCCCTGATCTATAATGTAACGGCCTAATTTTTTTTTTTTTTCTCTCACCCCCCTTCCGCTCCCTTTTTGTACTCCCGCTTCTTATAGAACAGGGAATACTACTTACAATGGGAATGAAGAAATGCTGTCTGTGTGTCTGTCTGTCTGTCTGTCCGTGGTCAAAATGTGTTCCACTCGCTCCAGACAAACTTCTGGGCCGATCTGACTGAAAATTGTTGGTATGTTCATTATGGGTCACAGATGATGCCCGATGTTTTATTTTACCAGAACAGCCGTTACTAACGGCTGTAACGGCCCCAAAACGGTTTTTCTTCTTTATGGAATATCTCTAAAAGTACTTCGCCGACTTCTTATCGCAGTGACGAGATACATTATGACGCATGTCTGATTGTGACATTAAAAAAAAAAAAAAGTTATGATGCAAGTTTGATTGTGACATTTTTTTTTAACACGCGTGTTCAAGATAGATCTGAACTGGGAGTACGTCTATATGCTTTGCATCTTGTTTCTTTCTTTTTTTTAATCTTTACCAAGCCATTAATGTGATGGTGGAGGAATTTTAGCTTGCATTTGTTTTCCCCCACTACTACTAATTCGTACAACATAGAATTTGGTGGAGGCTGTCTCCAGTTCACCCTTCTCCTTGGGAGTCAGAGAGCGGTCGGTGTTGCAACTTCCAGTCGGCTGTCACTGCACGCCGTGTCTTCCTTCAAGGAATCGCTTATAACAACCCTCTTCACTTACCACTAGCAGTTCCTTCATCCCCATCCAATAAATTCTGCGACTGTGTGTGTGTGTGTGTGTGTGTGTGTGTGTGTGTGTGTGTGTGTGTGTGTGCACGCGCGCGTGTGTGTGTGTGTGTGTGTGTGTGTGCGTGCGCGCACTCGCGTGCATGTGCGCGCGTGAGTGTGTGTCAATATGCACTCTTGTTTGTAGGTGCATGGTACTTATTGCACTACTTCTTATTGGTTTCATTTATGTTTTCTTTAATCTTTTCTGTATTTGCATGGGCTTAGGGATTATGTAAGATTAAGCACCATAAATAAAACATTATTGTTATTGTTTTGAGTCATGTTTCATACCAGGTAGTGGCTGACAAGCCAAAGAGAAGACAATCTATTGACGGAGAGAAGCTCAACGAAGGATTCTGAAACTTTCTTACCGTCAATTGATTATCTTCTCTTTTTTTTCAGGTCCTTGAGCTTATTTCATCGACAGATTATCGTCTCTTATCCGCGGCAACGCAACCACTGCCCTCCAGCTAAAATACTGACGGGTCGATACTGACAGACTCTCGTCTGACGCTTAAAGAATTTATTCTCCCCCTAAAACATTGGGATCTGATTCAAGTTAATGAGTGACTAACACTCACAATATATTAGATCTGACAATGTGCCGGTGATGGTGTTTGAGGTCTTGGTAATAATCTGTCTTCTGGATGTAGAAACATGACAATCCAAAGCACTTGCCTGAATACGAGTCCCAGTGCCTAAGGAGTCATTCCCCTAGCACTGTCAAGGCACATAGTTAAGGCTGGAGTAATTTAAGAGATAATTTACGAGGTACGACCTCCCTTGGAATGTTCCGCGATGAGTCTTGGAGCCATGAGCACTTCAAGTCTATTCCTCCTCTCCTACCTCCGCAGAAAAAGACGCAACCAGCAAAATACTTCAATGGCGTAAATACTCAATATCTGACTGAAAATAGTTTTCTCAGCACACATTCAACAGGTCTGGGTAGTGGCGGACGCTTCCACAAAATCCTGCAAATATTCGTTTTCCAGTTCACATTTTGACACTTCAGCATGTTTTGTCACGGCGGCATAACTCGTCTGTAGGTCCGGCCCATTTCATCATACCCTGTGACTGTCCGTTAGAAGAAAACGTGTGCTGCAGTAGCTGGGACCTGTATATAGGTGATCAACAACACTTTTTGACAACTAGCCACTGGTCAGTCAGAATGGCCACTAGTCAGTCAGAATGGCCACTAGTCAGTCAGAATGGCCAGAATGGCCACTAGTCAGTCAGAATGGCCACTAGTCAGTCAGAATGGCCACTAGTCGGTCAGAATGGCCACTAGTCGGTCAGAATGGCCACTAGTCGGTCAGAATGGCCACTAGTCAGTCAGAATGGTCACTAGTTGGTCAGAATGGCCACTAGTCAGTCAGAATGGCCACTAGTCGGTCAGAATGGCCACTAGTCGGTCAGAATGGCCACTAGTCGGTCAGAATGACGACTGGTCATTTGTGTCGTGTTTTGTGTAGTCACACAAGCGCAGTGGCTGGCATCGTCTGGGAGGCCCTGGGTTCGATTCTCTCTATCACTTTTATACTTGTGGGCCGCAATATATATAGCTCGGTTAGTAGAGCAACGGACTTGTAATCTTGGTGATCTTGCGGTTGCGGGTTCGAATCTCTGCTGGGCCGTCGGTACAGGGGGATTTTTCCCTCAGAGTCAACAACATCCGTTCATTTCCCAAACTTCGAATGAGACTATAATCAAGGTTCCGTGATGTGAACGCACACATAACATCCTGCACGCACGTAAAATCCTATTACCAACTTTCGGAAGAGAAGGCCAGTTTGGCCGCTGGCATGGACGACACGTTCCACATTGCATGCACTCTGCGTGAAGAATCAAAAGAATGAAAGAACCGTTACAATGAATGAACGATATTGACTGAATGACACGTGAAACGAGTGAATGAAGCCTAAGCAGGCAGCTCTTCAGTTGGAACTACCCAGGTAGGCAGCCCGTTGTGTAAACGACAATGCGGATTGTAAAGCACTTAGAGCTTGGTCTCTGACCGGCGAAAGGCGCTATATAAGTACTCTTAACAGTAATACTACTTCTCAGCCCATGGCAGGCTCTCTTTCCCACAGTTGACTTTGCTGTGGGCTCATTTAGGAAGACCGGAACTCCACATTCGAGTTCCCTCCACTTAAAAGATGTTTCTCAAAATACCGGGATATATTGTTAGGAAAGGTAGCGTAAAGTACAGTCCTGTAGACACAGTGTCAGACCAGAATGGAAATCCGTAGCATCCTCCTGTGACCCTTCAGATTCGATCAGCATAGAAAAAAAGTCTCAGACTCTGTGACCCTTATCGATCAGCATAAAAGGTCTCAGATTCTGTGACCCTTCAGATTCTGTGACCCTTCAGATTCTGTGACCTTATCGATCAGCATAAAAAAAGTCTCAGACTCTGTGACCCTTAGTGCCCTGCTCCCACAGATGACCTCACTTTTGATTTCTTCTCCTCGTCTGCGCCCTTGGCGAGTTCGTGTTGGGGTTGCCTGTACCAGCAAATTCACGCGGGGACTGCCTGCTGGACAGACGCGATGGCACCATCTAGCAGGATACACTCATTCACGCTGGCTCCGCAACTTTCTGATCATAGTCGGTAATGGGGTTAGTAGGTGGCGTCCTGCGTTGGTTGTTGGATCGGAACAGGCTTCCCGAGTACGACACAAGAAACTCGGCAGCAGCGCAGTGTCTCCTTTGGTGGGTTGCCTCACTACGATTTGACTTTATTTTCCCATTGGATTGCCGTGGTTGTGGCGGAGCGAGCCACCCTATGGCTGAGGCCAGAATGAATAGCGTGGGGGTAGTGCTACGGGAGTGCCACAAAAGATGTGGCAGCAAAAGCGACAACTAAGAAAACAAACATCAGACAGAAACAGACAAACAAATGAAACAAACACTTTCAAAACAATGAACAAACACTTTCAATGGCAAGTCAAAAATTAACCATATTTGACTGTGTGTTGTTCACATTACACGCTATTTAACCGTTTTCTATCATGTGTGTGTGTTGAGTGTGTGTGGTAAAGGAGTAGGGTGTGCGTGTGTGTGTGTGCGGGTGTGTGTGTGTGTGTGTGTGTGTGTGTGTGTGTGTGTGTGTGTGTGTGTGTGTGTTGTGTGTGTGTGTGTGTGTGTGTGTGTGCCTGCCTGTGTGTGCCGCGCGCGCGCGTGTGTGCGATTTGAAAAAAAAAATGTTCAAGCAGCAATCAGGAATGCCTCGTCGGCACAGCCACGCCACAACCTGTGACAAAACGTGTCCAAGTGAAAAAACGCGTCGTGTCAACAAACGCTGTACGTCACTCTGTGACAGAATGTTCCGACTGTCAAAAGTTGCCGCAACAAACCGCGACATCGACCATGGTCTTACAGCAGTGGTCACCACTGACCCTTTTGTAGGCCTTGAAGACGTTGCATTTGAAGACGTTGGAAGGAGCCTCTCTGGCAATGTAACTCCAGATCTTGAGGTCCTGGGAATCATGGGACACGTAGAAAATCCTGTCAGAAAACAACGCCCACGGGCACAGGTATACAAGGGTTTTTTTTTGTTCTGTTTTGATTGGCACTGAAGTAGTGCGAGACACACACAGATCGTTCTGAGTGTCCTGTCTGTCTGTCTGTGTGTCTATCTGTCTATATATGAGTAAGTAAGTAAGTGCGTAAGTATGTATGTATGTATGTATGTATGTATGTATGTATGTATGTATGTATGTATGTATGTATGTATGCATAATTATATGTATGCCTGTATGTTGGTATGTATGTATGTGTACGTATGTATACATGTGACTGCGCTCGTTATATTCACATTAGACCAATATCTATCTATCTATCCATCTACCTATCTATCTATCTACTTACCTACCTACCTATCCATCTATATGTCCGTCTGTCTGTCTGCACGTCTGTCTGCCTGTCTGTTTATCTATCTGTAAAACCATAGTCAAACAGACTAATAGAAATTACTATCACGAAATTGTCAAAAGTCTGGGATAGACAGACCTCTGACTTCCCAAGTGTAAAAAAAAAAAAAGCCCCATGC
>JADBJO010000150.1:282500-292500 GCA_016801955.1 Conus betulinus
GTAGAATATGTTGGAATATGGCAGTTTGCTCACCCTGGGGTGAGCCACCCTAATGTCAGACACAGAAATAGATTGTCACAGTACAACATTATACAGCAGAATACAATTCGACATGATACACTATAACACATCATATTACAATGCAGCACAGCGCATTACAGTTAAACGCGACGCGATCTCCATGGAATGCGAAATGGTACAATGCAATACAATACAGTAACATGGAGTTCAGTGTAATACAATGCCACACACACGACACGATACAATGTAATCCTATATAATACAACACGACCTGACGTGTTCTGGTCCAAATTCGGCTTTGAAATACAGTTGCGAACATTGTTATCACAAATACACCACTACTGTGTAATTATTACGTGCTAATTCAGTGTACGAGTAAGAAGACGTAGGTTCTAATGTGAAAGAAGACTTAACACACGACGTTTTCAGTACATGTGAAACAGCGCCAGGGTCCTCAACAGCAAAACCAAAAGTACATTATATACCGTGCGTAGTATGTAATGTAAAGGAAACTACTAATTTCTACAACAATGTTCGCAAAAGCCGAAAATGAGCTTGTCTTTTTTTTTTTTTTTTTTTTTTTTTTTTTTTTTACCCGTTTGTTCTTCCGCGCAGCACGATCTTGACCCCATCCACAGAAATGACCATGCTGATTTTCTTCTTCTTGATCGCCTTGGCCTTGAACTCGTACTGCAACAAAAAGAAAAATTACAGAAATCAGTGTAGGAAAACACATACTGAAATACTGAGCCGCCAAATCAACGGACCAGACTGGATTAACGATCCTTGACCATTTGATCTTCTTCTGGCCGGACAAGAAAAAACAAACAACGGAAATAAACATATGTTTGAAAGACAGATGTTCAAGTGGCTGACATGTATGTTTTCACATTAGCATGCAACGGACTAGTATTTTATTTACACTACAAAGTCGCAGGGGGGGGGGGGGGGGGGGGGGGGGGGGTTATTTTTTTGTTTGTTTGTTTTTGTTTTTTTTTTTTTTTTTGCCTAACTGCTCTGCTATGGGGCAGCGGTGGTGTTTTGTATGCATCAGCATCTGTGGCTATCGTCGAAACGATTTGTCGACGAGTGATGTGATATATATATATATATATATATATATATATATATATATATATATATATATATATATATATATATGAGCATATACTGTTGCCAGTATGATGATAATGATGATGATGATGATGATGACGATGCTGCTGCTGTTGCTGCTGATACATAGCCAGACGAGGACGGGCGCACTGTGTTGTGTGTGTGTGTGTGTGTGTGTGTGTGTGTGTGTGTGTGTGTGTGTGTGTGTGTGTGTGTGTGAGTTTCTTTAACGCTTGCAAGTAATGTCATGGTTATTCACCCAGTGCATGTTGTTGCAAAATTTTAGCCAATATCGATCTGATTTCCGGAACAAGTATGAGAATAATAGTAAATATCAAATGAGAAAAGAGGACACAAGAAGAAGATGAGAAGAAGAAGAAGAAGAAGAAGAAGAAAGAAGAAAGAAGAAGAAGAAGAAGAAGAAGGTGGAGGAAGAGGAGAAAAAAGAGAGGGAGGAGGAGAAGAAGAAGAGAAGAAGAAGAATAGAGAAGAGGAGGAAGGAGAAGGAGGGAGGAGAGAAGGAGAAGGAGGAGGAGAGGAGAAGGAAGAGAAGAAGGAAGAAGAAGGAGGAGGAGGAGAGAGAAGGAGGAGAGGAGAGGAGGAGGAGAAGAAGAAGAAGAAGAAAGAAGAAGAAGAAGAAGAAGGAGGAGAAGAAGAAAGTAGAATAAGAAGAGAAAGAAGAAGAGCAGAAGAAGAAGAAGAAGAAGTAGAAGGAGGAGGAGGAGGAGGAGAAGGGGAAGGAGGAGGAAGGAGGAGAAGAAGAGAAGAAGAAGAAGAAGAAGAAGGAAGAAGAAGGAGGAGGAGGAGGAGGAGGAGGAGAGGAGGGGAGGAGGAGGAGGAGGAGAAGAAGAAGAAGAAGAAGAGGGGCAGAAGAAGAAGAGGGGCAGAAACAGTGGAACATCCAAAGGCTATGGTGGTGAGCATGACTTGCAGCAGCCTTGGGTCAACAACACCGAAAATAATAATGCCACATTTAGAATGCAGTTACGTTGCCTGCAGAATCAATATGGCGATGTTCTTTTTCTTCATCTCCTTTTTTCACCCTCTACCCCACCCCCTCTGTTTCTCTTCTTTATTTGGGCCGTCTCTGTGTGTGTGTGTGTGTGTGTGTGTGCGTGTGTGTGTGTGTGTGTGTGTGTGTGTGTGTGTGTGTGTTCTGTGCTGTCTTTGACCAATTGAAACAAGTGAACGTTATATACACTTAAAATACTGTAGATTTCCTAGTCTTTTCAGATTAAGTTTACTTCCAGCTTCCAAGAACGAACAAAAACTCTAAACCTGTCCATTTACTTATATAAGTTACGATCTGTTCTTGTTTCTTGATGCATGTTGCTGAATCAATTTTGACCGTTTAAAATATCGGAATGGTTTCCAGATGCACCCCTTCAGAGGGACGGTGGCTTTTCTGAATAAAATATCCGTATCCGTATCTCTCTATCTCTGTCTGTCTGTCTGTCTCTTTTCTCTTCCTTCTCCTCCTTCTTCTCTTTTTCATCTCCTCCACGTCCATCGCACGTCTACCCCCTCCCCTTTAACAGACTGCCACACCTGCTCAATCCCTGTTCCAAGTCAGCCAGACAAAAGGGACGACAGACACGTGGTGATCATCACAGTGGGTGCGACCCCCACAATTCTGTGATTTCAGCCGCTGCTCAAGGACCCCTTGTCAGCCAATCAGCGGGCAGAGAACAGTCGCCTCCGCACATGTTTTTTCCTTTTCCGGACTCTCATTCTCCTTCCCCTCCCCCTCCCCCCCTTCTTCTTCCCTTCCGTTTCCAGCATGTGCTCCACCTCAGCGTGCGCGTGTGTCATTTCCAAGGCTTTCTCCCTTCCTCGTCTTTCTCTCTAGAGATTAACCACCATCATAACAACAAAAATGAAAACAAAGCCAGACGAGACGCATTCCGATCGCACCTTGAACAGAGCTTTCTGATTTAGAGAAAAAGCGAGCACGCGTGCGCGCGCGCACACGCACGCACGCACACGCACACACACACACAAACACACACACGCAGGCACGCACACAGGTAGGCAAAACACACACACACACACACACACACACACACACACACACACACACACACACACACGCACACACACACGCAAACACACACCACACACACACACACACACACACACACACACACACACACACACACCATCGTCATAGAAAAAAAAATGTCAGCAGCAACTATGGCAGAAAGATGCGGGCCGAACTGACAACGGATACTCCCACTCCACAAGCATCTCCACCCCTCACGTCTACCCGCCTCTTGCCCATTCCTCCACCCTCCCCCGTTTTTATCTCCTCCACCCCCTCTCACTGACACAGCTTTTTTTGTTGTTGCCTGTCTTTGTAATATGGTCAACAAGAAGACGGCTATCCACACCCTTCACCCCCCCAACTTAACATTTCCATATTAATTGGATTTCCCTGCCCATCATGATCGGAGTGATCCGCCCCTGTAGATCCATATTCTGGGATGGAACTGTCGCTGGTCAGCGGCTGAGGTAGCACCGTGCATGCTAGCTACAGAACTGCGTTCAATAACACATGCAGTTATCGAACGTTAAGAACTCGTACATGACCCCAAACCCATCTTAATATCGCCATTCCCAGGAAACGACATAAAACACCTTGACAGCTTTGTAAAGACGCATTCTAAGGAAAAATTGAGAGGGAAGAACCATCATCAAATAATGCAGACAAGGTAGGGCCTACAAACTTTCCACTCCCATCCGCTCAACAGCATTTTGATGCGTGTGCTTCTTAAGCTGAAAGAGTAAATTCTGCCACTCACCCCGTCTCCTCCGCTTGTTGTTCTTCCCTCTCCAGAACTTTACCGAGAATACACTTTTTGTTTGTTAACCTTGAAAAGTTTGGCTTCAACCCTCAAACTCGATTTGCTCCTGACCAACTTTTTGGACACTCTGGACATCTACCGAGAAATTGGATCCCCACGCCTACCCCATCCTCTCTCTCTCTCTCTCTCTCTGTCTCTCTCTCCCTCCCCTCTCTCTCTCTTTATCTCCAGCTCGACCAGTTTATTTCAACTCTCCCTTTCCCCCCACTCTTCCACTTGTTCTCATTCCCTGTCCAGAACTTTACCGAGAATAAACTTTTGTTTGGTAACCATGAAAAAAAGTCTGGCTTCACCCTCCAACTCGATCTGCTCCTGAAACAACTTTTGGACACTCTGGACATCCACAAAGAAATTGGACCCTCACACCCACACCATCCTCTCTCTCTCTCTCTCTCTCTCTCTCTCTCTCGCTCGCTCGCTCTCTCTCTCTCTCCCTCCCTCCAGCTCGATCGGTTTATTTCAACTCTCCCTTTCCCCCACCCCTTCCACTTGTTCCCCTTCCCTCTCCAGAACTTTACCGAGAGCACACTTTTGTTTGTTAACCATGAAAAATACTTGGCTTCAACCCTCCAACTGGACCTGATCCTGAACAGTTTTTTGGGACACTCTGGACATCTACAAAGAAACTGGACCCTCACGCCTACCCCAACCTCTCTTTCTCTCTCTTTCTTTCTATGTCCCTCCCTCCTCCCTCTCTCTGTTCATTTCAACTCTCCCTTTCTCCCTCCCCCGTCTACGCTGTCCCCGTCATGTCTTTTATTCTTTCTCCTTCCTGGTAAGAGCTCTAAATCAGAGAGAAAAGAAGCATGTAGAGACAGAGCACAGAGATAAACGCTCAGACAAACAGACATGCCATGATTACGGTGATGTTACGGCCATACATCTCTGTCATACCAGCCAGTGTTCCAAGCCGTTGGCCAATGAACGTTGGACAACAGTGCTCGGTGGACACCAGACAAGATTAGTGAAAAAGCGTTTAGCGATATACAGCCTCACGCCGTCACAGGAGCAGATGGTGAAAACAGCCATAGCGTCACTGTCTTCATCCTGAGATGACGGCGATTTAGAGCCTGATAACGTCACAAGAAGCGCCGGAATAGCTGGTAGACCGCCGGATTCGTGATCCTGGGGTTGAGGGTTTGAAGCCATAGCGTCACTGTCTTCATCCTGAGATTACGGCGATTTAGAGCCTGATAACGTCACAAGAAGCGCCGGAATAGCTGGTAGACCGCCGGATTCGTGTGATCCTGGGGTTGAGGGTTCGAAGCCATAGCGTCACTGTGTTCATCCTGAGATGATGGCGATTTAGAGCCTGATAACGTCACAAGAAGCGCCGGAATAGCTGGTAGACCGCCGGATTCGTGATCCTGGGCTTGAGGGTTCGAAGCCATAGCGTCACTGTGTTCATCCTGAGATGATGGCGATTCAGAGCCTGATAACGTCACAAGAAGCGCCGGAATAGCTGGTAGACCGCCGGATTCGTGATCCTGGGGTTGAGGGTTTGAAGCCATAGCGTCAGTCTTCATCCTGAGATGACGGCGATTTAGAGCCTGATAACGTCACAAGAAGCGCCGGAATAGCTGGTAGACCGCCGGATTCGTGATCCTGGGGTTGAGGGTTTGAAGCCATAGCGTCACTGTGTTCATCCTGACATGACGGCGATTTAGAGCCTGATAACGTCACAAGAAGCGCCGGAATAGCTGGTAGACCGCCGGATTCGTGATCCTGGGGTTGAGGGTTTGAAGCCATAGCGTCAGTCTTCATCCTGAGATGACGGCGATTTAGAGCCTGATAACGTCACAAGAAGCGCCGGAATAGCTGGTAGACCGCCGGATTCGTGATCCTGGGGCTGAGGGTTCGAAAACCATACCGTCACTGTGTTCATCCTGAGATGACGGCGATTTAGAGTCTGATAACGTCACAAGAAGCGCCGGAATAGCTGGTAGACCGCCGGATTCGTGATCCTGGGGTTGAGGGTTTGAAGCCATAGCGTCACTGTCTTCATCCTGAGATGACGGCGATTTAGAGTCTGATAACGTCACAAGAAGCACCGGAATAGCTGGTAGACCGCCGGATTCGTGATCCTGGGGTTGAGGGTTCGAAGCCATAGCGTCACTGTTTTCATCCTGAGATGACGGCGATTTAGAGCCTGTTAACGTCACAAGAAGCGCCGGAATAGCTGGTAGACCGCCGGATTCGTGATCCTAGGGTTGAGGGTTCGAAGCCATAGCGTCAGTCTTCATCCTGAGATGACGGCGATTTAGAGCCTGATAACGTCACAAGAAGCGCCGGAATAGCTGGTAGACCGCCGGATTCGTGATCCTGGGGTTGAGGGTTCGAAGCCATAGCGTCACTGTGTTCATCCTGAGATGACAGCGATTTAGAGCCTGATAACGTCACAAGAGGCGCCGGAATAGCTGATAGACCGCCGGATTCGTGATCCTGGGGTTGAGGGTTCGAATCTCCGTAGAACTGTTTCGGTACAGAGTAACATTTCCCTTGGAGTTTACATTGTCTTTGACTTAACAAGGTTCCAAGAGTGAACGCACGCATGCCGTCTTCCACACACATAAAATCCCATCACCAACATTGGAAGAGGTCAGTTTACCGTTGGCATGGATGACAGGCATGCACGCACCATGCACCGACAGTAGAAACAATGATGAATGAAAAGCGAGTGACTTGATATCCCACTGAATGAAAGGGGAAATGACGGAGTATAGCGCCGGCAAGCAGCACTTCAGTCACCTCTGCTCAGGTAGGCAGCCAGCTGTGTAAACGAGAGTGTGGATTGTAAAGCGCTCACGGCTTGGGTCTCTAACCGAGGACAGGCACTATACAGCACCCAGCCAGTGTCCAGAGGAAGAGGTATCCCATGGTAATGATGATAACAAGAGAACAGAGTGAATATAACCTTAGAGTCATTGTCTGTTCGTTCAGAGTTTCAGGCACTGTGTCAGCTTTGAACCTATCATGAATCCTACCCTAGTCCGCCGACTCCTCACTCTATCATGGTCTGCTCTGTCTGTCTGTTTTTCTCCCTCACTCTCCCGTCTTTCTGTCTGTTTTTTTCTCCCTCACTCTCCCATCTTTCTGTTTGTTTTTTTCTCTCTCACTCTCCCATCTTTCTGTTTGCTTTTCTTCCTCACTCTCCCATCTTTCTGTTTGCTTTTCTTCCTCACTCTCCCATCTTTCTGTTTGTTTTTCTCCCTCACTCTCCCATCTTTCTGTTTGTTTTTCTCTCCCTCACTCTCCCATCTTTCTGTTTGCTTTTCTTCCTCACTCTCCCATCTTTCTGTTTGTTTTTCTCCCTCACTGTTTTTGTCCCTGACTCTCCCATCTTTCTTTCTGTTTTTCTACCTCACTCTCCCCATCTTTCTGTCTGTTTTTCTCCCTCACTCTCCCATCTTTCTGTCTGCTTTTCTCCCTCACTCCCCCATCTTTCTAATATGTCTCTCGGCCTGTCCTTCTTTCCACTCCTAACTTTTGTATGACAGTGCACCAATTCGAACAGATTGAGAGCAACTTCTAGCTCTCTTTCCAACCATCTCTATTCCTCTCTCATCCCTACCCTCACTTTCTCTCCATCTACTTAACTTCTCTTTGGTCCTCTCCTCTAACCTCTCAATTCTCTGCCTGTCTGTCTATCCGACTCTTTACTCATACATATATCCATACTTACCCCCGTGTGAAGATAATAATCCATTGATGGAAAGCAGCTCAACGAAGAAATCGGAAAGCTTCTTTCTGTCCATAGATTACCTTCTCTCACGGTGGTCAGTGTGGATACAACTCTCCTCATTCCCTACCCCCTCGATCCCCCGTTCCTTTCCGTCTCGTACTCTGTCTCTCTTGAGATGTCCATGACATCCAGGGTTGGAAGCAAGACAGACAGACAAGGGAGATTATCATGATGATCCCAGCTTTTGCCTAGAGGACGAGGTGTCAGCCAATCAGTGGGCAGCAAACATCTTCTGTGGTCACGTGGCCTGTTCCTGACTTTACTGCTGTTCTCTCTCCGCCTCCCTCATTTCGTCCAGTACTTTTTTTTTATTTCCTGTCCACTCCCCCCCCCCCCCCCCCCCCCCCCCTCTCTCTCTCTCTCTCTCTCTGAAACCCATACTCAAGATCTCTTGCATTCTCTCTCTCTTCCTCTGCCCACTGAGTAGTCCCCACCCTCTCTTGTATTCTCTGCCCTTCAATGAGAATGCTGGGGGCTCTGTTGGTATCATCACCGTTTGGAAATCCCCTAAGATGTCACCAGCGCGCTAAACTAATGCGTAGGTGATGCACTTGCTCAGTCTTAGCTATGAGACCCTCTTCTTAAATTCTTTCATCTTAATCACTGATTCAGTTATCGCTCAGCTATAAATCATGTGTCTTGGAACTTAGCACATGTGGTGAAGCGTATATATGGAATAGTCTGCACACTGTGACATCTCTTTGATGAAACTGAAACTCGGAAAATCTGTGCCAGTAATGTCCTCTTTCCTGAAACACTCGTTGATTCTGCCCCCTTCCCCGTATCCCTCTCTCCACTTCGGTTTACTCTATCATTATTGTCATCTACTTCTTTTTCTATCTTTTTTTTTAAGCCCAGTTCATCTTTCTTCGTTCCCGAAGTCTTCGC
Source organism: Conus betulinus (assembly GCA_016801955.1). Classification (NCBI taxonomy): domain Eukaryota; kingdom Metazoa; phylum Mollusca; class Gastropoda; order Neogastropoda; family Conidae; genus Conus; species Conus betulinus. Next base: position 291,129 of record JADBJO010000150.1, read on the forward strand.
ACGCCTTTCTCTTGTCAGAGTTCACAGCATGCCATCCGTTGTTTGGTTGTGATCTGGCCCACGGGGAAGTGGTATTGTCGACATTGTTCATTGTGGACACTAGTCATCCGTTCTACAGAGCCTGTCTTCCCAATTATGGCTTTACATATATATATTTCTTTGATTGCACTGTCACCTGGTGGCACTGTCATCCCCTCCCCTCTTTTTCTTTCACTTAAAGGGGGGGGGGTGTAGGTGGGGGGTGAAAAGGTAAATCAACTAGAATGGCTGTTGCCTCAGAGGGGTTTCGTTTGATCCGACTAAAAGGTGTGCAAAATTAGCTGTCATGCTCTAAATTGCTGTACATATTTTGTAGAGAGATCAGTTGCCTTCGTTGCCTGCTCAGGATAATTTTTTTTTATCTACCCGATGATAGTTCCTGAACCTGTGCTGTGTGGTCGGTTAGATTATTTATGAAACTGGAATCTGAAATTCTGATTTTGTCTTCCCCCTTTTTCTTCCTTCCTCTTTCTCTTCCTTTACTCCGCATACTCTGTCTGTCTGTCTGTCTCTCCTCTCTCTCTCCCACTCTCTCTTTGCCCTTCTATTCCCATTTCCATGGGTGTGTACTGATGTTACTATTTAAAAGCAGAAGCACGTACATGCATGCGCGCGCACACACATGCGCACACACACACGCGCGTGCGCGCGCGCACACACACACACACTCTCTCTCTCTCACACACACACACACACACACACACACACACACACACACACACACACAAAGCACACACACAAGCACACGCCGCTACGATGTCCAGGGGATGATTCTCAGTTTGGTGGCTATCAGTGTCATTTCCTCTCCTGTTTGTCTAGTGCTGCACGTAGCTCTACAAAGATGCTTGAGAGATGAACCGAACGATTGTGCAGGTTGAGGAAAACAAAACGAGTTTGCTGTGAATACGACAATGGCGATGTTGACAGCGACTGTTGTAACAGTTAGAAGAGGAAGAAGAAGAAGAAGAAGAAGAAGAAGAAGAAGAAGAAGAAGAAGAAGAAGAAGAAGGAAGAGGAGGAGGAGGAGGAGGAGGAGGAGGGGGAGGAGGAGGAGGAGGAGAAGAAGAGAAGGAGCAGGAGGAGAAGAAGAAGAAAGAAGAAGAAGAAGAAGAAGAAGGAGGAGGAGGAGAAGAAGGAGAGGGAGGAGTAGGAGTAGGAGGAGGAGGAGGAGCAGGTGGAAAAGAAGAAAAAGAAGGAGGATGAGGAGGAGAAGGAGGAGGAGGAAGAGAAGAAGAAGGAGGAGGAGGAGGAGGAGAAGAAGAGAAAAGAAGAAGACGAAGGAGAAGAAGAAGAATTAGAACAAGAAGTGCAGAAAGAACAGAACACCCAAAGG
>JADBJO010000150.1:297500-307500 GCA_016801955.1 Conus betulinus
CACCAACCATCTATTCCTCTCTATTCCCTAGCCTCACTCTCTGTCCATCTACCTGACTTCTCTCTATTTCACTCCCCTAACCTCTCCATTCTCTCCATTCCTTTCTCTGTGTGGCTCTGCGACTCGCTGCTCATACCTATGTCCACATTTACCCACATGTGGGAAGATAATCCATTGATGGAAAGAAGCTCAAGGAAGAAATCAGGAAGGTTCTTTCTGTCCATAGATCATCATCTTTTGCGGTGATAAATTTGGACACAGCTCTCTTCCATCCCTGCCCCTTTGATTTCCCATTCTTTGCGGTCTCCCTTCAGCAAGACAGACAGACAGACAGACAGGGGGAGATTATCGTGGTGATCCTGGCCAGCACTTTGGGGGACCAGGCGTCAGCCAATCAGAGAGCAGCAAACAATCATAGATGGTCATGGGGTCTCCTCCTGACTTTACATGTATTCTGACTCTGCCTCTCCCTCGTTTCTTCTCTCTCTCTCTCTCTCTCTCCAAGGACCTACAATCTGAATCCTTGATCGAATAAAAGTTGTCCGAATTCCGAGTCTCTCTCTCTCTCTCTCTCTCTCTCTCTCTCTCTCTCTCTCTCTCTCTCTCTCTCTCCGACTGTCTGCCTGTATGTCTCTGTCTGTCTCTGTCTCTGTGTCTGTCTGTCTGTCTATCTCTCTCTGCATCTTTCAATTCTATACCCAAGGTCCCTGGCATTCTCTGCTTTTGTCTTTGTCTCTGTCGGTCGGTCTGTCTGTCTGTCTGTCTGTCTGTTCTGTCTCTCTCTCTCTCTCTCTCTCTCTCTCTCTCTGTGTCTACTGAGAAAATCCCGCTCTCTCTTGTATTCTGAGCCTCTCATGGAAACACTGGGGGCTCTGTTAGTATGATCACCTTTCGGAAAATCACTTTTCGGAAAATCCATCGCCAGCAATTTCCTCTTGTCTGTCACTGCTGCTTGATTCTGCCCCCTCCCCCGTCTTATCCTCTACACTTTGGTTTTACTGTGTACCATTATCATCATCCATTTTTTTTTTTTTCTATCTTTGTGGCCTAGTTCATCTTTCTTCGATCCAGAAGTCTTTGCACGTTTTGTTGTTGTCAGAGTTTCGTTGTGAGCTGGCTAATGGGGAGTTGTCTTGCAAACACTATTCCTAGCGGACATTAGTTGTCCATTCTGCTGTGTATTTTTGAGTCACCTTCAATCCCCCGTCCCCTTCTTCTATTTTTTTTTTTTTCGCTTGAAGGGGTGCGGGAGGGTATTTAGGGAAGGGGACTGGGTAAACCAAGAAGAATGGTCTTTGCTCCCTGCAGGGTTTTGTGGGTTTTGTTTTCTGACATAAGGATGACAAAGTTAGGTGTTATGCTCTAAATAGCTGTGCATATTTTGTAGAGAGCTGTGTTTGTCTTTCTTGCTTTTTCAGAGCAATTTTTTTCTTTCTTTTTGTTCTTTTCTTTCTTTTACATTAATTCTTTTCTTTTCTTTTTTTTTTTTTTCTTTTAGATAGTTCTTGAAATGGCGCTGTGTCGTCGGCTAAGTTATTAAAGGACTGAACTCTGAAATTCTCGTGTTGTCTTCCCCTGTCTTTCCCTTCCCTTTGCGTATTGTCTCTTTTTTTTTTTTACCCCTCTATTCTCGTCCCCTTGGCCTAGTCCCTCTCATCTTTGAAAAGTCCTTTCCATCTCTTTCCCCCCCCCCTTGCTCCTTCTCCCCCCCCCCCCCCCCCTCTCCAACTCCATTCTTTTTAACTTTCGTCCATTGCGCTATTTTCTCCTGTTTAGACTCTCTCTGTGAGGCCCACTCTTTGCCAATCAGCGCTCCAATTCAGGCAGCAGACAGACAGGCATGCAGTGTTTATTACAGTATTGCAGCCCTTCTGTGAGCCAATCAATGGGCAGACGACAGCGCTCAATGGACATGACTTTTCAGACAGTCATCTCTGTCTGTCAGTGTGTCTGTTTTTCTATCTGTCTGTCTCTCTATTTCACTCTGTCTGTCTGTCTATCTATCTGTCTGTTTATCCCTCCCTCCTTCCTTCCTCTCTCTCTCTCTCTCTCTCTGTGTGTGTGTGTGTGTGTGTGTGTGTGTGTGTGTGTGTGTGTGTGTGTGTGTGTGTGTGATGAAATAATAAAAAAAAAATGCTGTACATAGATATTTGGCATTTATATTTTGTTCGCGAGACACTTGTGTCTTAATTATGTCTCCAGTCTTTGCCTTTAAAACGGCATTATTTACATGCTCTTTACACCTTTTCTGTTGCCCCCTTTCAAACAAGGACATGGCCTATGATAAATAATTTATACTCTCCATCATTAAGGACAGATTAGAAGAATAGGCTCTGCCTAAAATCTCAATCCTTGATTGAATAAAAGTTTCTGAGTTCTGAGAGTGTTGAGTTCTCTCTCTCTCTCTCTCTCTCTAATGGCCGAGGGAATAATTCATACTTCCTGTCTGTCTGTCCGTCTGTCTCTAATGGCCGAGGATAAATAATTCATACTACTGTCTGTCTGTCACACACACACACACACACACACACACACACACACACACACACACACACACACACACACACACACACACACACACACACATACGGTGTGGAGCAGGACCGACACATTGCATTATCTGCGCTCTTGGACTTGACCCCCCCCCCCCCCCCCCCCCCCCCCCAACTTAATGTCAAGTTGATGTGTCGCTTACATAGGATTATAAGCAAGTCGACTACCTTAAGAAGCGATCAGAATACAAAGACATGATTCTATTTGCATCCATTATAACACTGAGGTTTTTTTTTTTTTTTTTTTCTGCTACTGTCTCATCTTTCGTACTCCATATATGCATTATTCCCAAACAATTCATTTTCACTACCTCAGACACAGCCACACCCTACTCAGTAAAGTAGCAGTCCCAACGCCACATTTCACAGGGAGCAGTCGCAATGTAAACGCCGTGAGGCAAACCACGGATGCTGCTTACGACACGAAGTCGTCTATCGCACCATCTATTTCGTCTCCGTCTTGTCTTTGTGTCCCTGGCACAATCTCACTTTTGTCTTCACGTGTGTTTGTCTATATGACATACCGCTGCCCGGAGGCACAACTGCCGAAAGTCTGAAAATAAAACTGAACACGGGACGAAAAAAACTGATTACTTATCCTCACAAGATAAAATATCCTCACAATAGATAAATATCCTCACAAGATAAATATCCTCCTCACAAGATAAACCGCCAGCTGTGTTACGGTACCCGTATTTTGATTACAGCATGTTTAGATTTTAGGGTAGTGCGACCAGACTTCGCTACATTATGCCCCTTGGCCCGCTCTTATAGTACCCCAAAATCTCAAAATTGCACAAAAAAGCAAGTTACAGCAGTTGAATTTCCTTGCGGGTGATACTCTCACTTTTGTCTGAACATGTATTTTGTCTATTTGGCACAGCACCTCCTCTGTCGTTATCTGTCTTTATCCATTTGGCACGCCGTCGCTTTTGTCTTTGTCTTGGCCCTTTTGGCTTGACCATCACTTTTGTGTTTGTCTTGTCTTTGTCCATTACGTACACTATTGCTTTTGGCTTTGTTTTGTCTTTGTTTTGTTCCCTTGACACTCAATTTTTTTCGTCTTTACCTGCCTTATTCCAGTCTGAGACACTGTTTCTTTTGTCTTCCTCTTGCTTTCGTCCCCTTCGCACAGCACCATATCTTTCGCCTTTAACTTGCCCATTGTCCCTTTGGCACACATTCTCTTTCGCCTTTAACTTGCCTTTGTCCCTTTGGCACACATTCTCTTTCGCCTTTATCTTGCCATTGTCCCTTTGGCACACATTCTCTTTCGCTTTTAACTTGCCTTTGTCCCTTTGGCACACATTCTCTTTCGCCTTTAACTTGCCTTTGTCCCTTTGGCACACATTCTCTTTCTCCTTTATCTTGCCTTTGTCCCTTTGGCACACATTCTCTTTCGCCTTTAACTTGCCTTATCCCTTTGGCACACATTCTCTTTCGCTTTTATCTTGCCATTTTCCCTTTGGCACACATTCTCTTTCGCTTTTAATCTTGCCTTTGTCCCTTTGACACACAATCTCTTTCGCCTTTATCTTGCCTTTGTCCCTTTGGCACACATTCTCTTTCGCCTTTTATCTTGTCTTTGTCCCTTTGGCACACAATCTCTTTCGCCTTTATGTGTCCTTTGTTCCATTTTGGCCTGCATCTTTATCTTGTGTGTCCGTTTGCATACCATCGCTTTTGTCTTGTCACTTTATGCTATCGCCTGTGTCTTTGTCACTTAGGTACCATCGCTTTTGTCTTTGTCACTTTGGTATCCTATCGCCTGTGTCTTTGTCACTTTGGTATGGGATCGCCTGTGCCTTTGTCACTTTCGTATGCTATCGCCTGTGTTTTTGTCACTTTGGTATGCATCGCCTGTGTTGTTTTGTCACTTTTGGTATGCTATTGCCTGTGTTTTTGTCACTTTGGTATGCTGTCGCCTGTGTTTTTGTCACTTTCGTATGCTATCGCCTGTGTTTTTGTCACTTTGGTATGCAATTGCCTGTGTTTTTGTCACTTTGGTATGCTATTGCCTGTGTTTTTGTCACTTTGGTATGCTGTCGCCTGTGTTTTTGTCACTTTGGTATGCTGTCGCCTGTGTTTTTGTCACTTTGGTATGCTGTCGCCTGTGTCTTTGTCACTTTGGTATGCTGTCGCCTGTGTCTTTGTCACTTTGGTATGCTGTCGCCTGTGTCTTGTCACTTTGGTATGCTATCGCCTGTCTTTGTCACTTTGGTATGCTATCGCCCTGTCTTTGTCACTTTGGTATGCTATCGCCTGTCTTTGTCACTTTGGTATGCTATCGCCTGTCTTTGTCGATGTCTTGTCTTTGTCCATCCAGCATGTCGTTTCTTTTCTTTTTATCTCCCAGCCGAACGTCTCGACCTCTCTCTCTTTCTTTCTTCATCCCCACACTTGCTGTCCCCTTTCCCTCTCGCTGTGCTCCCCCTTCCGCGCGTGCGCGCTCTCTCTCTCTCTCTCTCTCTCTCTCTCTCACACAGGGACAGACAGACAGACAGACACACAGACATACACACACACACTCACACCCGCACGCGCACGCACAGACGCCCCCCGTTTCTCCATCCGCCTGTCTCCTCGCTCATGCATTAAATCTACGCCCCTCTCTTTGCTTCTCCAAGTTTCTTTTACCATTCATATAACTCTTCTGTACCCTCGTCAGTCTAACAGTCCAGAAACTGCACACCTTTCCCCATCCCCATCAGTCAAACAATTACACACAAATGAAAACTGTACCCCCTCCGTCTGCTATGCAAGAGGGAACTATGGCCAAACATCCAATGCACGACCTCCAAAGAACTCGGATCTCTTTGCTGGGAGAATTTTGCAGATGGCATCTCAGTTTCTATTGCAACAGCACGCGCTTTCCCCGCCCCGTCGCTTTCGAGGTAATTGCAGTCTTGCCTCCCCCCCCCCCCCCCCCCCCCCCCCCCCCCCAACCCTTCCCATTTTTTTCTTCTCCATCCACATCCTTCAGCCTCCTCTTATCGTTTTCTTTTAAAATTTCTAAACCTTTTGTTTTCAATGTTTTGAATGTCGTTTGTCTTGCTTGAACAAAAACAGCAACAATAATGATAATAATAACTATAGTAATAATAATAATAATAATGAATAAATAATGATGAAAATGATGACAGTGAAAAGAAAAGTTGATGATGACGATGATGATGATGATGAATGATGATGATGATGATGATGACGATGGTGATGATGATGATGATGATGATGTAGAAAAGGAAGGAAGGTAACTTTAGAAAATAAAACAGGAATGAAGTTTATTTTAAAGAAAAAAAAAACAACAACAAAAATAACAACAACAATAAAAAACATCAACACAATAATAATAGTAACACAACAACAATGATAATAAAAAATAATGATAGGAACAGTAATAAGAATGCGTTGAAGATTAATGATGTTATTATCATCAATAACAATAATCTTGCTACTTCTGCTATTACTACTAATTCTACCACCACCACCTACTATCGCTAATATTTGTAAAAAATGATAATGTGTCAATGGTAATAATGATAATAACAAGAACGTGGGATACAAAGAAAACGATCAATGAATAAAGCACTGAGAGAGAACAACTGAAAAAGAAAAGAACTGGAAAAAAATATTATGTAAATGACTAAATACATGTATTTGAAAGGAAAATTAATGCAAGAAAAATGGGGGTAACATCTATGTAGAGAGATGAGAAAAGAATATCCCGAAGTAGTAAATAAAGACAGTAAAGGAAAGAGAAAATAGCTGTATACCATATGCATGAGGTCAAAACTAAGTAGTATAGTTGTGTGTCTGTGGAGAGTATTGGCAGCCCGTGAAGCTATGTTTGGATCTTGATGCCAAACTGGTAGAGGGCCCCCAGCCTGGCAATAAAATGAGATGCCTGCATGCTGGGCTCAGTCACAATTATCACACTGTAATTGCCAAAGAGCCAGGACTTTGACATGATTGTGTTATACTGGGGATGGTCGAGGTGCAAAGCGCTGTTTTGGGTTTGGGGGCAGTGATGGTAGATGCCAGTCAGTGTGTTAAAAAAAAAGCGTGTATTGAGTGTGTGCGGGATATTTACCTACATAGATGTTACCGCACAGTTCATGGTGGATAGTATACACAATGTTGCAGTTTCGACGGGAGAATTTACGTTCAATTTTGTAAGAGTCTTTCAGACTATGCATAAATGGTATCTGGCTTGGTGAGAAGATAATTTTGCAGTTCAGTTTGGAGCACATAAGTAGTTCTTTGACATTTTAATCGCGCTTGAAAATAATCATGGGTAAGTCTTAAAGGCAGGTTTGTGATCTACTATGTGCCAGCTGGCCTTGAGGATCCTACAAAGGGGCAGTGCGGGCCGGTGGAACAGATGGCAGGCAGTGGGTCTGTCTGTTTCTTCTGGAGGTTGGGCTTTCAAGACTGTGTCTCTGGACACTGCTGTGGTGCAGTGGAGAGCATCGGTAATCAAAGTAATGAGGTATCCATGCTTGGTAAAAAAAATCCAAACATTTTGACTGCTTGCAATGGGAAATCTTCTTTGTCGGAGAAGAATCTGCACAGGTAGGGGAATTCAGAATATGATATGCTGTGGGTTTTTTTTTTTATGGGTGGTGGGAAGATACCTAGTCCATGTATAAATGTGTATGGGCGAGTTTTGTAGAAAACTGAGGTTTTGAGTAGTCCATTTTTGAAGATGGGAGTGTGTCCAAGAAGTTAACTGACTGGGAAATGGTATATGTACATGTATGCGAAGTATGGGTGAATTACCTGAAAAATGTTGATGAAGTTGAGGAAATCTGGTTCTGGTATGGTGGTGGCTCCCAGCCTGTCATCAATGTAGTTTACGTTTAACAAAACCCAGACCGACGATATAAGTAACTTTCTGTTTGTCTTTCAGTTTCTATTGTTTTGAATGTTATTTGTCATGTCTGCAGAAGATCCAAAGGTCAAAACCCGTGCGTTTGTTTGGTAATTTGTTTGTTCCTTTGACGACCAGGTAATTTCATTCTTTTCACATATTTCAATTTCCGCGTCCAGTCATTCCACTTTGAAACCAATCTAAATGTAAACAGTTTTAAGAGTTAATTATCGATGCTGATTCCATAGTTGTCAATGACTCTTCCACCCTGTGAGTGAGTGTGTGTGTGTGTGTGTGTGTGTGTGTGTGTGTGTGTGTGTGTGTGTGTGTGTGTGTGCGCGTGTGTGTGTATGTGTGCGTGCGCTTGTGTGTGTGTGTGTGTGTGTGTGTGTGTGTGTGTGTGTGTGTGTGTGTGTGTGTGTGTGTGTGCGTGCGTGTGTGTGCGTGTGTGTTGTTCTAAGTGTCCTAAAAACCAGCTGCATATGTACTTCAAGCAGACGTAACATCATCCTGTATAAACAGATCAATTTGTAGTGCGATCTGTAGAATGAAAAGGGAAGAAGGTTAATGACTAACGGTGCTAGGGTCATCACTGATAACAGTTTATCTTGGCCAGATCTTGGTTTTTGCCAGGCATACGCATATTTAGAAAAAAAATATTTTAGTTGTATAAAAATTAAGCATGTTCATGATATTCAAGTTCGTAGTTTTTTTTTTTCAAGCGCTCATCCTGTCTCTCGTAGATTCTTCTTCTTCTTTCTTCTTCTCTCCTTCTTTTTCCTTCTCCTGCTACTTCTACCTCAACTCCACGGGGACTCATAGGGGCCCAACCTGAGAACCAGTCCACTAGGTTCCTCCAGTTTCGGGGCCTGGGTCTCTGCAGATATCATTCTCAATCGCGCTCTACAACGACTCCCTTGACGATCCGGCTCTTTGTATTCTAATGTTATTGATATGCGTCCACCTAATTCCTGTGGAAGGACGCAAAGACGAGACGCTCCATGCCGGCTGCACACCGCCCATTCGTATTTTACTTATTTCGTACCTTTTAAAGAGTGAAGAAGCTCCGTGGTGCATTCCATGTCATGTGCCACTCACAATGAAACATTCTTTTAGAATGTTGGGACTTGCATGATGCGAGACACAAACATTTTACAGCAGATTCCATGAAAACCTTGTTCATAGATGTTCCACCTGATGCGATCTTTGAATTCTTGAAGGAGATTAAGATTTTTCATCGGATCTGACATTTTATAGTGGAAAGATTCTTTAACAAAATTTCGGGTGGGGTTTTAGATGTATTTTAAAGAGTTGTGTGAATGAATGACTTGTGAGTTGACTTCAACGCGGTGACAGCCCTGATATGGCCCTTTGCGGTCGGCTGGGTTATTAGCAACATTATCTTGCCTTACCTTACCCAATTCCAGACTAGAATACAGTAAAGCAACATTGATGTGCAAATAAGCTGCTGGTATCACTTCTCCTGGAATTATATTTTTTCCCCAATTATTTCACACAGACTTTCGGTTCTTTTGCGCAGATTAATTCTGTTTCATATGACCTTATGTATAGTGGCAACTTCTACTTGTCGCGGGCCGTGAAAACTTAAAACAGTTTCCCCCTTTATTTTCACAGAGCATGGTGTATTTTTGGAGACGTGTGTGTGTGTGTGTGTGTGTGTGTGTGTGTGTGTGTGTGTGTGTGCGTGCGCGCGCGCGCGTGCGTGTGTTATGTGTATGTGTGCGCGCTTGTGTGTGTGTGTGTGTGTGTGTGTGTGTGTGTGTGTGTGTGTGCGCGTGCGTGTGCGCGCGCGCGTGCGCGCGCGCGTGTGTGTGTGTGTGTGTGTGTGTGTGTGTGTGTGTGTGTGTGTGTGTGTGTGCGCGCATATGTGTGTGCGTACGTGCGCGCGTGCAGTTCACGCAAACAATGTGTGTGTGTGTGTGTGTGTGTGTGTGTGTGTGTGTGTGTGTGTGTGTGTGTGTGTGTGTGTGTGTGTGTGTGTGTGTGTGCTTTTAAATAAAATCATTTTCTTGTATGAAATGGTATTCAATTCGCCATTCATTACACAAGATACAACAATGTAGATCGTAAATCACTTGCTTTTGTAGTTATTGTCAAATTCTGTGCAAAAGAGATTACATGCTTTACTCGTGCTCTCTCTCTCTCTCTTTCTCTCTCTCTCTCTCTCTCCCTCTCTCTCTCTCTCCCCCTCCTCCCCACCTTTCTCTTTGAAAAAAATCAGAGAATTCTGTCATAGCTGGAGGAGATCGGGCAGGGGTGGGGGATGGTGTGGGGCTTAAGAGAAAGCGGGGTTGGCGGGGATGGTGATTGGGTTTGGAGAACGTGGACGCATTTCATGCATTCACTGACTGACTGGTTATGTTGTGCAAGCTTTTTTAATTCTTCTTCTTTTTTTTTTTTTTTTTTTTAGTTATGTCTAAAATCGATTTCTTTTCATGAATGGTATCCAATTACTTACTTATCACACAAGATGCAACAATACATGTCGCAAGCCACTCGATGTTGTAGTTTTTGTTGAATTCTGTGCAAAATAGTTTACAGGTTTCAATTTCTCTCT
>JADBJO010000150.1:312500-315000 GCA_016801955.1 Conus betulinus
TCAACTGACATTCTGGTAGCAATTTACAATCAGTCTACACAATCCCTTTATCGTGCCCAGCAACTCGATCTCCATCAGCAGAAAGGCAGATGATAAAACCAGAATGCCAGAAATATAATGCCAGCCGATAAGAAAAGCTTGAAGACTGCTCCCTTTGGCTTCCTCAGGTGGACAGTTGTGCTAAAGAAACGAGAGCTGGAGCTGTCTCGTGAGCCTGCACCTTGACACGAAAGCCATGCTTTCAGCGACGTTTTGCGAGTGAAGACACGGACACAAAGAAAACCAGCAAAAACCAGAAAGCGTCTTCCGGTAGGCAGGGGGAATGTACTCTCCTTCCTGTTTTTGCAGACGATCTAAATCAGGATATCAGATGTCTGACGCACTTTTGGATGAAATCTAACAACTGTGTGTCTAGACAATTCCATAAAGTCCAGGGACGCAGAAGACGAACAATACGTACTTTTCTGCTGTGGGTAAAGAAGACATATGCATGTATCATCAGATAACAAGACTGAATAGGGTATCACACGCATATCAGCATTTTTCTTATGTTTTATCTCCTCTCTGTTTTCATATACTGCAAAGAAATCAGAACAAGTGTACTTAAGCATGCCAGATGAAATAAACCTGGGACACAAAGTGTCACCGTCTGCGTATCGATAGTCGGCACCACTGTTTCCGCGCTTTCCATCATGCTCCGTGTCCCCCCCCCCCCCCCCCCCCCCCGCCCCCCGCCCTTCTCTCTCTCCGTGGGCGTTGTTCCTATTCCACTCACTGAGGCTTTCACTTGTATGACTTTTGAAATGGGCGTCTAATTTAGCATTTTCCTTTGAAGCGCGGTTTGATGTGTCCGCTTTTGCCTCCACGAACAGGGTATGATCTCTGGTAGATGGCTTCTGTAATCTCCAGAGACTGAGACACCTGCGCGTCCCTGAAACTACACATCCTGGAACAGCCTCTTCCCGTCTTCTCTTGAATTGGTTCTACTCCTTCCCTTGTTTGTCTTGTGAAATGGGATAGCCCCTTCCTTTCCTGTTCACAAAAGGCACACTCGCTGTTCCTTTCCTGTGGCGAGTGATTTGAGTGGAAGCGTACGTCAATGTCTTTGCTGTAAGAGTGGGGGGGGGTGGGGTGGGGTAGAATGCGGGGAGGGCAGGGGAGGGGAGGGGGAGAATCGTTGCTCCTGACCTGAAACGGAAAACATTCTTTCTGTTCCTGAATGGGGGCTCTGTTCTCTCTGAAATGGAACATCTCCCTTGGTCTTCCTCCAGCAAAAAAGTGGGGCAACTGCCGTTTTCCTGCATCTTCTGTTCCCTACTTTTCGCTCATGGGCATTTTTTTGAAAATGAAGTCCCCCAAGCATGGGAATCGGTTTGTTTCCTTTTTTGAAATAGAGCATTTGTCTTTGTCTCACCTTCCTTATTCTCTCTAACGTGGCAAAGGGGAAATCCATACCCGTCTCCATTCCTCCTATTCCGATATGGGGAAAATCCGGACCCTAACCCGTCCTTCTTCCCCCTTACTTCAAACTCATTCATCCATCCTAGCACAGGATAATATCTTACCCCATCTTCTTTCAAATGTTTCTTGTCACCTTTGATTCACGACATGGGGCATCCTTGCCCCCGTCTGCTGATATGAAAAAAATGTTCCAGTCTCCGAATTCCAAATAGGCAGCTTACAGAGTGATGGGACTTACACCAAGTCAAACGTCAACACTTTACAGGAGACTCCATACAAGCCTTACTCAGAAATACCCCACGGGATGTGATTTTTGAACGCCTGAAGGAGATAAGCATTTTGCATCTGATCGAAGTATCAACAGAAGAAAGATTTTGAAGTTATGTTAAGTCATTTTTTCAGAAAATCCGTTCTTAACAAAATGTGTGAAATTTTCAGTTTATACGTTATTTTTCCTAAACATATATGTAGAGACAGACCGTGATGAGGTGACAGCCCTGACACGGCCCTTTGCACTCATTTGGACTACAAACATCACACACTGAACTGAATCATCCGTTTACTTCCAAACGAAGCGTTTGTTTTCATACACTCCTTTAAAACATACAGTATATTTCTTTCTGTCCACACTGAGGGCAACAATGTCTCCTTTTCTCTCCGGAAATGAAACACTGACCTTTTTACTATTTCTTCACTCTTGTTCTGTGCCGAAGGTGTTGAGTGTGAATTTCTGTTGCTGACTGGCTCTCACTGTCCCTCCACAGCAAGTGCATTGGCTAAGTACCCTCTAATCGCGCCCCCTTGAATTGAGTTTTCTTGCATCTGTCAATACTGATAGAAACACATGCAAGAAAAGTATGAAAACCTTTACATGTGTGACAATTCACTACCGCTTTTACAAAGACAAAAAAAACAAGACCAACAAACAAACACAAACAACCAAAGAACTCAATGCAGAAGAATACATACCACTTACCACGAACTAAAAGGCAGTGGTTTTTTTTTCAATTAACTCGACAATGATGTCGATGTAATAGGC
>JADBJO010000150.1:317500-327500 GCA_016801955.1 Conus betulinus
GTGTGTGTGTGTGTGTGTGATGTACTTTTCTGATCTACAAAGTGGTTTACCAAACTGATGAATATCCGGAAAGGGGTTCTTTTAAGCACGTGTTTCATAAACCCTGTTTATATTCGCATATATCCTGGCATATTTCATCAAATGTTTCTAAAATAACCTCACCGTCTAAACAGTTGATTTTTAGGCTATAATATTTATAATAAAAAACATCAAGGTTGCACGAAAAGACTTCCCAAAATTAAAATCGTGCGATATTGAGAAAAGACCAAAAAGTAATCGTACATCATTCCAGTTTCACATAAATGAAAAGCTTAACAGACACCATGGAACATATGAATCCAGTCTATAGTTCGCAGGCGCGCGCGTGCGCTTTGTGTGTGTGTGTGTGTGTGTGTGTGTGTGTGTGTGTGTGTGTGTGTGTTAGAGAGGGAGGAAGATGGGTCTTTTGATTGGACCCTTATCTCAAGCAGAGTCAGGGGTTTTGTGTGACATATTGCTCGGCTAATGAGGCGCAATCTAACCGGGAACTCCCCCCATATGCCAAACGGCTTCCTTTCATCCCCCCCCCCCCCCCCCCCCCTCATCAGTGGAAATTAACGCACGAGGTGCTCTTCATTCCGACTTCTTCCAAAGGCCAAGACTCCGAGGTTCACCATTAGTCAAATACTTTTCGTGCGCAACTGTTTTTCATTCCACCATTGAGGCAGCCACACTCTGTCTTCGGGAATGACGTCTAAACACGACGCAAATATGAATACGTTTTATTTTGATGTCGCACTCCCCCCCCCCCCCCCCCCCCCCCTTCACCCACCGGCACACAATAGCCTGCTCTTTTCCGCATAGTAGAGCGGGATTTAACGTGCGTACAAGATTTTTTTTTTCTTCATTTATGTATTAACTTACCGGACCTCGATTCTCGATTCAAAGTCTTCATGGAAGGACTAGGAAGGGAATGGGGTGTGCACAGATGTCGACGTCAAAGAGAAATCTCTTCCAACTTGATTGTGTCTGGGCGAAACGAACCCCGCACCTTGTAACAACAGTCTGACGTTCTAACCCCCCCCCCCCCCCCCCCCCCTCCAACGCCAACCGATCCAATTGCTCTTCATGAAGTTCAAGCCTTTTTCCCTGACGTTCAACGCGTTGTACTTGAACAGCATTTTTGAGCAATTCATGTACGCACCTCCTATGTTACCGTGTCTTCCCTGACATCTTACCTACCATTATATCACCGACCATCACAAGATGATGATGTAGTTTTTCTCTTCGCTCTTAATACATGGAGATCGTGGAAGCGCTTAAAGCGCCGGTAGAAATGTCTGGTGCTTCTGTTCAGGGATACATACGCCCCGGGGTGGCACTGGGACCCAGAGAAGTACTGTCCCCAATCGGCGAAACCCAACCATCCGGGTGCAATCCTGCTTCAGCCTTGGAAGTCTGCGCTGTGTTGACATAGGGTGCAGACAAGCACAGGGCATCCCGTCAACACGTCAAAGGATATAGAACTGCTCCTCGGCAGATGCCACTGTGTATCGGCCACTGGACGCCAGTCAACAGAACTCCACAGACGCGTCTCCAAGAGTGCACCAGCCCATATATCACGATGGGCAGGTCTCATTGTACAAGACCACCGCCGAGCGAACTGCTGCGCGAATCCCGCAGCTCTACTCGTGGCTGTTTCGCTGAGAGTAGGACACAGCCGAACTACAGACGCAGCCAATCTTTCGCAACACAGTGTTACGTGCCGTGTGTAGAGGATCTCCGTTGCAGACTTTTCCGCTGTCTATAGCACTTTCTCTGCGGTCAGTGGGTCTTTCCTCGCCGTCAATGGGCCTTTCCCTAGAGTCGGCCAAAAGGTGGGCAAGAACAAGATACGCGCCAAGGTGCCATGGGACCCGGAGAAGCACTTTCATCCACCGCCGGAACAACCAGCCGGGAGCATTCTGCATTACCCTTTGAAGCCTGCGCTGTGTTGGATAGAATGCAGGCACGCACTGGCACAGGGCATTCTTCTGAAGCGTCCATGCAAACTGTCTGGTGCTTTTTTTTTTCCCCCCACAGATGTATGATTGGATACAGCATACAGCAAGCGCAGACTTACGTGACACAGACACGACCCACGGACGCACATACGGGAAAATGGATGAAGGGTCGTACCTTGCAAAGTTCTCTGCGTTTGTTGTTTCAGTAATATTGCTCTCTCTCTCTCTCTCTCTCTCTCTCTCTCTCTCTCTCTCTCTCTCTCTTAACAAGGCATTCAAAGGCGGGAGTGATGTCACGCAAGTAGATACATATGCCGTGGCTATGTTACATTTATACCGATAAAATTGTCTGTTTCAGTGTGCTTATTGTTACTCTCCCTCAAATTGAACTGTCGTCCTTTCTGAAATAAATCATCGAGATAGTTCTCTCTGTCTGTCTGTCTGTCTGTCTGTCTCTCTTTCTGTCTCCCTCTCTCCAATGACAATAGTTTGTGGACTTTAACGCTTTTTTACGCTCAATCAATTTCTTCCCGTCACGAATGCACACTGTCCTCGATGTCCATGCCACTTTCCCTGTCACGAGGTCTATGCCATTTTCCCTGTAACGAGGTCTATGCCATTTTCCCTGTCTCGATATCCATGCCATTTTCCCTGTCCACGATGTCCATGCCATTTTCCCTGTCCACGATGTCCATGCCATTTTCCCTGTCCACGATGCCCATGCCATTTTTTTTCCCGGTCCACGATGCCCATGCCATTTTCCCTGTCCACGATGTCCATGCCATTTTCCCTGTCCACGATGCCCATACCATTTTCCCCTGTCCACGATGCCCACGCCATTTTCCCTGTCCACGATGCCCATGCCATTTTCCCGGTCCTCGATGTCCATGCCATTTTCCCTGTCCACGATGCCCATGCCATTTTCCCTGTCCACGATGCCCATGCCATTTTCCCGGTCCTCGATGTCCATGCCATTTTCCCTGTCCACGATGCCCATGCCATTTTCCCGGTCCTCGATGTCCATGCCATTTTCCCTGTCCACGATGCCCATGCCATTTTCCCTGTCCACGATGTCCATGCCACTTTCCCTGTCCACGATGTCCATGCCATTTTCCCTGTCCACGATATCCATGCCATTTTCCCTGTCCACGATGTCCATGCCATTTTCCCTGTCCACGATGTCCATGCCACTTTCCCTGTCATGATACTCATGCCATTTTTCCTGTCATGAGGTCCATGCCATTTTCCATGTCCACGATGCCCATGTCATTTTCCCTGTCCACGATGCCCATGCCATTTTCCCGGTCCACGATGTCCATGCCATTTTCCCTGTCACGAACGGTCAGGGTCTTACAGAAATCGCATTTTATGTCATGTTTCATGCGTGCGTTCCTCCTCCTCCTCCTCTCCTCCTCTCGCAGGCTTCCTTGTTTTTCATGTTCATCAATAACTCCCAGGACGTGCCGCGGGACTAACAGGAAGCATCTTGTTACGAGCTGATGCGATTTGAGTCAAGGCAGACAATCAGGGGCGGCAGTTTAGCCACCGGATTGTCTGCCCACACGGGGAACCCATCAGCGAACAATCCTCTGACCAGGCCTCCCGCCTTGCGGCCATGCTTGCTTCCCCCACCCCCACCCCCTTTCTTCTCTCCCCTACTCATCCTCCCCCCCCCCCCCCCATCTCAATCAGTGGCTAGTGATGGAAGCACAATCACTGACACGCGTTCCTTCCGTTTTTCTCCGCTCTTGTGGCCAGCACTTGAATGAATGAATGAATGAATGAATGATGATGATGATGATGATGATGATGATGATGATGATGATGATGACGATGATGATTTTAGCGGATGTTTGCGGGCCGCGCCGCTGGCGGTGACAAAATTACAATAACGCTGGTGATGGCGGTGGCGATGGTGTGAAGAAGAAGAAAGAAGAAGAAGAAGAAGAAGAAGAAGAGGAAGAGGAGAGAGAGGAGGAGGAGGAGAGGAGGAGGAGGAGAAGAGGAGGAAGAGATGAAGGAGTAGTAGTAGTAGTAGTAGTAGTAGTAGTAGTAGTAGCAGCAGCAGCAGTAGTAGTAGTAGTAGTAGTAGTAGCAGCAGCAGCAGTAGCAGAAGACGATGATGATGATGATGATGATGATGATGATGATGATGATGATGATGATGATGATGATGATGATGATGATGATGATGATGATGATGACGATGATGATTTAGTGACTGTTACTGTGGCCGCGCCGCAGGCGGTGACAAAAATGACAATAACGGTGGTGATGGCGGTGGCGATGGTGAAAAGAAGAAAGAAGGAGGAGGAGGAGGAGGAGGAGGAGGAGGAGGAGAGAAGAAGAAGAAGAAGAAGAAGAGAAGAAGAAGAAGAAGAAGAAGAAAAAGAAAGAAGAAGAAGAAAAAAGTAGTAGTAGTAGTAGTAGTAGTAGTAGTAGCAGCAGCAGTAATAGAAGACGAAGATGATGAAGATGAAAATGATGATTTTAGTGGTAGTGGCAGTGGGGGGTGCTGACGGCGGTGACAAGATGACGGTAACGATGCTGTCAGCGATGGGCCATACCGATGATAATGAAAGTGATGATGATAATGATGATGAAAGGGTAGCATAAGCACAATTGCTCTTGACAGTGATGGTGATGACGATGACGATGCCAGTAACATCGATGACGACCATACAGATGATAATGAATGTAAGCTTAATAATAATGATGGTTATGAAACTGAATACGGTGGTGGTGGTGGCGGCAGTGGGGTGACAATGGTTTCTACAACATTGACTGTGACAATTATGATGACGATGGCAACGACAACAACGATGATGATGTTAGTGATGATAATAATAATGACTACTCTGTCATCCAAACACATACACACACCTACAGAAGAAAGACAGACAGAGAGAAAGACAGACAGACAGACAGACAGACACACACACACACACACACACACACACACACACACACACACACACACACTAACTTTCCATCTCTATGAGCAGCAATGGAAAAACAACGGTAACGCCAACTGCTTTTCATTCGTTGTTGTTTTGCCTTCAGGAAAGATGGATATGATGATGATAATGATGATCATGAAAGTCGATGATGATGATGACGATGCGACAATGACGATAATGATGATGACAGTGATGGTAATTATGACGATAGGATGATAATGATGATGATGACGACGACGACGACGACGACAACGACGACGACGATGATGATGATGATGATGATGACGATGATGATGATGATGATGATGATGATGACTAATGTGATAATCATAATGACGATGAGATGAAGTCGCTTAAGACATTCTGTATTCACACGTTGTACACACACGATCACCCATGTGAACAAAATTGCGACAGTTTATCAACACTATAAAATCATTGGCCTCCATTGGTGGGTCTAATGTGGGTTTAATGATGTTGGTGATGATAGTAGTAATGATGAATACTCTGCCATGAAAACTCGCACACGCACACACAGACACACAACAGACAGACAGACAGACAGACAGACACACACACACACACACACACACACACACACACACACACACACATTGTTGTTGTACTCCATGTGAGTTTAAATTACCTTAAAATCAAGAGATCCAAAAGCTACCTCTAACATATTCATCAACCTGGTGAAAGACTTTCAAAAGAAAAACACCCTACAATGCGCATTGTCGTTGGCAAGGTAGCACCAACATGCCTCTCATACATACATACATACACACACACACACACACACACACACACACACACACACACACACACACACAGACATAAATACACACACACACACAAACACTACACAGACCAGTTAATACATACGCGAATTCTTCGCATGGCTGCCACAATCTCCACCCTGGTGCTAGGCCTGGGTATATCCAGCGTTCCAATGTACTGCAACACACATGGCACCAGCCTGTACTGCTAGGCCGTGCTACAACGTGGAACATTCTGTACTGGGTTACATGGTATGGCATCGCATTGAATCGTGTTGTATTGCGTAATGTTCTTGACGGAACAGATTTGGCATGTGAAATATCTTTGCGGATTCTTAGAAGATTTTGAAATAGAAAAAAAAGAAGAACAAAAAATCGACAACGTTTCGGTCACAGACCGTCTTCAGGACTCCCAGACCTGAAGTCCTGAAAATTGTCCATGACCGAAATGTTGCAGGTTTGTGAAGTCCTGAAAATTGTCCATGACCGAAATGTTGCAGGTTTGTGAAGTCCTGAAAATTGTCCATGACCGAAATGTTGCAGGTTTGTGAAGTCCTGAAAATTGTCCATGACCGAAATGTTGCAGGTTTGTGAAGTCCTGAAAATTGTCCATGACCGAAATGTTGCAGGTTTGTGAAGTCTGAAGACGGTCTATGACCGAAACGTTGCAGCAGATTTTTGTTTTTTTTTTTTTTTTTTCTATTTCAACATTTTTTCTGAGAATCCTCATAGATATTTTGCAGTGTTCACAGAAGATCTGCGGTCCAAAATCTGTACTAGATTTGCCATGGTATAGGCAAGTTCGTGTTGCCTGCCATTGCACAGACGTAGCAGCACTCTCCGAAGGGGGGGGGGGGGTGGGGGGGGGGGGGGGGGGGGGCGGACCCATACTCGCGCTCGCTACGCGGCTTAAAAAGACAGAGCCCTTTGAAGGATGGATCAAAGCAGGCACCAGTGAACACTGCCCAAAGTGACACAGGCTGGCGGCGCAGTGTCTCCTCTGGTGAGTGGACCCATCTTTACCTGATATTGATAGCTCCCTACAGACTGCCCGCCAAGCCACCTGGAGACTCGAATCTCAGGTCTGGGACGTTCTTGCTTCTTAACCTGGAACATTACCAACAAGAGCACCATTCTACAGAGTGTGTGGTAAACGTCATAAAGTAAGAATCACAATGAAAAGATCTGGTCATGCCGTCCAACAGCCTTTCCATCACTAAGCCTTCCTAAACCCAGGTTAACCAAAAAAAAAAAAAAAAAAAAAAAAAAAAAAAAAAAGAAATCTGTGCAGCCGAACGAAAAGAATAAAGGAACTACGAAAATATGTTTGTAATTTGTTCATTTATCAGTTTGGCGACACAGTCATTTTCTTTCTTTTTGTCATTTTCTTTCTTTTTTTTTTTTTTTCTCCTTTAATCTTGTCTCAGTTTCCACCTGCAGTCACCTCCTTAAACACAGGATAAAATGAACCATCTCCTCATTTTCGCGCGCGCGCGCGTGTGTGTGTGGTGTGGTGTGTGGTGTGGTGTGGTGTGGTGGTGTGTGTGTGTGTGTGTGTGTGTGTGTGTGAGTGTGTGTGTGTGTGTGTGTGTGTGTGTGTGTGTGTGTGTGTGTGTGCGGGAGGGTCGGGGGGGGGGGGGGGGGGGGGGGGGGAGGGGAAGGCACGGGGAGGGGAGGGGGGGGGGGGGGGGGGGAGAAAGACCTCGTCTTTTTCTTTGCATGATGAAAATGAGAGTGGAGAGGATCTCCCATCGCCATACTACACCAGCTGCTTGCCCTGTGGTAAAATGCACTGTACAATGGAGAGATTCCCCAATCAACGGATGAAAAACATCAAGTATATACACAATAAATATACAATTCTACAGTTGAGAGGCTTCAAAATAATTATCTGCCCTTTGATACACTTTAGAGTAGAGAGCCCCCCCCCCCCCCCCCCCCCCCCCCCCCCCCACCGCTCCCCAAACAAGACAAAAAACATTTGCCCGTTGGCGAATGCACTGAAGAGTGGAGAAGCCCTTTAAGCACCAGTCTAAAACACCTGGCCTCAGACAGGTAAACACCATTGTGTGTTATTTGATCTCCTCTGCAATAGAATCACATGTATGTCAACATACCTTTTGTGCATTTCTTATATGGATTATTCAGTTCCAAGCAGTGCAAAAGTTTACACAAATGGTAGCCGGGAAAATAGTACGAGTATGATTTTGCAATAGTAGTAATAAATAATAGAGGATGATGATGATGATGATGATGATGATATGTTGATGTTGTTGATGATGTTGTTGTTGTTGTTGATGATGATGATATTGATGGTGTTGATGACGATGATATTGATGATGATGATGATGATGATGATGATGATGTTGATGTTGTTGTTGTTGTTGATGTTGTTGTTGATGATGATGATGATGATATTGATGGTGTTGATGACGGTGATATTGATGATGATGATGATGATGATGATGATGATATGATGATGATGATGATGATGATGATGATCACAATATTTTTGTACCGCGTTATATTACAATAAGCGATCACATCCACTCGCCGCACATTATGACACTTTCTTCCGCAAAGACAGATCTGACTGAATGACGAAGCCAGTGAACGCACCAATGAATCAATCCACGATAAACATCAATTCGTGAATCCTCCAATCAAAAAGGGACAAAAATTCACGAAACAACCTGACCGTTCTGAGCCACACGAGTCTTTTCAACACTTGTCGCCGCGAGATGGGTCACAGAGGGGGGGGGGGGGGGGGGGGGGGGGGGGGGGGGGGGGGGGGGGGGGGGGGGGGGGGGGGGGGGGGGGAACGGAGATAAATCCCCATGAACGAGTGACAGTTATCTCCCCTGCTGACTGGAACGCTGCACGATCGAAAGCAAGACAGGACAGTTCCCTGTCATAGCAAATTCAAACTGACAGGAAAATTACACGTTAAAAATCCAACTGACAAGAGGATTGCTCAGCGACAGTATCACATCTGACGCGCGAGAAGGTGGTTTTATTTTATCTTATTTTATCTGATTTATTTATTCATTTTTAATTAAGAGGGCTCTGTCGCATTCCCACGGGACATTCCACGTCAAAACGGAGCTAATCCACATGCACAATCGCGCAAGATTTTCTCACACCCACACAGGATAATAACACTGGTGCCTGGCAGTTTCATACAGACACCGGATCATTCCAAGCAGGCACATAAAACAATTCAAACCTGACGAAAGCCAGGTCCACGCTGACAAAGCCCATGCTCACTTTAGACACAGGCCATTCTAGCAACCAAAGAAAGAGATCACGCACGGAGGCATGACAGGATGGTGCCCACCTATCACCGTTCTTCTTTTCTTTATATATATTAGCGTACGTCAGCCTACGGCATCAATACTGTCTGCTCATATTCACAGAGTAGGGACAGGAGGCGAGGTATAGTAGAGAGGGAGAGAGGACAAGCGGAGGGGGAAGGCGGGAAAGGGATGCTGGAGATTGACAATGAAGACGTTTTACAATCGGACAAGGCAAAGCTTCAAACAATATCCGTCCACAAGCAAGCGCAGTTCTTTAGCGGGATTTCAATGAGCTCAGAAGTGCAGCTCCTTCAGAACTGTCTGTGTCCACCTCCAATCCTGTTCTGATCCACAGGAAAAGGTCAAGTACCCACCACTAGGCAGAGGGGGAAGGGGGCGGGGGGGGGGGGGGGGGGGGTGGAGGTGGTGGAGTGGTGGTGGATTGGGGATCGGGGTATGATTGTGTGGGCTCTTGCATGATCTTTGTGTGTGAGCCAGTGAAAAGCCAGAGCTTCACAGACCGGCCCTGCAGTCGTCAGTCTAGACATGTCTCTTAGTCTTTGAAGCTTCGTGGATCACTACTCCTTTTTGTTGACCAGGTCAGGTCTAATCACGCATGCTCTTACATCTGAAGGTGGTTTCTGCTGAAGTGAAAATCGAACAGACATTCACACACAAAATTAACGCCGACTGAAAAAAAAAGAGAATCGTTGATCTTTTAGGGATTAAATTTTGAGTGTAGAAAGAGTTTAGAAAGGTAAGAAGCTCTCATGAACACACACACACACACACACACACACACACACACACACACACACACACACACACACACACACACGCGCGCACGCGTGCGCACACACACGAAACGCACGCACACACACGCACGCACGCACACACACACACACACACACACACACACACACACACACACACACACACACACACACACACGCACGCACGCACGCACGCACGCACGCACGCAC
>JADBJO010000150.1:332500-337500 GCA_016801955.1 Conus betulinus
AAAGTGTGTCAGGGACACTGATGGCTAAAAACAAAACCAAAAAAAAAAAAAAAAATAAATAAATAAATATGAAAGGTAAAGAAAAGCCCATTGAGCGTTTTTCTGTCCACTTGGGGCTCTTGACATTTTCCATGAGGATGAAAAGATTGACAGGAGCATAGACAGTGGCGTCCGTGTGTGTGTTTTTTCACCCACTAACACTATCACAG
Organism: Conus betulinus; assembly: GCA_016801955.1. Taxonomy (NCBI): domain Eukaryota; kingdom Metazoa; phylum Mollusca; class Gastropoda; order Neogastropoda; family Conidae; genus Conus; species Conus betulinus. Next base: position 332,710 of record JADBJO010000150.1, read on the forward strand.
TAGACAGGAGAGATCCTCCAATTCGTCAACCTAAGCATGTCTGCTTGCTTTGAGGCTTTCGTGAAGAGATCATTTTTGTTGGGGGGGGGGGGGGGGGGGGGGGGGGGGGGCGCTGTTTACTCATGCCCTTCTCTGAAGGACATTAAGGAGTGGCTCTGAAGCATACTGCACTCTCAGCTGAAACAGTCAAGTGTTTATGATGATATGTCGCCGTTGGGTGCTGAAATCAGGGTTCTAGAACATTTCAAAAAGACGCCCCCTCTACACACTATGCCGCCCTCTCCTTCCTTATCTTCCTATCGTAATAACATGTTTTGAATCGTGGATATCAACACACACATGCACAAACACGAACACAGACATAAGCAAAGGCACACAAATACGTATGCATTTACGCAGGCACGCACGCGCGCGCGCGCGCGCGCACACACACACACACACACACACTTACACACACTTACACACACACACCGCACTTATACACATGTATGCATACGCACTCGAACGTTCAAAAACGCAGTCTCCACCCCCCCCCTCCCTCCCCACCACCCCCCTCTCTCTCTCAGACACACATACACACACGCATGCACGCAAGAGGAGAGAGAGAGAGAGAGAGAGACTTCTTTTGGAGAGAGAGAGAGAGAGAGAGAGAGAGAGAGAGAAGAGAGAGAGAGAGAGAGAGAGAGAGATGAGAGAGAGAGGAGAGAGAGAGAGAGGCGAGAGACAGATAGAGATTTTGATAATATTTTCGTGGAATGGACATTGACACACACATACAAAAACAGATGCCCAGGCATAGAAACAGACAGACAGACAGACAGACAGACAGACAGACACACACACAGACACACACACACACACAACACACACACACACTGAGTCTCCCCCTCTCCTCCTCCTCCTCCTCTCTCTCTCTTGATCATATCTGCAGCAAAAAAAAAAAAAAAAAAGGAAAAGAAAATTAAAAAAAAAAAATCATGAACTAATATTTATGAACGTGTGGAAAGCCCCTTGGAGATTGTGATCTCAAAGGGGAGTGGGAAAAGGAGAGCGCGACGACAGCATGCTTCTGTTCCATTGAAATCTTGTTTCTCCACCATGAGGAGAGATAGAGACAGTCTCAGCAGAGGTTGGTGCATTGCGTTTCCTCCAACGGGAATCCACACCAACGCAGAGGAGAGGTCATCTGACGGTCACTCTAAACAGGTTGGCTCGCTCTACAGCCTCTCACGAGCAGCACGTGCAGTTGATCAGATCAGAGTTATAATCATGTATGCCACGCTTCTCTTGGATGGGCAAGGCGATTAATAGCATGTAGAAAACAACTGAAAACTGAAACACACACACACACCACACACACACACACACACACACACACACACACAGAGACAGAGAGAGAGAGAGAGAGAGAGAGAGAGAGAGAGAGAGAGAGAGGGAGAGAGAGAGAGAGAGAGAGCAGTTTTACTTAAACTTGAAGCCAAACTAGGATTTGGAGAAAAAAAAAAACTTCAAACGATTGGTAAAAGAATAAAAAAAAATGATTTTGCTTGTGTTCAAACACACACGTATGCACACATAGAATTGAATCATAGACACAGGCAGGCATTCAGACGGACAGATACACACACATATACAAATACAAATACAACATGTACACACACACACACACACACACACACACACACACACACACACACACACACCACACACAAAACCACTTATCAATTCCATCATCTAAAAACAAAACACATAAACATAATTTCTTTGTCATGATTGTCTACTACAAATTTCAGCGGCGGCATGTTAAAGTAAAAAGGAGGAGAGAGAGAGAGAGAGAGAGAGAGAGAGAGAGAGAGAGAGAGAGAGAGAGAGAGAGAGAGGAGAGATTCCCCTTCAGACAGACACTTGTCAATTTCACAGTGTATGATGCACGCAGGAATCACGCATCAACTCGACCTTTATCTCTTTCAATCTTCTATCAAACCACAGCACCAATATTCACACAATCAGGTCGACAGGTGAAACTGCAAAACGAAAATCTCTTTTTCAACAGAGAAAAAAAAAAAACCTTTGAATAGGGTATACAGCATGAAGTGCAATCACCAGGGAAAACGTGTGCTGATAGAGATGTAAGTACAGACAAACTCGTTCAGAATCTTTTCCTGTCCACTCTTTTTCTTGTCCCATTCTATAAGACACAGAGGTAGACAAAGAGAGACACGTGGTGATCCATGTGACATATAGGTAGACAGAAAGAAACACGTGGCGATCCATGTGACACATAGGTAGACAGAAAGAAACACGTGGTGGTGGGACAGAAAGAAAACACGTGGTGACCCATGGCACACACAGACAGACAGAAAGAAAAGAAACACGTGGTGACCCATGGCACACACAGACAGACAGAAAGAAACACGTGGTGACCCATGGCACACACAGACAGACAGAAAGAAACACGTGGTGACCCATGGCACACACAGACAGACAGAAAGAAACACGTGGTGACCCATGGCACACACAGACAGACAGAAGAAAACACGTGGTGACCCATGGCACACATAGATAGACAGAAAGAAACACGTGGTGACCCATGGCACACACAGACAGAAGAAAGAAAACACGTGGTGACCCATGGGCACACACAGACAGACAGAAAGAAACACGTGGTGACCCATGGCACACATAGACAGAAAGAAACACGTGGTGACCCATGGCACACATAGACAGAAAGAAAGAAACACGTGGTGACCCATGGCACACATAGATAGACAGAAAGAAACAGTGGTGACCCATGGCATACATAGACAGAAAAAAACACGTGGTGACCCATGGCACACATAGATAGAAAAAACACACGTGGTGACCCATGGCACCACACACAGACAGACAGAAAGAAACACGTGGTGACCCATGGCACACATAGATAGAAAGAAACACGTGGTGACCCATGGCATACATAGACAGAAAGAAACACGTGGTGACCCATGGCACACATAGATAGACAGAAAGAAACAGTGGTGACCCATGGCATACATAGACAGAAAGAAAAAACACGTGGTGACCCATGGCACACATAGATAGAAAGAAACACGTGGTGACCCATGGCACACATAGATAGAAAGAAAAAACACGTGGTGACCCATGGCACACATAGATAGATAGAAGAAACACGTGGTGACCCATGGCACACATAGACAGAAAGAAACACGTGGTGACCCATGGCACACATAGAGAGAAAGAAACACGTGGTGACCCATGGCACACATAGATAGAAAGAAACACGTGGTGACCCATGGCACACATAGACAGAAAGAAACACGTGGTGGTGGTGGGGGGTCATGCATTGAAGAACCACGGCAGCGAGGAAGAAAAAGAGGAGTTTCACAGTATTGGAAGGATGGGCACATTCTCATTTCTCCAATCCACGCACGTCTACCCTTCGTGCACATTGCTTTGCTTTTTTCACATCCGCTCACACACACAAACACACACGCACGCACGCACGCAGGCACGCAGGCATGCACGCACACACACACACACACACACACACACACACAACACACACGCACGCAGGCACGCATGCATGCACACACACACACACACACACACACACACACACACACACCCTACTACTCAAACACAGACAAAGGCAGTCTCCAGAGTAACACGGGAAATCTCGTAACTTGAACAATGCGACTTAGATTAAAACCCAACACCCCGTCGGCTAACGTTCCCCTTTTTCCTATCTATCTCCTCAGCCTACACAAACAATCGCTGCATCGTATCTGTAGCAAAAACAAAAACTGAACGGGAAAGCATGAAGTAACATTTGCTGAAGCGTGCGCGGAAGATTGAGCTTCAAAAAAAAAAAAAAAAAAAAAAAAAAAAAAAAACAGAAAAGAAAAAATGCCGATAAGGACGAGCACGCTGAAAGCGGGTTTCGTACTTTTTCTGTCCACTTTGGCACAGGAGCAAGTGTCTTGATGTATTCCACGGGGTTGAAAATAGACAACAGGACACAAGTGTAATTCCCTTTGCGCATTTTCTTTACCATCCGTCTCTGTGAAAATCCATAGCATGGCAGGAGAGTGGAGCAAACCCTTCAGCCATCAATCTAAACACGTCTGCTTTCAAGAGAGAGAGTGAATCGGACCGCGAGAGAGAGAACACGGCGTGTTGTTGATCAGGGCAGGCTCTTTCACACACGCTACTCTCTCTTTGAAGGACAGCTTAATGATTGCATGCGTTGAAATGGACGAGCCAGGAGGTCCACTCTGAGCTAAAATAGAGCAACATTTTTGTGGTTTCTATCTCTCACCACCAGTCACAAAGGGCGTATCTCTCCATGAGGAGAGAGAGACGACACTCGGCAGATGGATTGAGAGAAGAGGCCACACAAGGCTGATGGGATGAGAGAGAGATCTATCTCTTCAAGAGAGAGAGAGAGAGAGAGAGGAGAGAGAGAGAGAGAGAGAGAGAGAGAGAGAGAGAGAGAGAGAGAGAAATGGATACTTCCACACATTATGATGCTTCCAAGAATACACAGTAACTCGGACCTCCTCTCTTAAGACCTTCTATCTAACCACAACACAAAAAAAAAAGAAAAACGCACACGTGTACGACCCAGTGGGAATAGAAGAGGCCAACGTTTCTGCAATGGGAAAACGCCTTGAATGGTGCACACTGAGATGTGCAGTCACCTGGAAGATTGGTTGCTGAAGGAGAAGTCAGTAAAAGCGATCTCGTCTGAAAGCGTGGCCTTTTCCACTAGGTCTTGTCCTATTCCACAGG
>JADBJO010000150.1:347500-352500 GCA_016801955.1 Conus betulinus
AGAAAGCAGAAAAGCTGAAATAATATTTGTTACCTGCAGCTCTAAAGTTACGCTCTCACCGTGTCCTCTTAGTCTGCGTGTCTGTGTGACAGCCAGATTCTGCACCCCTCACCATATTTCTAATGCTCTCTTCTAGCCGCCTCCCAGCAAAACTGACATTAATCAAATTCGATCGGTGCAAAGGTGGAAGGTGGCCAAGAATTGAACTCTTTAGATGCTGGTAGCTCCAATGCGTGATGCTGATCGTGATTCACAGAGCACAGCCAGGAACTGCTCAGTATTCCGGGCAGTAAGCACTCTTTGGAGGTTCCTTCTGGTTCCCATATCTGTGTTGCCCTCTTCCTGTGATCAGATGTTAAACCCAGGAATGAATGAACGCACACTCATATCTATTTCTTCTATCCTCTTTAACAGCGAGCGCGTAGGCGAATGCGCACATACGCACACACTCGTACACACACACGTATGCACGCATGCACGCGCACACGCGCACACACGCGCACACACACACACACACACACACACACACACACACACACACACACACAACACACACACACACATGCTGATGACATAGTTACGGAGTCAAAACACAAATTGGGATTACAAACAAGACTTAATCAACTTCATAATTATTGTACAGAGTGGGGCATGAAACTAAATAAAGATAAAACAAAAGTTGTCATATTCACTAAAACTGACTCAACATTTTCAGCCGCATTTACATGTGGGGATGATCCTCTTGAGACAGTAAATGAACACAAGTATTTAGGAATAATTCTTCATAAAAGCGGAGAGTTACATAAAGCACAAGATCATCTAGCAAAAAACAAGCTAACAAAGCTGTACATTCCTTACTACATAAAGTAAAGGGAGAACATGTCAATGTATCATCAATAGCAAAACTCTTTGATGCTTTGATTTCACCAGTTATGCTTTATGGCGCAGAAGTTTGGTTTCCATTTACAGAAAAGATAGGACATGTTGAAAAGTAGTCTACAATGTTCGACATTTGTCACAAATACCTATTATCCAATAATCCGATCGAGAACGTACATGTAAAATTGTGCAGACATATATTAGGCGTACACAGAAAAGCAATGAAATTGCCAGTACTAGCTGAACTTGGAAGATTTCCTTTGTGTCAAGAAATAATGAGTCAAGTAGTCATGTTTTGGATCCATATAATGAAATCAAAGGAAGACTGATATCTAAGAGAAGCGTACGGAGATCTTGACCATCATCCTCATGGAAATCTTCTGTAAAGATGATCTTAAGTAACATTGGAATGACACATGTATGGAATAACCAAAGTACACTTTACGCTCAAAGACTGCGTTATGCAATAGAGAGAAAGTTACAAAGTGAATATACACTTTTGGGAAAAAAAAAGAAAAAGAAAGAGCACCAAGGTTAAAATTTTATGACATCAGTAATAAATATAGGCTTGAACCGCACCTCATCAAATGCACAAATAACATTACAGGAAAGAACTTTGTAAATTAACAATTAGTGCACATGACTTTGCATTAGAACTGGGTGGATATTCCATGTTAAGCGTGAAACAGGAAATGTACAACTTGCAATATGATAGAAGAGGTACATTTTTAGACTCTTGTAAACGTTACGATAAAATCAGGAATACGTTTAAACAAAACGTATCATAAACAAAATGGATATATACGACGCTACCTCATTGAAAATAAGTACTTTGATGTCTAATGATGACCTTCAGGTTGAAATTGCGAAATAAGTATATGACTGTTTTACATCATGATTTTTTATGTAAAAAGAACAAATTATTATTTCTTTGGACGAAGAGTTGTTTAATCATCGCCATTTTGTGTCTATAAATCCTTTAATGGTGTTTAGTGACAATAAAAAAAAAGTTTCAAGTTTCAAGTTTCAAAACACACACACACACACACACACACACACACACACACACACACACACACACACACACACACACACACACACACACACACACACACACACACACACACACACACACACACACACACACACACACACACACACACACTACTACTACTACTACTACTACTTCTACTACTACTACTATTACTACCATTTTGTTTACTGTCCCTATACTTGGGTTAACTCAATTTTCAAAAGCTTTTCCAAGATCGTTTTAATTTACGGAAAGAATGCCAAGTTTTATATCTGCCATTTTGATACTGGATCCGAAGCGAGAATTCTCTACGACGACGTTTTGGACTTTTTGCCAAACAGTTTACAAATTCTATTTTGCTGACGTCTAAGCATGTATGCCTTCCTTTGTGAAGGCACTTGAAAATGTGTTGAAATGCAGATACAATGGAAGAGTAAAGTTTAAAAAAACGTAACAAATGAACGACCATCCCCGGACAACTCTCCGAACAAACATGCTAACAAGCAAACAAAAGCCCAACGCGCCTTTAATTAAGCCCTGAAGTGATGAAATTTGGATTTGAAAAAAAAAAAAAAATTTAAAAAGTCTAGAAAACATTTTCTTTGCTTGCGAGAGAGAGAGAGAGAGGAAGAGAGAGAGAGAGAGAGAGAGAGAGAGGGAGGGAGAGAGAGAGAGAGAAGGAGAGAGAGAGAAAGAGAGAGAGAGAGGAGAGAGAGAGAGAGAGAGAGGGAGAGAGAGAGAGAGAGAGAGAGAGAGAGAGAGAGAGAGAGAGAGAGAGAGAGAGAGAGAGAGAGAGAGACAGAGGAGAGAGAGAGAGAGGAGAGGCAGACAAAGAGGAGAGAGAGAGAGAGGAGAGAGAGAGGAGAGAGAGAGAGAGAGAGAGCGAGACATGCAAACGTATGGCAACTTAACATGCTTTGAACAGAAGCCACACAGAATTCATTGTTCTTTCTTTCTAATCCTCTGCCAAACTACATAGTCACCATCTGCATGATGTGTGTCTATAGCCGTATCATCTTTCATGACCCCCCCCCCCCTCCCCCTTCCTCCCAGCCCCCCCTCCTCAGTGGTACTATTAAGAAGTCGCTAATTCCTCCAACCACCTTCACAGCCACACACAGGATGCTTCTGTCCAGCCACTGGCGTTCCACAGGAAGCAATCTATTTCACGTCAACATGAGGCTACCCTCTAGCGGAGACACTGCACTGCATTTGAGTCACTTCGACGGTGCTCAGTCTTTTTTTTTTTTTTTTTTTTTTTTTTTTTTTTTTTGTCAAACAAACACCCCAAACAGCCACACACAGGGTCGACATGTCGCAGCCCAGTGCTGGCATTCCCCAAGTGAGCGATCCGTGGCAGATCATGATGAGGCAACACACCACGGGGAAACGCTGCACTGCGGCTGAGTCACTTCGATTATCTTTAGTGGCGTTTGTCTCAATCCAACGTACGGCAATACACAACCTATTAAGTCCCATACTGACGACAATAACTGGGCGGAGCCAGCATGAGAGTGAGCGATTTCCTCAGGATGGCGCAGGTATATCTATCCAACGACAGTCCCCCATTACCTTGCCAACAGTGAACAAGGAAAAAGATACACCCAAGGCGCCGTGGGACCCAGAGAAAGCGCTGTCCTCAACTGTCCTCAACCGCCAAGTCAAACAGCCGGAAGCAATCCTGCACCACTTTTAGATACTGCACTGTGTTCACATATGGTACAGGCAAGCACAGGGCATTCTATTTAGACGTGATGGGACGTGATTGCTCTCTGGCAGACGCCACTTGTGTGCCCACCGGATGCGACACAGCAGAACGTCCATAGGAGCGGCCCCCACGGGTGTATCAGCCTGTACATCATGACTGCCAAACCCACCGGTGAAAGACAACATCACCAAGCGAACTGCTGCGTGTGTCCTGCAGCCCCACTCGTTGCCGTTTCTCTGATAGGTGACAACAGCGCGACTCCAGACACAGCCAAGCTTTCACCACATGGTCTTAGGTACCTTTGAAGAGGATTCCGGGTCACAGCCTTTCCCACGGTCAGCAGGGCTTTGCCTGTGGCTGGCAGGTCCTTCCTTACCGTCACGGGCCCCTTCCCCAGAGTCAGCCAACGCGAACTCATCAAAGGCAGGGACGTAGAGAGGAAATAGAAACTGAGGTCACCAGGAGATCAAGGCAGGAGGGGCCACACCTTTTTTCTTTTAAATGATCGATGAGAAGTGGAGGATGATATCCGAGATGGCATGACAATTGTTGCTTCCCTTCACAATTATATATCTCGGTGTCAACCAGGCCCGAGTGGTTTCAAACACCTGTAGTGTTCGTCGTTTGAAAAAAAAATAAGAAGAGCACCCTCAGAGACGCATAGAACATTCATCATCATCATCATCATCATCATCATCATCATCATCTCTCTCTCTCTCTCTCTCTCTCTCTCTCTCTCTCTCTCTCTCTCTCTGTCATTTTCTCTCTCTGTCTCTCTGTCTGTCTGTCTGTCTGTCTGTCTCTCTCTCTCTCTCTCTCTCTCTCTCTCTCTCTCTCTCTCTCTCTTTCTGTGCATCCGTCTCTCTCCACCTGGGTCTGTTCTGTCTGTTCATCACCATTACTGTCTGTTTTTCTGTCTGTCTACCTCTGGGCACCAACTTGAATCACCACGATGACTGCAACTCAAAGAAATGTGAGTAAAGACAGTCTTGTCGACAGTCGTTTTATCATCCTCTCTTGGTCTCATCCTAATCCAAGCACAAACAAAGAGACAGGAGCACGTGCCGCGGGAAGTTGATGCATGTTCTTGAATCTATTGAAAACCCATGGTACTAAAGGCCAAGTCACACAATCCGTAGCATAAGAAGAGATAAAAGATTCTATCTCCAACCCCAAGACGTTGGGACTCTTTGCACGCATCAAGAACACGCTTGCATTTGATTAGAGTTGGGACAACTATGCAACCACCCCTCTAACTACCTCCTTCCTACCCCCTCCCCCCCTCCCCCCAACCGATCCACTTAGCCTCTGCCCTCTGAGAAAGGGATTAACGAAAGACAGTGCTTGTCGACAGTCCTTTTTTATCATCCTCTCTTGGTC
>JADBJO010000150.1:360000-365000 GCA_016801955.1 Conus betulinus
TATCATCATTAAGAACGTTTCTACTACGCCTCATCAACTGAATACCCTAACGCGCCTTTGTTCTAAACAAAGAACACATTTCAAACTACAAGCCAAAAACTTAGAATAACAGGCAATACACAAAAGCGCACCTTGCGATCACAAGCTTGCTCCACTTCCACGCGCACCCCCACCCACCCTCTCAAACAAGGTCAGGTACTATTAGATGAATGACCACTGACGTCTAAACACATAAACTTCAACAGCACTGGCACGTACTTGTATATATCATTCGGGTGAATCATTCAGACAAAGACACACACATACACACAGATATGTACACATATAGCCTATACGCAGATGCGTGTGCCCACACAAACCCACAAATTACACACACACACACACACACACACACACACACACACACACACACACACACATACACACACACACGCACGCACGCACACACACACACACACACACACACACACACACACACACACACACACACACATATATACACACACACTCATCACACGCACTTCTGCACACGCACACGCACACGCACACACACGTACACACCGATACAGGCACACACACACATACGCCTGCGCGCGCGCGCACACACACACACACACACACACACACACACACACACACACACACAACACGTCTGCGCGCTCGCGCGCGCGCGCGCGCACACACACACACACACACACATGCGCCCACGCACACACATGGGTCCATGTCCACACATCATACACACATGTGTACATTCACTACACGCACATTAAAAAAACAAACAAAAATGGTAGGCAGGCACTCAAGGTCTGACCAGCGCGTAATGCGTAGGTCAGACATCCGCTGAGTCAGCCACGAGACCCTCTTCTTCAATTGTCCCATCTTAGCTGTTAATTCATTCATCCATCAGCTTCAAATCATGCGTTGTGTGGTCTCCAAACTTAGCGGACGTGGTGTAGCGTATATGGACTAGTCCGCACGAAGTGGCGCCTCCTTGATAAAACTGAAACATTCGGGTGGTAATAGAAAATATTCCACTTTTGATCTGAAGGAGGACTGAGAGGAATGATGTGTGAGAGACAGTTCCAAATCAAAGGGTGTCTGATGACCAAAAGTCTTCATACGAACAAAGGAATGTGGTGGAATTTCTGAAAGAGCTGAACAGTTTTCATCTGATCAAAGATTTTATAGACGAAAGATTTTCAACGAAGTGTCTGGTGCGTTTTTAGGTGTATTTTAAAGAGATGTGTGAAAGATTGTGTGTGTGTGTGTGTGTGTGTGTGTGTGTGTGTGTGTGTGTGTGTTTTGATGACTTGTGAGCTGACATCATCGTGGTGGCAGCCCTGATATGTGCCCTTCGCGGTCGGCTGGGCTACAAGCAACTTTACCTTACCTTAGTGTGGAAGAGACGAGTATAACAAAAAGAACGAGATCACGTGATTAGATATACAAACATGAAGAAGACACACACATTTTTTTTTTTTTCAGATATCCTAGACACCAGACATGAAACATGCACCACACAATACTTCCAATACTGAGACAGAAGAGTTACATGTTTCGTTTTTTTTTTTTCCCCTTAATCTTTGATTAAATAGACTTTCTCCTTTTGTGTGCTATAGCTGTAGATAGTAAATTCTTTTGACTCGTTGTGTTAACCTTTTTTATTTTCCCCAGCCCCGATTTTTTTTTTTTTCGTCTAATATCACGGAACGTGGAAAGACGTAAAACAAAACAACAACAACAACAACTCCCAAGTCTGCAGCCAGTCTGAGATTGACAATGTATGGCGTTGGTGAGGGTCGCTTTCTGGTATTGATGGTGGCCGTGACAGATCATGGCCGTGATCATAGTGATGGTCACAGACATGGTGGTTGTGGTCATTGTCACAAGAATCACGATTTATGATGAAAAAAAAAAAAAAAAAAAGAAAAGAAGGCAAACCACCCTTACACTCCCACTTTAGGGAAGCATGCGAAGTACTTACCATGTAAGTTATCGAATTACACCTGTCAAGTTTTCTTCTTGGGACAACGTCTCATTCTTTTACCTTCATCTCAATTCACGAGTGACTCAGTTTTGTAGACAGCCAATCAATCAGTATGTTGATCAACTAAACAAGTGCTATATCTTTAAAGGACAATATGTGATGCTCCAAGAGTGGCTATGTGCTGTGATTCGATATTGAGCGAGGGCTAAAATTTATTAAGTCGTGAGACAATTCATAAGCAAAATCCCAATTTAAAAGTAGGCTAAAATCTCTCTCTCTCTCTCTCTCTCTCTCTCGCTCTGTGTCTGTGTGTGTGTGTGTGTGTGTGTGGTGTGTGTGTGTGTGTGTGTGTGTGTGTGTGTGTGTGTGTGTGTGTGTGTGTGTGTGTGTGTGTGTGTGTGTGTGTGTGTGTGTGTCTCCTCGTCCGTGTGTGTGTGTGTGTGTGTGTGTTTGTGTGTTTGTGTGTGTCCCTTGTGTGTGTGTGTGTCAGACATGTAAGGTCTTCTCTCTCTCTCTTCTTCCCTCCCTTCCTCCCTCTCTCTCATTCGGACACGCTAACGTTTCTCTCTCTCTGGCTTCTCCCTCCCTTCCTCCCCCCCTTTCTCTCACTCACTCACTCACACACACACACACACACACACACACACACACACACACACACACACACACACACACACACACACACACACACACACACACACACACATACACACAGAGTTGCTGTTTAAAAAAAAAAAAGAAAAACAAACGCTCTCATTGAGTCACATGAAATCAAACAGTAATTATGGGCAAAGCCGCCATCAAGAGCATGGCCGACAACAGCCAGACTTTTTTTTGGAGTTCAGAGCGTTCACGAATCCCCAAGACAGGCTGACGCGGTGGCGTGCCTCAGACTTTTAGGGGAATGCCAGTGGGTGCGGAAAAGCGATTGTGGAATAGACGTGGGCAAACAGGAGTCTCTCTCTCTCTCTCCCTCCCTCTCTCTCTCTCTCTCTCTCCCTCCCTCTCTCTCTCTCTCCATATATATATATATATATATATATATATATATATATACATACACACACACACACACACACACACACACACACACACACACACACACACATGTGTATATATATATATATATATATATATATATATATATATATATATATATATATATATATGTATACACATACATACATACACACACACACACACGAGTAAGCGAGGGGGTGGGAAGGAGGGCGAAAAGGGGGTAAGAGACGGGGAAGGTGGGGGACGGGGGGGGGGGGGGGGGGGGGGGGGCTGTAAGGTTTTGGTGAGGGATGGTTGATGTACGGGGGGAGGCGGACGGGGGAGGGGGGGGGGGGGGGGGGGGGGGGGTCGGATTCTGCGGCAGGGTGGCGTGGTGGGCGGGCAGTCAGGCAGGAAGCCGGTAGGCCATTACATGTTTTACCAATCGATAGCGGCCGTCGGTCTCTGAGCCGTGAAATGTCATTGGTAGAACCTCTCTCGCTATTCGGGTCACATGACCAGACTTTCATGGTGCTTTGCTCTGCTTCACTTCCACTGGGTAAGAGTGAAAGTTGCCATGTTTTTTTTGGTTTTTTTTTTTCTCCGCTTTGTTACATTCTTATTTTAAATTTCTTTCTTCCTAGAAAGTCACCAGTCTAATTTTTTTCTCTTAATAGTTCTTGAAAACAAACAAGCAAACAAACAAACAAACAAACAAGCAGCAAACAATCAGCAAACAAATAGTTTGTGAAAACAAACAAGCAAACAAGCAGCAAACAAACAAACAAACAAACAAACAAGCAAGCAAACAAATCATCAGCAAAAAATAAACAACCCCGAAATCCTTCTCGAAACCGGAGCCGACTGATTTCTTGCCATAATATTTCATTCAAGCGTGGCATTTAAAGTCAAGTCCTTGCTTGATACACTTATGCTGAAACCTCATGAGTCTGATGATTCCAGTATGATACTTATTTTAAAGAGTGAGCACCCTCCCGTCCTGTATCCACCATGGTTTGGATTCATTGGCAATCTTGTGCGTTTGGAGTTCTCATAACATTAATGTCTCTTTCTTTCCAGACTGTAGGGAAATTTCAGATCGAATACTAACTTGCACCACGTTTCAATGATCATGGATAAACTTCAGCAGTCTTCAAACAGAAATGCTACGAAAACAAACATTTGGAGTCATTTTGTTCTTGATGTCTGGTTTTGTTGGGTCTCAATGATCCCAATATATGTCTGCCATTTGCTATGCTAGCTGTGGAGATACTAAGGCTTCAAAAGGTGTCTAGGCAAGGTTGCGACTATGTTTGCTTCAGCATAGAAGTACTCAAGTGCACATGAGAGTGTTTCATTTTCTGAGCAGTGAACGGCACTGGAAGTTGCATCTGGCTAAAAAAGAAAAATATGATCACATTAAACAATGCGTCGGAAAACAAATATGATCACAAAAAGCGATGCACAAAAAGCTACAATCTGTCTTTCTTCTCCCTTTAAAACTGAATTTCATTTACTTTGTAAATTCTTCAAAGATGAAGGACATACGACGAATGCTCAATTTTCATCTTCCATTCAGTCGTTAAGTTCCTTTCCTAAATCGTTTCACATCGAATCAATATCTCTGAATGGAGATTAAGGGTTGATCTTTTTTAAACATCAATTCTAACATCGCAATACCTAAAAGCTAACGAATGCACCTATATATATAAAATCATCTCATCCCACCTCAATGACCATCGAGTTATACAATGTCAGCATTCCCACCCTCGCCACCACCTGCATAAAGGGTACTGTTATAAATCATTAATGGCTATTAACATTTCTTTCGTGTCAAGTATAAAAGTAATCGCCTATAGAAATATTCTATCTGAAAAAAAAAACCCCAGAGCTGGTACTATTGAAACTGCTGAATGACTAAGAACAAGATCACTGGGTGTTTGCCAGTCGCTGACACTGCTTGAATCACGCACATTTTGCGTGAAGGCACGTTGCCGTGCGAGACTTTCCC
>JADBJO010000150.1:370000-372500 GCA_016801955.1 Conus betulinus
AAGATGGAATGCAGCCCAAAGACAATCCTGTTAAACTTGGGAGATGATTCGAATCAAAGAAGAGCAGATCCAGATCCTCCCCCTCCCCCCCCCCCCCCCCCACCCTACCCTTTCAAAAATTGTCTTCCTAAATAACAGCAGACAAAAATACCAACATAACCCATATACATGAATATGCAACAAAGGGGGTGGGGGTGGGGGGTGGGGGAGAGAAAGGGGATAAAAACAACAAAAAAAACAATGATACAAACAGTAAAGAAGGATAGCACAAAAAAAGCGTTCAGACTGTTCATTTAGATTATCTCAGACTAAAGAAGAAAGAGGAAAGAATAATAAATACACCACTTTTTTCATCTATAAGACACTTGAGGAACATATACATCAGCCATACCTGACCACACATACACACACACACACACACACACACACACACACACACACACACACATACGTGTGTGTGTGTGTGTGTGTGTGTGTGTGTGTGTGTGTGTGTGTGTGTGTGTGTGTGTGTAAATATGTTCTTAGAGTTTGTGAACCTAGTCATTGCTGTCGCCAATTACTGCGCACATGGCCCCCCCCCCCCCCCCCCCCCCCCCCCCCCCCCCCCTGCTTTTTTCTAACCCATTTCACTAAAACCATCACCAGGTTTGTTTTTTTTTTGATATGGTTACCATTTTCTGTTAAATTTCGTAGTCTTCATTTCTAAACAATGCATATATTTTTCAATTTCATATATGATCTAGTTCTCTCAAGACGTGTTTGGTAGCAGGGTTTATTTGGTTTATTCTACATCTTTATACATGTAGTGTTTAGCCCATGTAATAATGTGGTCAAACACCTCATCACTTTTTGTGTGTTCATCGTTTCCATATAGAACCAGCTCCATATCACTCTTTATTCGCCACAATGGTCACATCTTTCTTTCAATATTTCTTTTCAACCCCCACCCCCCCACCCGCATCCCCTCGAAATGTTTTCTGAACTGAAATTGCCACAGGTAATGTTAAACTGAATCACTGTCAGTTTCGCTGAATGTGCACAGACCACTGACGAGAATTCCGATCATCTGCAATGCAATTTGTAATCAGAATATTAGGTCAAATCCTTATCTGGAACCATTTGAATTTGATTGCTTTACTTTGGTTCACTTGCTTCTATCTGTGTCTATCACACAACTTTCTTTCTTTTCTCATTTTGTAAAGGAGCTGATATCAAGTGTTATTCTTTTTTTTTCCAATGAGAGTCCTTCGGGTAAGACTTCAAACCTAAAGCGCGTACGTGATCACATACTAAACACACACACACGCACACGCACACGCACACACACACACACACGCACGCGCGCACGCGCGCACATACACACACAGAGACCCCCGCACACACGCGCGCGCGCGCGCACGTACACACACACACACACACACACACACACACACACACACACACACACACACACGTGCGCGCGAGCCCCCCCCCCCCCCCCCCCCCCCCCCCCCCACACACACACACACACACACTCGCAAACCTCAAACCTGTGAGCACGTTAAATCCCTTTACACCTTCCGGAGAAGAATCGACAGCCGGTAGGATGCACGGTACGAAAAAAACCAAATACACACACTCTGGCGTGGAGTTAACACATCATCCCCGAAGACGAAATGTGCTACCTTAATTGTGGAATCAAAGAGGTCACATACACAGACATCTCACCAATGGCGAACATCGGAGTTCTAGCCGAGAAAAACGAAAAGCAAAAGAAAGAAAACTCCTGCATTTGATGGTTGTTTCGTCTGTCTGTCTGTCTGCAAGAGATCAGGCACACAAACTGCCGCACCGACTTTCACAAAAATTGGTGGAATGATAAAACGTTGCCAATGCACGATATGACAGCGCTGATATATCCCCCCCCCCCCATCCCCCCCTCCTGCCCGCCCCCTCCCCCCCCCCCCCCCCCCCCATCCCTGCCGCCTGCCCCCCCCCCCCCCCCCCCCCCCTCCGTGCGATCGGCTGGCTATACACAACATAAACTCTACTGAGCTAGAGACCGAATCCCTAAATGTTGGTACGTATTCGGACCACACGGTAGGTTAAGGTTTTTCTTTTTGAAATTGCTAATTATTTATTTTCGTATGTTTGGCGAGGAATAATACGTGGATCAAATGAAAAATCGGAACAAATTTTAAATAAAGGTTAGCGAACCGCTAACCGAAGAGAAACGTGGACAAACGAGTCACAAGACAAAACACGACGCGTTTCGACCTCTTAGGTCTTTTTCAGGCAAGACACCAACAAATAGGACAACGAAAATGAACGAGTTTGTCACTTCGTTTGATCTCTTCAGCGCAAGGAAGGCGCTGAATGACTAGGCGTTGTGTCTAATCTCGCAGACAGACAGACAAAACAACCATCAAATGTCCGGGTTTTCTTTCTCGGTTTTTTTTTCCCTTTCCCTTGGCAAGAACTCCGATGTTCACCATTGGAGAGATTTCTGTTTATGAAAAAT
>JADBJO010000150.1:380000-392500 GCA_016801955.1 Conus betulinus
AGAATATGTCCTATGGAATGGAGTCAGTGTTCATTATCACACATGATGATGTAAACCATGCTACAAGAAATGGCCCTAAGGCAGAAATCACGGCGTAATGCGCTGCCACAGAGAATAACGGTTCCTCACAATGTACATCGCCCTGGAAGATGATTGAATGACAGTCACACCCTGCTGTCTATTTCCCCCACATGATTACAGGGAGTAATACACCATTGCCGCATTCCACTGGCGGCACAGGACGTGGACATTTCAAGGCGGGCTGGAAACGCTGTGTCTTTTGATTGTAAAAATGTCATGTCACCCACGCTCCTTAATATCATGTTTACGCACAACTGATGAATTTTGACACATCATTTGGTGCATGACTCCCAGAGCGGAGACTAGCTATCAATTCCGAAGTGTCTATTGCCCATACACGGCTTTATGTGTATTTTTTTGTGCATTAAATCGTACACATTTTGGTCAGAACATTTTTTTTTTTCACAATGGGGGCGAAAAATTGAAGGGAATGTCACACTTCCTCACCACAGCTTGGATTTATCAGCCGTAAAGGATATCAGCAGATTACTTCTGTGATGTCGTCTGTTGGTGTTAACGATATCGTATGCTGTTATGCACAATATCTTGTATTGTTATGAGTGATGTAATATGTTGCTATAGGTGATGTCTGCTTTTGTTTCGTGTGATGTCTTATATTGCTATGTATTATGTGTTTGTTCTGTCATGTGTAAAAGTCACACGTTGTTATACACAACATCGTGTGTGATGTTCTCTGAGATGTTGTTTGCTGTAAAGTGTGAAGTTGTTTGCCTCTCTCTCTCTCTCTCTCTCTCTCTCTCTCTCTCTCTCTCCCCACCCCCTCCCCCCCCCCCCCCCCCTCAAATGTGCGTTGAGCTAAGACAAAATAGCAACCCCAATGACTAACACAATCTTTTCATCAAAATTTAAATGGGATTTTCAACGCTTTCTCATACTTTGCGAGAAAGCGTAGTATGATTCTCTACACACGCACTTACGCAGGGGAGCGACTACACTTTCTCGCGATCCCTACAATTTCTCCCGATCCATCAATTTTTTCACACAGTGGGAGAGCCATTCTGACGTTCTCTCACAATGTGCAGCAAGCGTTAAAAACTGCAGGAATGTGTCGGATAATAGACTTTTGACGAGCAGTTCGCTTAACGCTTTCATTGTCGTCCGACTTGTTCACATTCATTTTTGTACTCCCTGTTCTTACAGAACAGGGAGTACTTTACAATAGGAACGAAGAAATGCTGTCTGTGTGTCTGTCTGTGTGTCTGTGTGTCCGTGGTCGAAATGTGTTCCACTCGCTCCAGACAAAAAACTTCTGGGCCGATCTTTCTGAAAATTTGTAGATATGTTTATCATGGGTCACGGATGATGCCCGATGCTTTATTTTACCAGAATAGCCGTTACTAACGGCTATAACGGGCCCCAAAACGGTTTTTTTCTTCTTATGGAATATCTCAGTGACGAAATACATTATGACGCATGTTTGATTGTGACGTCAAATACATTATGACGCATATTTTGATTGTGACTTTATTCAGGAAGATAAACTGTGAGTACGTTTATATGTTTTGCATCTCCTTGTTTTGCCATTTGTTTTTCAGGTCTGCGTCGTCTCTCTACTTTGTTAAAAAGCTGTGCATTGTCTTTCCCTTAATATACATTTGTGTCTTCCTGTTCGTATCAAACAATGTATGCTCATCCTGCTCGTCTACTCTGAACGCAGTATTTTTTTTTTTTCTCTGATAATACACGATTTTTTCCTCCTACATTTGTTCGAAAATATTTTCATCTTGCTGTTGGAAAGGTCTGAATTGTCTTTAAACTTGCCAAAACGTTGTTTCTGCTTTGTCACGTGTTCAAACACATGTGTTGTCTTCCTGCTTATAATAGTGATTTTTCTAGGTCTTCCTATTTCTTTAAAAGAGTAAGTTTTGATTTTAATCCTGTCTGAAAATATATTTTTGTACCTGTTCAAAAGATGTGCATTGTTTTCCAGACTGCCCTAAAAACAACGTTATCTTTCAGTGCATCCCCAAGACACTCTTGTCTTTTTCCTCGTTTAAACAGTTTTTTTTTTATGTTCATGTCTGTCAAAAAGTTTTTGTCTTTCTACTTGTTCAAATGATTTGTGATTTGCTTAATTAAATGATTAGTGTTGTCTTTCTGTGAATGAAGGGTTTGTTTTTATCTAGCTGTTTAAAAGACATCTTTTCTTACTATTATTCGTACACTTTCTACGTTTTTATTGTTCCAACGATTTGCTTTGTCCATTACGCCCAAAATGTAGGCATCGTCGTCCAGTTATTCAATAAATTTTGTACTTCTTCCGCTTGTTAAAAGTTCCTATTTTTCAAATGCTTTGTAATTTTTTTTCTTTCGTTGATTGCGCTAAAACGATTCTGTCTTTTTCCTAGATAAAATGAAACGTTAGGTTACACTTCTTAAAGCCACCTAGTTGTTTACATAGATAGCTATACTGTTTACTTGAAAAAAAATCTCCATTCTCAATCCATTATTTTGTGCCGTTTTATATACGGGCAAAGATCAAGTGAGTGTCTTTTTGGTTGAGTCTCTTGCTCTTCGTTTATCCATCTTTTTTCTTCTACTTCTTCTACTTCTCTTCTTCTTCTTCTTCTTTTTGATTATTTTCTTTTCGTTACTAATAGCAGCTTCGTGCCAACCCCTTTCTTGAGATTTTTCCAACACGAGGCGTCCTGACCTTCCTTACACGCATGCATCCTGTACTGCCTGACACAGGGCTCCTCAGGCTACAGGGCTGGAGCATCTAGTCATGCGAATATGCCTTGAAAAACATCTACAATTACCGCTGTTTTTCTTCAAACCATACACTGTTCTCACACGACGTAGGAGAAGCAAAACACTTTATATTTTCTTTCACTTTTCTTCTATATGACGCACGCACCCCCCCCCCCCCCCCCCCCCCCACCTCCCCGCCTAGCAACTGCAACAACAACAACCAACAACAACAACAAACCAAAGCAAGATTACAAAAGGAAAGAAATGACAATTTATGCTGGTTTTGCTTAAAAAGAAAACCGTAACTGCTATATAAGCCAGGGGGAAAAAAATCAAGCAAACATGCGGCAGCGGCTGCTGCTTTCTTCAAGACAGGCAACTTCTAAACAGAAAAAAATATAACAGCCCCCTAAGCTTAATCTTGTATTTATTCGAAATTGGAAACGGCTTCACTCAACCCCTGAAGCTAATCTGGTGTTTATTCAAAATTGGAAATGTCCTCGCCATGGAAGGAAAACAAAGCAAGCCCAAGCATTTTCTGTGGCATTTCTGCAAAACTGATCACTTTTACAGGAGACCCCCCCTCCTCCTGCCCCAAAACAAAACAAAAAAAAAATCTCTCTCTCTCTCTCTCTCTCTCTCACACACACACACACACACACACACACACGCACATTCAGCGCGCGCGCGTGCACACACACACACACAGACAGACACACACACACACACACACATACACACACACACACACATACACACACACACACACACACACAGCCAGCCGCACACCATACGCACACGTACGCAGTTACGCTGGCACGTGCGCGCGTGCACCCTTCCAATCACCAAAACAAACAACGCAGCGAAACCAATATGCGCAACTTACCGTTCCATTTCCTTACGACGTTTTCAAAACCGTGAAATTGGGATTCCCACATAATCGATGAAAAAAAAAAAAAGCACACACAAAAACCTAACACCAAAACCCTCCCCACCGCAATGATAACTCAAACGTCGCACTTAGTGCGGAAGTTCTCAACAATATACGGCTTTCATATCGTGCAATGGGGGGAAAAAAAATGAAGGAAAAAAAAAAAAAAAGAAAAGAAAAGAAAAAGAAAGCAACACGTGATGTCTGAAAACGGTCGAACTTGCCAACCACTTACGGCAAGTGGTTGCACCGTCACCGTCACAAACACAGCAGTGGTGGGCCCACAGTAGTTGAGACACGACTGGCCCGCACCGCACGTGCTACTGTAGCCAAACACCTATCGGCAAGCTCGCTGACCGTCTGTCGCCGGCTCACCCTTCTCTCCTCCTCTCTCCATTCCGCAGTCCACTGTGGACGTGGTGAGGTGGGGGAGAGTGGTAAGAAGACGAACGGGGAGGATAAGGAGGGGGTGGCGCAGAGAAAAGGACGTGGGTGGAAAGGGGAAAAGGAAGGGTACGGAGGGGGGTTGGGTGGGGGGGGGGGGGGGGTTAAAATGGACACCTGTGTCAATGCTGGTGGCGGAACGGCGTCGACGGGTCTACTGTGGCCTTGCCAGACTTAAAACAACGCAGACAACAAAAACCATATGGCTGTGGCTGGGAGAACAAACGTTCGCCGTTTATTTGTGTCTGAGAGAGAGAGAGAGAGAGAGAGAGAGAGAGAGAGACGGCCTTGCCAGACTTACAAAAACAAAAAAAAACAACAAAAAAACAAACAAAAAACATAATGGCTGCGAAAAGGAAGTGTTCGCCGTTTATCTGTGTCTGCTATGGAGAGAGAGAGAGAGAGAGAGAGAGAGAGAGAGAGAGAGAGTTGGCAAGTGAACTATCAGCTGAAACACAGGTGTGGGAAGACAAAGAAGAGGAAGAGGAGGAGAAAGAGGAGGCGGAAGAGCGGAAGCAAGGACAATCCGTAATCAGCTAACCCGGCAGAGCTGAATCTGCTTCGGTGGCCACTTTGCCTTTATCTCCAGGGCAGCTGTTGGTTGTAGGCTGACCATGAGGAATGGAATCGGGGCTAACTTCAGTTTACAAACATGAAAAGACCAAATATCGTCAAACAACAGTTGTGCCTCACGTCGGAGACAACAGTTGCACCTCTCGTCAAACAACGTACGTCTTGTCAAGCAGCCACCACACTTCTGATCAGACAGCCATACAATGGCAGGAGCGACGAACAGTCAAACAGCATGGATCATAAATTCATAGCCAATGACAGAGTTATCAGTGAGCACACATACACACACAAAAGAGAGGGACTCCCCGTTGCGAACGGCAGGAGTTATGAACAATGAATGAAATGAATGAACATCCAGTTTGTTTTTTTTATAGCAAGGCATCACTTGCGCCATATTGCAGTTACACAACTGTATGAAAAAAATAGTAAGAAAACAGTTTGGAAACCACCAGTCTTCTGTGTAGTGTCCACATACTTGATCAAATATTAAAAAGGACGCACATTGCACATCAACGAGCCATCAAAAATAATCTATTTTTCTTTCTCCACAGACACACCCACCTCAGGACAGTGCGTGCTACACGCTACGGCTCCTCCTCACGTTTCACTGGTTACACACCGGCCCAATAAGGCGCGGCTGTAGCCGGCTTTTCAGCCCTGCAGTGGACCCACGGGTGTAAATTCATCGAACAAATAAACACTCTCAAACTAACCGATGCAACAAACAAATAAGTAAACAGACCGACCAATGGCCTACTTGCGCACAAAATAGCCACATGAATGCACAAACAACCGTACAGCACACAAGTACTTATCTGTCTAATTACTCAGGGTGCAGGTGGACATCAAGACAGATCCTTCAGACCCTGTATCTAAGGCGACTTTTGGCATGTATCAACTCCGTTGCCAACGACTTTCATCTGAGGGACCTCTCTATAGGCTCAGACCCTCCTCAGCAAAGACAACACCAACCACGGCGCCAGCCAAGGTCAAAGGGAGCCTCAAGCCCCTCCTCAGCAAAGACAACACCAACCACGGCGCCAAAGACCCCAAGAGTGTCATCTCGGCCTCAAATTAGTCTTCCAGACCAATCCATCCTGACCAGGCAAGTCAAAGGGAGCCTCAAACCCTCCTCAGCAAAGGCACACTAATTACGGTGTCGTAGAAGTCCAATGGCTGACTCCCCGGCCTCTAATTATCCTTCTAAACCAGTCTGCGCAGACCAGCTGTAGCCAACATGTCTGCCGAGTGACCGCAGTCTCCAGACATCTTAACTGACATTCCAAACTGCCAGCTAAGTTACCCCTCACTGCGATCCCCTCCTACGTTTGAGGGAAAACCCCCTGCAAACTCTCTGCTTTCAAAAGCTGGGCAGAATCACGCCCTTTACATTAAGAATATACATTATGTGTTATTAACTAACAAGTGACACATGTGGTAATGCTGTATACCAATTGACGAAATTATTTTAAATTTTTGGACCACATGACGACAGTAGCAGATCTTAAACAACTTGCAAAATCACACTATAAAGACTTTACAGTCAACTATGTATGAACTAGCCTCATATCCGCGACTGCAAAAGGATACCATTAAACATTTCCTTCATAACATTTGACATGATTTCCTAAGCTCCTTTAAGTGTCAGAGCTAATGACGTAATTAAAAAAATGAGCTTTATATTCTGAAATAAACCTCAGCTGACACAAATGCAGAGTTTCACAGCTTTTTTTCTGTCTGACAAAATGGCTTTTAAACTTAGCATCCATGCCACGACATTGAACCATTACCACTTTCCAAACGAGACAGATTTTTACCTTTCACCACGCCAGACCATCGATTCTACAAGTGAGCTGACCTGAAGATATTTGCTTCCATCAATGGCCCATTGGAGGGTGGTGAGCTGACAGGTGTAAATGGCCTGAAAGCTGCTTCCAGCCCCCAGTCACATCGATCCTGAGCCCGCCCAGCCTCTCTTGGAGACGACTTGTCAATCAGCCTCTGCCTGTCGGCTCCCTCTCCACCTCCTGCCAGGCAGGGGAATGAAGTGAGCTGTCACCTAAATTGTCTCCCTTCCAGATCTTAAGAAACGTAGTCGATTCGGTTCTGTGACACTTTCCATCTTATTTTGCCCAGTAGTTGACATTACTGATTCTGACATAGCAAAACAAAATGGGTATAGACACTGCTTGTGATCATTGCCTGGTATGAATAGCTAAAAAAAAAAAAAAAAAAAAAAAAAAAAAAAAAAAAAATCCTGACACATAAGGAACTGATTTTGTCTGAACAGCTGTGGTGACCAACACACGATGTGTGATGTAGACTGAACTACCTCGAGATTGCAGCCTGACACGATTTAAGACATAGACTGAGAAAATCACCTTAGTGTGGATTCCAAATCATAAGATCAGAGGAGAAGACGAAATTCTATTTATTTACTGTGTTCCTTCAAATTCTAGCATTAACATGTTGACCAGGTAGAAGGAAGTTCAAATGGCAAGACATAGAAAGTGAGATATCAGTTGCTGTGATGGTTTCTGATGAATGTGAATGGTAAATTACTGCTAACATAAGTAGATTTGTAAATACTAAAGAAAACAACATATGGGAATGAATAGATAGACTTGGTCAGGAAGGGCTAAGAGTGGGATGGTATTCCAATCTAAAAATGTCATCAACATGTGTTAGAACAGAACAAGAACATCGTGAATGGAAACTTGATCACTGAGCATTTGTTAGTGTTTAAAACCAACATGTAGTATATTTTCCAATCGCTTTAATCAAGAAGACATAACAACACATCATGCGTGATGTTGAACATTAATTTTTGATCACTGAGCATTTAATTAGTCACCACTTCATTCACATATTCCACTAAACCTGAAGATATTTGCTTCCATCAATGGCCCATTGGAGGGTGGTGAGCTGACAGGTGTAAATGGCCTGAAAGCTGCTTCCAGCCCCCAGTCACATCGATCCTGAGCCCACCCAGCCTCTCTGGCAGACAACTTGTCAATTACCTTCTGCCCGTCTGCTCCTCTTGGCCCGTCCCAACAGGAAGGGGAGAGAAATGCGCTACATTCTTGATTATCCCCCTTCCACAAATCTTGAGAACCTTGCTGGTAATGTGACAGTTTGCATTTTTTTCTTCTCTCTCTCCAACGATCTGATATCATCATTGACTAAGATTCTTTATAAGTCCATGTCTTCACATCGTTTGTGATTATGGAATGAATTATGTAAAAAAAAAAGCTGAGATACATCTTAACAGATGAGGTAGGTGGTAACTGTTCTCCGAAAAAAACTGAGTGATGGATAAGATTGGATCTTGTAAAAGGGCTGAATTCCGGATGAAGCTGTGTTACGTCCTGTGTTATGAAATACAGTTGAGAAAGTTCTGCGAACATGTAGAACTCGCTGTTCTCTGTGATGTTACGACAAGTCATATTGAGATTAGAATTCATCATATAAATGGGTGGAGAATAGAGAATAATAACCAGAAACTGTAGAATAGACAACAATGGACACCCAACTGTAAGACCAGAGGAGGTTATGCATCACAATCCATCGTTTAGGCTTCTTCAGATTTTTTTTATTGTAAAGTCAGGTAGAAAAAGCAGGCTACAAATGAAGGTTATGGGAGAAAGTAAGATTAGTTATTGTGATTGTTTTTACTTGAATTTGACGTGTCAAGTACCAACCTGAACGGAAATTCGTTTTACCGAGAACCAATCTTTAATTTGATACCTTCACCAATACTTCCCCTCAAGCAAAGTTGCATGTAACACTATGTACGCTGACGTTGAAATTTGTTGTCAACGTCAAGTCATTTTTCCATTTCACCTCTTCAAACCATCGATTCTAACGGCAGACGTTGAGGATAGTTGTTACCATCAAACGACTAGATAGAAGGTGGTAAGCTGACAAGTGTAAATGGCCTGAAAGCTGCTTCCAGCCCGCAGTCACATCGATCCTGAGTCCGCCTAGCCTCTCTTGGAGACAACGTGTCAATCAGCCCCCGCCTGTCTGTCCCTCCGGCCATTTCCTGCCGTGCAGGGGAGAGAAGTGTGCTGCCGCCTTAATTGTCTTCCTTCCAGATTTGAAGAAAATCGTGATGGAGTTCCTTATTTGACAATTTGCAGCTTGCTATTTTTTTTTTGTGTGAAGTTGGCATTATTGATTTAGACATTAGAAAAAAAAAAAAAACGTGTCCAAGCTGTTTGTGATTATGGCATGGCATTAAATGTGAATGGGAGCCTAGATGTCTTAACAGATAAGGAACTGATTTTTGTTTGCGAAGCTGTAGTGACTTATAAGATATGAACTTGTATCACGAGTTGAAGTTGTAACATAACATGAATTATGGAAAGGAAATTGCGAAATTCTATCAGGTATATAGAGCTGACCGTTGTCTGTACCGACAAGACAGACTGAGATTAGACATTGTAATATAATAAATGGACTAAAAATAGAAAACAATAACCAAAAGCTATAGAACAGGCCATGGTAGATTCCAATTTGTAAGATCATTGGAACAGATCAATTATCATCATCACATTGATTTCTTTCGAGTTTCAACAAAAAATGTCGGCAAGATAAAAAGCAAGCTCCGAACGTCAAAATCAAAGAAGGAAACGAGACACCTTTCATTGTCATGGTTTCTGTTAAATTCGAGGGTTAAATACTGCCACCAAGATAAATTCAGAAATGCTGAAGAAGTCGAGAATGAATCGACTGGCTCTGTCCAAAGAAACTAGGAATTGTATTACGATAAGGAAAAGTGATATTGCAGTGTTGTTGGGTGCTGAGATACATCTTAACAGATGAGGTAGGTGATCTGTTCTGTTCAGGAAAAGACAGGGAAAGATCGTGCCTGACGTTCCACGACAATCACTTGCCTCTTTCTCAGTTTACAGATCAAGCAAATGACTTAAAGGGACATATCTTTGATTTGAAACGCATGACAGATTGACGATTTTATGCATTACATTTGCATTGATTTACACCCATGTTTTGGCGTTCTCTCTCTCTGATCGCAACGTTGAGTTGACCAATGGGGCAACATTGCTCTGGGTGTGCTCACCAGCAACATTTGTCCCATGAAACTTTGGGGTCACTCTGTCTTAAGACAAGCTCCAATACAGTTTACCTCCCTTGCCTATTTCCGAACATCGTCTATTTGACCATCACAAATGGAAATGTGGAAATGTATTCACTGGGCAGTTATGTACTTGTAACACTTTTCTGGACCTTTTCTATCCATGCAAATGGAATAAAGCCTTAACATCTGAAGCAATGACGTTGAACATTCACCACCAAATATCAAGAATTATTTTTTACATTTCGCCACTTCATTCCATTGATACAACTGACTGGCACTGGGGATATCTGTTTCCATCAGACGGCCCATTGGAGGGTGGTGAGCTGACAGGTGTAATGGCCTTAAAGCTGCTTCCAGCCCCCAGCCACATCGATCCCAGCCGTCCTTCCTTGCAGGCAACTAGTCACTTGGCTCCTGCCTGTCTGCTCCCCTCTCTAACTCCTGGTGGGCAGGGGAGAGAGCACGCTGCCATCTTAGTTGTCTCCCTTACAGACATAGAGAAGCTTGGTAGCGTCTGTTAAGTCACTTTTTGAAGCTTGTTTTCTCTCACTCCACAGTGGTTGGCCTTACCATTTGAGACATTTCATCCAAAAAAAAAAAAATGCTTTCGCAAAGTATGTGATCAAAGTGTGGTATGAATAATGAAGTAATCTGAGATATCCTAACAGATAAGGTAATGAGTGTTGTCTAGGAAACAGTGGTGACTGATACGATTTTTTTTAACATAGACTGAACTTTCAATGAGGCAGTAGATAGCCTGAATTATGAAAAAAAAGTTGACAAATTCTTTCAGCTACAAAGATCTGCCTGTTGTCTGTAACAGTGTGGCTAAACAGATCGACATGAGACATAATTATAGAAATGGACTAGGGACAGACAACAATAACCAAAGGATGTATATAGGACCATAGTGGACTCTATGGAGAACCTCATAGTGAACCGTATAGTAGATCAACCCTGATTGCAGGATCAGACATGTGTTTTAATGGGTCTAGTCGAATACGAATCTCAAAATATAAATAGAGAAAGTAAAACAGTTCCAGATTGCAAGATCAAAGAAGATACTGCATATTGGTACAGCGGCTATCAACGTATTAACCGTAAAATACAGCCAAGATGAAACAGATTAAGAAATATAAAAAGCAATTTGAAATCAAGAGTCGAGAGTGAACTGACAGATTATGTCAAAAGAGATTAATAGTGCTGTGGCAGTGTGAAGAAGTGTTTCTTTTTTGAGTGCAACAGGTAATTGATTGTGGATTCTATTCCTGAGGGCTAGGGCATACAATCTTTTCTAATCTTTACAATCTGGTAACTACTACCGCTATTAATAATCCCTCGTTTACGATTACGACGACGACAACGATGAGGGCGACGACAACGACGACGATAAAGACAATAAGGGTGACTATTTTTACATTGTGATCATCACCATCACTGAGAGATATAGATGAAGTCATAAAATGGGCAGAAAAAAATCACTTAACCAAAAAAAAAATAAAATAAAATAAAAATAAAATAAAAAAAAAAAATAAAATAACGCGACAGTGAAGGTATAGTAACAGGGAAATCAGGGAGGTACACATAACACTGTAAGCTAGTATTTGTTAGTAGATGAAGATTTTACACACGAGTAAGTTAGTGAGCATTGAAGAATTATAAGCGATGACGGCAAGGTTAGGAGAGAGAGAGAGAGAGAGAGAGAGAGGAGAGAGAGAGAGAGAGAGAGAGAGAGAGAGAGAGAGAGAGAGAGAGAAATAATATAGCCATGTTTGTTACCGCTATCATTACTGTTTAACTACTCGTGCGAGCGTGTATTTCGTTGTAAGCGATATGACTTGATTAAGTCGATATGTGGGTACGTGGGAATGATGAAATATGGTAATGGAAGGCTGTGGGAAAAAATAATCTAATCATCAATATCAAATCTATTCAGACTCTCGCGGACTCCCTGCAACCTTGTTGCCTGCTCTTCATAATAATATCCTAGAGGCCAGCTCGCGTCGCACCAATATTTGGGAAGAGGAGAGAAGGGATATCCCGGTGCGAAGAAGGAGCAGTGATCAATCGACAATGGGTCAAACGCATAAGCGATGCCCAGCTTGCTGATCTTTGGGTGTCTGAATAACTCTTGGCACAAATCTCTCTGTGTGTGTGTGTGTGTGTGTGTGTGTGTGTGTGTGTGTGTGTGTGTGTGTGCGCGTGCGTGCCTGTGTGTGTGTGTGTGTGTGTGTGTGTGTGTGTGTGTGTGTGTGTGTGTGTGTGTTTGTGTGTGTGTGTGTGTGTGTGTGTGTGTGTGTGTGTGTGTGTGTGTGTGTGTGTGTGTGTGTGTGTGATATAATTGACTAAAGCCATATTCACACTTTTCTCCAGATCAAAATACTGGCTCTCTGAGCACCCTTTCCAGACACAGCCCTGGCACTCTCGGTCTTTTCCCCAAGCCATGCTCCCATCCGTGTCGTTCCTTACCCATCTTTTCCCTTCCCCACCCGTCCCCATACCCCCCCCCCCCCCCCCATCCCTTGTCAGTGTTGTCCAGAAGTCTTGTCTTGCCTGAGTTTCAAATTATTCCACCCTTGGGTATTTAGAGTGCAGCATGAGGAATTTATATCAAGAGCCACGCATCATGGTGCGGTCAGGCTTACCTCCCCTCCTGCA
>JADBJO010000150.1:402500-405000 GCA_016801955.1 Conus betulinus
TTTGGTAACTTCCTTTTCGGGCAAGGAAACGGTGGAACGACAAAACTTGCGCTGTGCCAACAGCTGAACTGAAAAGCCTAACAAGTTCCCAGTTTGCTTAGGAATAAATGTTCTTACGAGAAGGAAAAAGAAAAACAACTTCAAAAAGACGAGAGAGAGAGAGAGAGAGAGAGAGAGAGAGAGAGCGAGAGACAGGAGAGAGAGAGAGAGAGAGAGAGAGAGAGAGAGAGGAGAGAGAGAGAGAGAGAGAGAGTGTATTAATGACATTTTTTGTGTGTGAATTGTTTGTGTAATGTAGGTGTTGATAATTGAGACCTAAAGTAGTACTAAGCTGTTTTGTTTGTAGTTGTTTAAGAAGCATTAGTTAAATAAATGGGTGCATCCATTAATTTGTCTTGCTCACCCTCTTGTTGCAAGAGGTGGTACATTAGTGCGCTTAAAAGCACACAAAGCAAATAATTGCATGACTTGGAAACACTTGTGCAGAGGTACACAACGCAAATTAGAGCATGACTTGGAAACACTTGTATAGAAGTACACAACGCAAATTAGAGCATGACTTGGAAACACTTGTATAGAAGTACACAACGCAAATTAGAGCATAACTTGGAAACACTTGTGTAGAAGTACACAACGCAAATTAAAGCATGACTTGGAAACACTTGTTTAGAAGTACACAACGCAAAATTAGAGCATGACTTGGAAACACTTGTGCAGAAGTACACAATGCAAATTAGAGCATGACTTGGAAACACTTGTGCAGAAGTACACAACACAAATTAGAGCATGACTTGGAAACACTTGTGAAGTACACAACGCAAATTAGAGCATGACTTGGAAACACTTGTGCAGAAGTACACAACGCAAATTAGAGCATGACTTGGAAACATTTGTGCAGAAGTACACAAACGCAAATTAGAACATGACTTGGAAACACTTGTGTAGAAGTACACAACGCAAATTAGAACATGACTTGAAAACACTTGTGCAGAAGTACACAACGCAAAGTAGAGCATGACTTGGAAACACTTGTGCAGAAGTACACAACGCAAATTAGAGCATGACTTGGAAACACTTGCGAAGAAGTACACAACGCAAATTAGAGCATGACTTGGAAAACACTTGTGTAGAAGTACACAACGCAAATTAGAGCATGACTTGGAAACACTTGTGCAGAAGTACACAACGCAAATTAGAACATGACTTGGAAACACTTGTGTAGAAGTACACAAACGCAAATTAGAGCATGACTTGGAAACATTTGTGCAGAAGTACACAACGCAAATTAGAACACAACTTCGGAAGAGAATACTCCCCACTCTGTGCCAGTGAGAAGCACCTCATGGCGAATGCGCATATTGTTCGTAGGTTAGTCTGATCCTAGACCAACAAAACCTAAATTTAGAAAGAGAAGGGGCGAGTTACCGCAAGGACATAGACAAACAAGGTACAGGACAAGGCACTATGCATTTCGACCTCTTGGGTCTTCTTCAGACAGAAAAAACACGTAACAGAAAAAAACAGAGAACGAAAAACCACTTATCTGGTCATGTTGGAGCAAGCCCCCCCCCCCCCTTTTTATACCAACATGACCAGATAAGTGGTTTTTCGTTCTCCGCTTATGTTACGTTTTTGTTTGAAGAAGACCCAAGAGGTCGAAATGCATTGTGTCTTGTCCTGTACCTTGTTTGTCTATGTCCTTGGCGGTAAGTAACCCCTTCTCTTTCTAAATTTGGCTTCGTTTTCCCGCCCTCAGTCACTCCGTTTTGGAACTCAACACAACCTAGCCTATGTGACATTAACATTTCCTTATGACCATGTACTTTTCTGCGTCCCTTGGGGGCCTCGGTTTTTTTTTTTTTTTTTGTCCTCTAGATATATCAAACCACTTTTTCTTGTTAAATCAATACGTGTAGGCCATAATTCACACAATCATGAACATGCATCTCATCAGAGAGAGAGAGAGAGAGAGAGAGAGAGAGAGAGAGAGAGAGAGAGAGAGAGAGAGAGAGAGTGTGTATATGTGTGCATATTAATGAAAGTAAAAGCATGTAATCATGTGTCTGCACACATCTGATGTACCCCCCTCTATTCCCGTCTCCCCCCCCCCTTCCCCCCTCTCCCCCACACACCACTAACACTGACTACTTTCCCTTAACTCGCACTTGCGTAACTTCAACTCGTATACCAGCTGTGAGCTCTGTTCTCCATTTTTTTTCACCTCCCCACCCCTTCCTCCACCGCCACGATTCTTCTTTCCCTTCTTTTCTCTTCCTCTTCCCCACAAAGGAGTGAAATCAAGCAAGGGGCCTAGCCAGCCACAAGGGCGGAAGCAATGTACCCCTAGTCTCTTTTGTGTGCCTGCAGAACGTGCTCATCTTCACTCTTCTGTCTGCAGTCCGCTTGTCAGCCCTTCACGGGTCTCGGCTGGTTTCCCCTGGCATTGTCTCTTCTGTCCTCTCTGTCTGATCACCTCTCGCCTTCTTCACGGGAGTCTATC
>JADBJO010000150.1:410000-412500 GCA_016801955.1 Conus betulinus
GGCAGGAGAGAGAAGTGCTCCACCATCTTAATTATCTCCCTTTAGCTTATCTCGAGAATCTTGATTATTAACTAATTAGATAACTTATAGATCCATGTATTCAAATTATTTGTGGTCACAGTATGAAATGAACTACGAAAGGAAGATGAGATATGTCTTGTAAGTGAAGAACTGGCTGTTGTCTGCGATGGTACGAGAAGACATGTTGTGATTAGACATAATCACAGAAATGGGTCGAGAACAGGGAATGATAACCAGGGGCTGTAGAACAGAATGCAATGGACTCCCAATTGTAAGATCAGAGTAGGAGATCGACACCATTCGTCACAGTTTTTTTTTTTCTGACTTTCAATGGTGAAATGTTGTCAGGAAAAAGCAGGCTCCAAACTGAGATTATAGGGAAAACATATAAGTTACTGTGATGGTATTTATAAAATTTGAATGGAAAAATACCCTCAATGTGAAGGAGATTTAGACATACAAAAGTCAAAAGATAAGTAAATAAATTGAAAAACAGACGTTTTAAAAAAAACACACCATGAGTGGCATTTCAATCTGAAGAAATGATACCTTAATGTTGTTGAGTGCAATAAGATTCACCTGAACAGGGATTAGTTTCAGAGCATAAATCTGTCATGTGATACTCTCACCAATATTTTGCTTCAAGCAAAGTGGTATTAACACCAAGCACAAAAATGTTTTCAGAACTGTTAGTTTCACGTGTTACCATTCCTCACCATCGATTTACTGGTAGGGGATATCTGTTTCCATTCAATGGCCCAGTGGAAGGTGTAAAGCTGACAGGTGTAAATGACCTGAAAGCGGCTTACAGTCACATCGATTCTAAACTCGCCCAGCCTCTCTTGCAGACAACCTGTCATCTGGCCTCTGCCTGTCTGCTCCTCCAGCCATCTCCTACCACGCAAATGAGAGACGCACACCGCCGTCTTCATTGTCTTCACTCCAGATTTGGAGAGTTGTGATAGAGTCGCTCATGTGACATTAAGCAGCTTGCTATTTTTTTCCCTTGCAGTTGACTGTTTGCTGTTTGTTTGCTTACAGTTGACATTATTGATATAGACATTAACTAAAAACCGTGTGTCCATGTTGTTTGTGATCAGGACAAGGCTTGGAATACGAAATGGCGCCAAGATGTCTTAATGGATAATGGATTTTTGTTTGAGAGGAGCTGTAGAGACTGATAAGACACGATTGTTGCCCTTCGCGTGAATTTCCCTCGAGGGTGTAACATGACATGAATAAATATGAATAATTCTATCGGGTACATAGAGCTGACTGTTATCTATAATGACATGATGGGCTGATAGTAGAAATTATCACATAAATGGACTGATGATAGAGGATACTACTGACGAAGTCGAGAATGAATCGATTGACTCTATCCTGAGAAACTAGAAACTGGATTTCAATCGAAAAGAAGTCACAGTGTCGTAGAGCGCAAAAGACATGGGGAAGATAATGCCTGTGTTTCCATTACAAATACAGTTACTTTTTCACAGTTTGTGGGCCAAGCAAGTAGAAGTAGAGGGTCAGATATTTGATTTGAAATGCACGCCGGGATAACGACTGCATGCCTCACATGTGCACTGATTTACACCCATGGTTTTGGCATTGTGTCTCTGTGACTAGCCTGTTAAGTTGACTGATGGGGCAAACTGCTTCAAGCATGCTCGCCAGCATCATCTGTCCCATGAAAACCACAGGGTCACTCTTCCTGAAATGAAAGTTGTAGCACAGATTATCGCCCGTGCATATTTCCGAGCATCGTCTATTACAGATAGCGAGGGGAAATTTGATTCACTGATCATTTGCTTCCTTGTAACACTTTTCCCGATCTTTTCTATATCTAGCAAAGTGGCATAAAGGCTGAACAATTATGCAATGACGTTGACCATTTACTACCAAACATCACAATTACTTTTACGCCTCACCACTTCATACCGTAGATTCCTCTGACTGGCACTGGGGATATCTGTTTCCATCAGACGGCCCATTGGAGGGTGGTGAGCTGACAGGTGTAAATGGCCTTAAAGCTGCTTCCAGCCCCCAGCCACATCGATCCCAGCCGTCCTTCCTTGCAGGCAACTAGTCACTTGGCTCCCTGCCTGTCTGCTCCCCTCTCTAACTCCTGGTGGGCAGGGGAGAGAAGCACGCTGCCATCTTAGTTGTCTCCCTTACAGACATAGAGAAGCTTGGTAGCGTCTGTTAAGTCACTTTTTGAAGCTTGTTTTTTCTCTCACTCCACAGTGGTTGGCCTTACCATTTGAGACATTCATCATCAAAAAAAAAAAAAATGCTTTCGCAAAGTATGTGATCAAAGTGTGGTGTGAATAATGAAGTAATCTGAGATATCCTAACAGATAAGGTAATGAGTGTTGTCTAGGAAACAGTGGTGACTGATACGATTTTTTTTAAACATAGACTGAACTTTCAATGAGGCAGTAAGATAGCCTGAATTATGAAAAAAAAAGTTGACAAA
>JADBJO010000150.1:442500-450000 GCA_016801955.1 Conus betulinus
ATCTGCTTTAGTCCCCTGAGTGAGGCTTATCTGCTCAGTATATGTAACATAGACACCACACATCACAATAAGGTGCTAATCTGGCTGATGCGGAGAGAAATTCACAATCAAACCAGCTCCCAAAGAGACCAGAGAAGAGCAGAGTAGAGAATATGTTAGATACTAGAGAGAGAGAGAGAGAGAGAGGAGAGAGAGAGAGAGAGAGAGAGAGAGAGAGAGAGAGAGAGAAGGGTAGGTAGGCAGACAGACAAAAAACAGATAGATCGACAGTCCAAGAACGTTACAGAGACTGAAACAGACACACAAACGCCATGAGCCGGAAGTCATGTCGCTAGCATCAGCCATTCACTGTGACTAACACCATTTGGTGCGGCCCTGGTTTCACATTAGCACTTCCGTAACAGCCAGGCGTGTAACGTGATGTGGAAAAAAGGCAGGGGCAGAACTGCATCAATAGCGTGTGCGACAGGGAGGGGGGATGAAAGAGGGCAGTGTGTGGAGATGGAGAGGAGGAAGAGAGAGGGTGAGAACTTTCTGAGATCCAACTGCTGCATTGCTGGTTGGAAGGGGAGGGCCCAGCTGCTTGCAAATGGAAAAGGGTTGTCGCCGGGTCAACCGTATGTTTCTCCAATGCATCATCGCTGAAAGTGTTTTCCATTGCTTTACATTTCTGCTCATGTGTCTGTCTCTCTGTGGGTCCGTCCAACTGTCTGTCTGTCTGTCTGTCTGTCTGTCTCTCTGTTCCCTGCTTACAGTGCCGTGGCCATAGTGAGGGTGGAATACACAGAATTCAAGGCAGATTGACCATGCCAGAACAGATTACAGCAAAAGAAGCTCAATGTACGCTCATCACTCTTGACAGACCTGACAGCCCATCTGACCTCTGTCCCCAAACTGAACCAAGTCATTCATCCCTTCTTTCCCCCTCCTGATCCTCCACTGGATGGAGGGATAAGGGGATAAGTGGTCACATCTATCCTTGCAAATACGCTAGAATATGGGGGAAAGCGTGGAGTGGGAGATAAGGGGGGAATTTGTTTAACGATCCATGATAGAAGCTCAAGCAAGTTGCATCTCAGCCACAGCCATATCTCGAGTGTGTGTGTGTGTGTGTGTGTGTGTGTGTGTGTGTGTGCGTGCGTGCGTGCGTGCGTGCGTGCGTGCGTGCGTGCGTGTGTGTGTGTGTGTGTGTGTGTGTGTGTGTGTGTGTGTGTGTGTGTGTGTGTGTGTGTGTGTGTGTTGTGTGTGGTGTGTGTGTGTGTGTGTCTGTCTGTCTGTCTGTCTGTCTGTCTGTCTGTGTGCGTGTGTGTGTGTGTGCGTGTGAGAGTGAGAAGAAGAAGAAGAAGAAAAGAAGAGGAAGGAGAAGGAGGAGGAGGAGGAGGAGGAGGAGGAGGAGGAGGAGGAGGAGGAGGAGGAAGAAGAAGAAAGAAGAAGAAAAGAAGAAGAAGAAAATCTCTCAGGATTCGGAACCCTATGTAACATTCAACTGAAACAAATACGTTACATAGTCCTCGACATAATTCCGATTTAATATATGTGATGTAGCTATCCACAGTTACTATATAAACAATGCAAGGAAAATGCAAAAAATGCGATTGAAAATGCGATTTCTCAATTCTCAATTCTGAATTCTGTCTCTCACACAGGCTCCCATGAAAGGTGATCCACACGCTGTAGATTTTGAAGGCCACTTACTCCTCCATTATGTTTGTCGAGTTTTGAAAGCTTCTTTGATTTCATTGCGTTTGTCCTGCTTTGAAATCTGGCCACCACTCTTGCATTGAATATGTCCCACTTTGAAAGTGTCTTCACATTTATTGTGCTTCCCGTAATGCGACAGTGCCTTATACCTTCAAAGGAGATTTCTTAGTATTTGTGCTATTTTTAAGGCTGCTTATGACTGTATTATATTTGTCCTGTTTCGAAGGCTTCTCATACCTTCAAAGCATTTGTCTTGCTTAGAACGCTCCTCATGATGTACGTATCCTGTTTTAAGACTCATGTACCTTCATTGTACTTGTCCAGTTTTTGAAGGCTGTTTATACCTTCTTTGTACATGCTTTACCTTGAACGTTCCTTGTACTTTCAAATGTACTCGTGCTACTTTGAAGGCTCCTTATACTTCCTTTGTACGTTCCCTTTTCGAAGGTTCCTTATACCGTAATTGTAGTTGTATTTTGAAGGCTCCTTATATCTCGACTGTACTTGTCTTATGTTGAAGGCTCTCAACACTTCTTTTGTTATAGTGCTGCTTTGAACGTTTTTTTTTTTATTTTCATTATTGCCTATCCTGCTTTGAAGGCTCTTGTGCACTTTCTTTGTACCTCTCCTGTTTAGAAGGCTCCTTATACAGTCGTGTGTATATATGTGTGTGTGTGGTGTGTATGTGTGTGTGTGTGTGTATGTGTGTGTGTGTGTGTGTGTGTGTGTGTGTGTGTGTGTGTGTGTGTGTGTGTGTGTGTGTGTGTGAGAGAGAGAGTGTGTGTGTGTGTGAGTGTGTGTGTGTGTGTGTGTGTGTGTGTGTGTGTGTGTGTGTGTGTGTGTGTGTGTGTGTGTGTGTGTGTGTGCAATATGACAGGATCCCTTTGCTTAAATTTTACTTATACTACTTATAAGTATTTTGGCCTTCATTGTGCTTGTCGCTCCTTGAAAAATTCTCATGCCTCCCTTGCATCTTTCCTACTCCCAAGGCCCACGTGCGTTCCTTGAACATTTGTCACACCTTCATCGTCTTCCTCCTACGCTGAGGGCTCCTCGTGCCTTCATTGTCCTTGTCCATTTGGGAGTATCCCTTACACCTTCAGTTTGCTCCTTCTACTTTGGAGGCTCTTTATACCTCATTGTGCTCGTCCTACTTTGGAGGCTCTTTATACCTCATTGTGCTCGTCCTACTTTGGAGGCTCTTTATACCTCATTGTGCTCCTTCTACTTTGGAGGCTCTTTATACCTCATTGTGCTTGTCCTACTTTGGAGGCTCTTTATACCTCATTGTGCTCGTCCTACTTTGGAGGCTCTTTATACCTCATTGTGCTCGTTCTACTTTGGAGGCTCTTTATACCTCATTGTGCTCGTTCTACTTTGGAGGCTCTTTATACCTCATTGTGCTTGTCCTACTTTGGAGGCTCTTTATACCTCATTGTGCTTGTCCTACTTTGGAGGCTCTTTATACCCCATTGTGCTTGTCCTACTTTGGAGGCTCTTTATACCTCATTGTGCTGTCCTACTTTGGAGGCTCTTTATACATCATTGTGCTTGTCCTACTTTGGAGGCTCTTTATACCTCATTGTGCTTGTCCTACTTTGGAGGCTCTTTATACCTCATTGTGCTTGTCCTACTTTGGAGGCTCTTTATACCCCATTGTGCTTGTCCTACTTTGGAGGCTCTTTTACCTCATTGTGCTTGTCCTACTTTGAAGGCTCTTTATACCTCATTGTGCTTGTGTCCTACTTTAAAGGCTCTTTATACCTCATTGTGCTTGTCCTACTTTGGAGGCTCTTATACCTCATTGTGCTCGTCCTACTTTGGAGGCTCTTTATATCTCATTGTGCTCGTTCTACTTTGGAGGCTCTTTATACCTCATTGTGCTTGTCCTACTTTAAAGGCTCTTTATACCTCATTGTGATCGCTCTACTTTGGAGGCTCTTTATACCTCATTGTGCTCGTTCTACTTTGAAGGCTCTTTATACCTCATTGTGCTTGTCCTACTTTGGAGGCTCTTTATACCTCATTGTGCTCGTTCTACTTTGGAAGCTCTTTATACCTCATTGTGCTCGTCCTACTTTGGAGGCTCTTTATACCTCATTGTGCTCGTTCTACTTTGGAGGCTCTTTATACCTCATTGTGCTTGTCCTACTTTGGAGGCTCTTTATACCCCATTGTGCTTGTCCTACTTTGGAGGCTCTTTATTACCTCATTGTGCTTGTCCTACTTTGGAGGCACTTTATACCTCATTGTGCTCGTTCTACTTTGGAGGCTCTTTATACCTCATTGTGCTTGTCCTACTTTGGAGGCTCTTTATACCTCATTGTGCTTGTCCTACTTTGGAGGCTTCCTACACCTCTTTTGTGCTTGTCCTGCTTTTGAAGACTACCTTTGCTTTCACTGTGTTTGTCTTTCTTTGAAGGCTTCTTAATCCTTCAATGCACACGTTCTATTTTAAAAGTTCGTTATACCTACACTGTATTTGTCCTATTTTCATAACCAGTTATATGGAACTTGCTTTCAGGTTGAAGTCTGCACGATGGTTGGTCCATGTGATGATGGTTATCAGTCAGAGGCAGGAGTCACAAAGTGAGTCTCTATTGGTTGTGGGAAAATCCCCAACCTGCGGGATTATTATTGAAGAAGACCCTCATTCTAAACCTTTGTCTTCAGGACCGCTTGGTGGCTTATGTTCATGGTCAAGCGACGGCTACCTCGTCCTGCAGGTCTGGAACTCTTTGAGAGAATGGCAGGTCATAAAGCGACTGAAAGGCCACCCCCCTCTCCCAACCCACTCCTAACAGTCACCATACCGACCATCCACTGATGTGGTCAGCTGTCAAGACAAGAGCTGGCAGCACACAACCCATTACTCTAATCGATTAGCAGTTGTCGACCCCACAAAAAGATGACAACGACTGACACCGTTTCAACCAAATACATTCAACGTTCACAGATGCTTCAAAAGAGGCCAGTCGGCGGTTCATCAACATATGAATGGCTTATCTGTAAGATTACCCCCAAACTATGCCTTATACTGTAAAACAAAAATGAAGGAAAGCAGCGAAAACGACTAACGATCAACAGCAAGAATGTTCGTAGCGGGAAGAAGGCTCTGGAGAAGAGGTAAACCAAGTTTCAAAAATCATTAGGTATGAAACAAAAACAGCATCCCTCCTCCTGTGTTGTTATTTAACAACTTGGCCGCTCCTGCACCCTGCCTAAGCTGCTGGAAAAAAGGTATGCGTGTGTGTGTGTGTGTGTGTGTGTGTGTGTGTGTGTGTGTGTGTGTGTATGTGTGTATGTATGTGGGTGTATATGTATGTCCGTGCGCCCGTGCGTGTGTGTGTATGTTTTCGCCTGGCAGTGAAGAATCCATGACTCACACGTTGATGAAGCAGATCGCTCTGTCCCGCCACCAACCTGCCACATCAAAGACCTGACAGAACTAAATGCTGCTTTGCTCTTGCCGCGCCACCAGTGCCAAACTCACAGCACGGACACCGACTCTTGGCCCTAAAGTTTGACAAGGCAGTAACCCAATTTGTCATTCGGTCTTCATCTTCTGCCTGAGGACATTCACCATCTAAACCATTTCTTCACAGGCCGATCGCTGACTTTTCATTTAGCCTGTGGATTGCTCGTTGCTTAGATTGGCTTGTTGGCTGAAATGACAGGGTTTGTTTGTTTGTTTGGTTTGTTTTTTTTTTACCTTCCTCACACTCACTGTGCTCTTCCGTGCTTTTTCTTTGAACAAACAACAAAGACATTCATGTAAACACACACACACACACACACACACACACACACACACACACACACACACACACACACACACACACACACACACACACACAAACACACGTTTTCCAAGCAGAGCAGGAACTATCACCCACATGCAGAGCAGAGCAGGAATTAGTTCCCACACGCAGAGCAATATCACCCACATGAGAGAGAGAGAGAGAGAGAGAGAGAGAGAGAGAGGAGGGGGGGGGAGAGAGAGAGAGAGAGAGAGAGAGAGAGAGAGAGAGAGAGAGAGAGAGAGGAGAGAGAGACAGAGACAGAGACACTGAGACAGAGACAGAGACAGAGAGACAGACAAACAGCAGCAGGCAGGACAAAAAAGACAGGCAAACAGGCAAACACTGAGTCAGACAGACAGACAGGCAGACAAACAAAAAAACAGAGCACAGCAAAGACTGCCGAGACAGCAACAGAGAGGTAGCCGGCAAGAGCCGGAAGTCATGTCGTCAGCGTCAGCCATTCACCGCAACTAATGTCATTTGGTGCGGCCCTGATTCCACATTACCACTTCCGGAATGGGCTGGCGCATGACGTGACGTGAAGGGAAGCCGAGGCAGCGCTGTATGGAGAGAGAGAGAGAGAGAGAGAGAGAGAGAGAGAGAGAGAGAGAGAGAGAGAGAGAGAGACAGAGAGAGAGAGAGAGAGAGAGAGAGAGAGACAGAGAGAGAGAGAGAGAGAGAGAGACAGAGAGAGAGAGAGAGACAGAGAGAGAGAGAGGCAGGAGGGCCAAAGAGGAAAGTGTGTGGAGAGTAAGAGCAGTGGGGATGGAAAGGTGCGGAGACTAAGCTGCTTCTTGGCAGGCTGGGGGGGTGGTGGAGACAGCGGCTCCAAGGGAAAAGGGTGGAGTATGGTCAGCATTGGACTTCTCCAGTGCCCCCCTGCAGGTGTGTGTGTGTGTGTGTGTGTGTGTGTGTGTGTGGTGTGTGTGTGTGTGTGTGTGTGTGTGTGTGTGTGTGTGTGTGTGTTTACCCTATCTTTGATTACATTTTATTTCCCTCCTTTGAGCAGAATTTTGTAAACACAATTGTGAAAAACATAAAGAAAAATTGGTGCAGATTAACAAGACTAAAAACAAGTGTCAAAAACCAGAGAAAGAAGTTCAGTTTAAGCTCACTGATTTTGACGAATTTTAGAGACCATCTGATCCCGTCCTCACATCGAATCAGGGTCAGTTCACCCCTACCCCCCCCCCCCCCCCCCATCTCATCCTCTTACTTAACAGAGAGATAAGAGTCAGGGGAATAAAAGGGAGGACGATGGTCTGATATATCCCCTAAATTGGCACACAGAGAGAGAGAGAGAGAGAGAGAGAGAGAGAGAGAGAGAGAGAGAGAGAGAGAGAGAGAGAGAGAGAGAGAGAGAAGTAAGGGAAATGTCTTTAACGATCCATGATGGAAATTCAAGCCAGATGCGTCTAGGCTAACAGCCACCCCTGACGTCCTTACCTCATAGGTGCCCGTGTGCCAGCGCACGCACGTGCATGTGTGGGTAGAAGGGGAAAAGTGGTGTGTGGTGCATTATGCGTTTGTTTGTTTGTGTGTGTGTGTGTGTTTGCTTGTTTGTGTGTTTGTGTTTGTGTTTGTTGTGTGTGTGTGTGTTTGTTTGTTTGTGTGTTCCTTTGTTTGTTTGTGAGTGTGTGTGTGTGTGTGTGTGCGTGCGCGCGCGCGCGCGCGCGCGCGTGTGTGTGTGTGTGTGTGTGTCTGTGTGTGTGTGTGTGTGTGTGTGTGTCTGTGTCTGTGTGTGCATGTGCAGTAACATGCATACATGTGTACATATGTGTGTGGAGGTGCATACGAGTGCTTCCGCGAACGCAGGCGTGTGCGTGTGTGTGGTGTGTGTGTGTGTGTGTGTGTGTGTGTGTGTGTGTGTGTGTGTGTGTGTGTGTGTGTGTGTGTGTGTGTGTGTGTGTGTGTGTGTGTGTGTGTGTGTGGGTGTGTGTGTGGTGTGTGTGGTGTGTGTGTGTGTGTGTCTCTGTGTGTGTGTGTGTGTGTGTGT
>JADBJO010000150.1:455000-467500 GCA_016801955.1 Conus betulinus
TGTCTTTAGGTCAGCTGCTGCTGTGTTTAGCAGATGGGGGGCAGACAGGGCACAAGGCCACGCTCTTTTTTTCTTAATTTGTGGCAAGGCTGTTGGAATGCAGAGTAGGCTCTGTCTGGAGAATGCTGTTTCAACCTTAATGAGAGAGTTTAACCTCAGTAATTTTTTTTAGCCCTTATTTTTTTCTTTTGCAATTAACACAAATACATA
Organism: Conus betulinus; assembly: GCA_016801955.1. NCBI lineage: Eukaryota > Metazoa > Mollusca > Gastropoda > Neogastropoda > Conidae > Conus > Conus betulinus. Next base: position 455,211 of record JADBJO010000150.1, read on the forward strand.
TACAGACTGTGTGTGTGTTTTTGTGAGCATGCAGTGTATGTGTGCGTGCGTGTGTGTGTGTGTGTGTGTGTGTGTGTGTGTGTGTGTGTGTGTGCGTGTGCGGTGTGTGTGTGTGTGTGTGTGTGTGTGTGTGTGTGTGTGTGTGTGTGTGTGTGTGTGTGTGTGTGTGTGTGTGTGTGTGTGTGTGTGTGTGTGTGTGTGTGTGGTGTTGTGTGTGTGTGTGTGTGTGTGTAAGGCGCGTAGACGACTGTCAACACCATTGACAATATCTAAGAAGACAGTATCAATCACAGACGCATTCTATGATTAGTCTTCCAGTATAATAAAACAATATCATTCCAAAACAACGACAGCATCATTAACAACGTCTACAGGAAACACAGTCATATAGCAACAACAGTTATAATACATCTGCCAATCATTTATTGAACTGGTCCAGTCAGTCAACGACCTCTCACTTACCCTACCACAACCTGTCCGACACGTAAGTGATAAAACCAGCAAAATCAAGTCAGTTTAGCAAACAGCAATCGTCTAGTCAATTAATGAACAATCAAAATCAACCGATTAATCACGTATAAGCATAACATTTTAAGCAAAGATAAATTGTTCTGATGGTGGAAAGACCTGCGAAATTTTCCACAAGATTCGTTTCACGAGATGTTGCTGGTTGTTGAGTGAGAAAAGTGAATATTATACTAGCTACTAGAAGGTACGTTTGATAGCGCCATTAACTGAACTGAGTGAAACACATGCCTTTTGATCAAGTGTAATACCAAAAAGAACTGTGCGTTCTTTAATTCAAGACTTCCAGTCTTGCAAAAGCATCATTGTTTGTGTTGTGTATTGCGTTATAGAACAATTAGGTAATGTATGGATAAGAAACGGAAAAAACAGGATAAAAGAAAATTAGAGCAGAGTCATTGACAGCCATGAACCAAAAGATTTCACACTGACAAGAACAGGTTGGAGGACCCAACACATGGGCGAGGGATTCAATAAACGTAGTCAAAGAAATAATAATCGTTTTTCACAGTCACCATGACGTTGGTTAGTTTCGGTTGGACAACAACAAGGTCACGAAGGGAAGACTGGAAGGAACAGTAGGACAGTATAAATATGGAAAACAATGTCTCTGACACACATTTGTCATCGTTTATTGCCATTGCAGTTGCAGGGTGTGGGTATGAAAGGGATTTTTGAAGGACCAACAAACAAGAACTATTGGTTTATCTTCTGAGGAAAAAAAAAGACATTTAAGTGAGTGTAGCTAACCAGTCAAGTTTGTTTCACTGTCAAGGGAACATGGGCATGGGAGTATGTATTAGATACAAAGTAAAAAATAAATGTGCATGTAAGCAAGCAGTCAAACCCCGTACACGAACGATCTCCCACTGATATCACTTCTTCTTCTTCTTCTTCTCTTCTTCTTCTTCTTCTTCTTCTTCTTCTCTTCTTCTTCTTCTTCTTCTTCTTCTTCTTCTTTCTTCTTCTTCTTCTTCTTCTTCTTCTTCTTCTTCTTCTTCTCTTCTTCTTCTTTTCTTCTTCTTCTTCTTCCTCCTCTTCCTCCTCCTCTCTCCTCCTCGATCTTCCTTCTTCTTCTTCTTCTTCTTCTTTTCTCTTCTTCTTCTTCTTCGTCTCTCTCTCTCTTTCTGTGCGATCTTCATCAGTGACTGGATTTACATACAAACACTGAAGCATACCTTTTATTCATAAGCAGGACGGTGTGTGTCTGCAGTCCATCGACCTGTTCACGTTGTTACTGTTGTGCCATCAGCTATACCAACATGTGACCTGTTCACGTTGTTGCTGTTGTGCCATCAGCTATACCAACATGTGACCTGTTCACGTTGTTGCTGTTGTGCCATCAGCTATACCTATACCAACATGTGACCTGTTCACGTTGTTGCTGTTGTGCCATCAGCTATACCAACATGTGACCTGTTCACGTTGTTGCTGTTGTGCCATCAGCTATACCAACATGTGACCTGTTCACGTTGTTACTGTTGTGCCATCAGCTATACCAACATGTGACCTGTTCACGTTGTTACTGTTGTGCCATCAGCTATACCAACATGTGACCTGTTCACGTTGTTGCTGCTGTGCCATCAGCTATACCAACATGTGACCTGTTCACGTTGTTGCTGTTGTGCCATCAGCTACACCAACATGTGACCTGTTCACGTTGTTGCTGCTGTTGCCATCAGCTATACCAACATGTGACCTGTTCACGTTGTTACTGTTGTGCCATAAGCTATACCAACATGTGACCTGTTCACGTTGTTGCTGTTGTGCCATCAGCTACACCAACATGTGACCTGTTCACGTTGTTGCTGCTGTGCCATCAGCTACACCAACATCTTTCCTGGAGAAGCGACACACTGGGAGTGGGAGCAGGATGGAGGGGAATGGGTGAGGAGTGAGCATGACAGAATTAATGACCCGGACGATAAGTGCCGTATTTCTGACCTAACAAGAAATGGAAAGAAACGAGATGATCATGCTGACTGTCTGATGGACCCGTCGTCTTGACAGTTGCCTTGACAGACCAGGAACTGTGATGGCTATAGGCTGGGATGCAGTATGGTGGTGCCAACCTTGCGTTCTTTGAATTACTACCAGGTAACGCTCGAGTTTTTGTGTATATAAGTTTGAATGCTCTCTCTCTCCTCTCTCTCTCTCTCTCTCCTCTCTGCGTGTGTGTCTGTGTGTTTGTGTGTGTGCGTGCGGGTGTGTGTGTGTGTGTGTGTGTTGTGTGTGTGTGTGCGTGTGTGTGTGTGTGTGTGTGTGTGTGTGTGTGTGTGTGTGTGTGTGTTTGTGGTGTGTGTGTGTGTGTTGTGTGTGTGTGCGTGTGTGCGCGTGTGACAGAAACAAAGATAAACAAAGAGAAGGAGCGGATGAATAGAAATCAAGACAAACTGAGAATTAAGAAGGGACACATGCAAGCCAATAGACAGAAAGAAAACAGTCTGCACCAGTCTACCTAAACCTGTGTTCAGTATACCAGCCCCTTCTAGCTCGTTGTCACACCCAGACAAAGGGCAACGACTGGAGATCAGCGAATACAGTCCCCTCCCTCCTTGTCATTCCTTTCTGGGTGCTAATGCAGGACCATACCACATCTTCATGTCTACTTTAAAACAATCCAATAGAAAAGGGCAGGCAGGTGGAGCATTATCATCCATTCCCTTGAGGGTGACGTTGCCCATGGTCACAGCTGTTGCAGGAGTGGCATAAAACAAATTATTCAAAGACCCCCACAGGTGAGAATCTTGACTAGTCTTTCCGTTATAAAAAAGTAACCATTACAGAGGATGTAACTAATCTTGCAAGTCTGCTTTACTCTTGAGGGCAAATGTGCGTTGGTGGATTATGAGTGGATATCGAAGTAGTCGAAACCAACATATAAAAGTACATCAAATTTTTGAGAACTACAACAAGAAATGGTGATGGTGGATGAAAGGTTTGTCGCTGCCTGAGGGGAAATAAAAAAACTAACAGATATGGTCCATGGGGGAAAACGGAAGGACAGACAGGACAGTGGGTGGTGAAGAATGCGTGGAAGACAGAGTCAAAAAAAGGAAGCAAACAAAAGTAAATTAAAAGCAATGGGAAGCTATAGATGGATGGATGGCAGAAGAGTTTGATCAGAAAAGAAGAAATAACGAAATAAGCCGAGATAAATAGGAAAGACAGAATAGCAGTTAAGAGGGGAACAACGGGAGAAGACAGAAGAAAAGGAAAGAAAGATTAGACAGAACGGCAAGATAGAAGTCACAGTAGAAGACAGACGAAGCATAGACAAAGGAGAAAGTAGAAGTTAGTGAGATAAAGAACAGGGAAAGACAAAAGAATAGGAAGAGAACGGGGTGCGGACCGCCAAGAGACCAAGTGACGAAGGACATCCTGATATCTTTCCAGCGTGCACTGTTCTTTTCACTCGTTTCTGAATCATGAACTAGCTCACGTCTGAAATGGGATGACAGGCCCGTGATTTTGGAGGCGATTGGCTGACACTGTCCATTCAATTTTTTTCCCTGTCCTTCCTGTGTAGGGGACGGGGGAGGCGAAGGCGTGAATGAGGGCAGACAGGTGGGAAAATCATCGTTCGACTCTCTTCTTCGTTCTTCTCTCTCTCTCATCTCTCTCTCGTCTCTCTCTCTCTCTCTCTCTCTCTCTAAATTTGTGATGAATCAGTTAGGGCACAGAGTAGACTTTGTCCAGACAAAGCTGTCCAGTTTAATGAGTGCTTCAATCTGAACAATTTTTCTTGGTCCCTATTTTTAATTTGTCAACGGCACAATAATAATGCGACTGACTGTGGTGTGTGTGGTGTGTGTGTGTGTGTGTGTGTGTGTGCGTGTGTGTTGTGTGGTTGTGTGTGTGTGTGTGTGTGTGTTTTGTGTGTGTGTGTGTGTGTGTGTGTGAGTGAGGTGAAATGATAGGACAGGATGACAGTGAGGATGCAGAACTTTAGATAGATAGAGATAGATAGATAAATAGATAGATAGATAGATAGATAGATAGATAGATAGATAGATAGATGGGACGTGTGGAAGACAGTCAGGGTCATCGATGACAGTGTATAAGATGACATTATCAACCATAGAAAAGCAATCACGGAATATTCTTCCAAACTGAAAAGGTCATTTCTGAAACAATCACTGAAACATATTTGCAGCATTAACCATATCTACATGAACTACAATAATCACGGTAACAACAGTTGCAATGTAACTATCGATCAATTATTGAACTGGACGAATCAATCAACAGTCCCTAAATTATCCTACTGGCAACCTGTCTCTCTCAAATAAATAAATAAATCAACAGTTATTAATATCATTTCATCAATCAACAATAATCTATCTATCAATACCGAAAAAAATCAGTCAGTGTGCGTATTCGAATGTATCCATTTACAATCTAAGGAAAAAGAATCATGCTGATAATGGAAAATACATGCACAATTTCTCACAGGATTCGTTTCACTAGGTGCGAATTCTCTTCACTGGCGGTTGTGTAAGAAGTGTAATGTTATATAGTTCATTGGATATAGGCTTGACTATATGTTGGATGATGTGGGATACAAAAATAGTCAGATCACTTTATCTTTAGTTTGCAATTGAACTTACACATTCCTTTTGGTCAAGTATAATCATTTGAAATCTGTTGTGTGTGTACTTTCCTTCAAAACTTCCAGTCCTTGCAAAATCATCGGTTGGTTGTATCGCGATTATTTAGTATGTTATGGGAATTAGACGACGCCGGACAGCAAAGAAACAGGATAAATATAAATCAAAAGTAATGTCATGACAAACAATTGACAATTACCAACAGGTTTGCTGGGTACACATTAACAAGAACAGGGGCCAGAGGTCCACGGGCCCAAATATTTTCCAGGGCAAGTTTTAAACACATGCGCTGTCAAAGAACCCCCCCCCGTCCCAAGAACTTAATCAATTTTTGTTTTGTTGATAATCACCACGACGATGGTTACCTTCGGGTGGATCATGACAGAGGCCACAAGACAACAGAAGACGACTGTCTGGAAGGACACGTCTGACACCATACTGCGACTACTGCAAAGTCTTCTGAACAGTGGACATAGTAAACCAACTTCTGTGAGGTGAACACCAGCGTGCTGTTACAGGATAATACGTTTGATCACCACCGTTTGTCTTTGTTTTGTCTGGGTGACACAAACGTGTGATTATTATTGTTTATCGTCATACCTGTCGCGGTGATTGGGTATAAAACAAATTTTTATATATTTATTTAATAATATTCAAAAGTATTCCGATGGGGAGGGAACCAACATTTCTTGAGACCCTTTGGTTTATTTTCGGTTGGAGATTAGAAATTACACCATAAAGAGGGTGGTTTGTTAAGTTGCCATTCAAATCTGCTTCACTTTTTAGGGAGAAAAAGGACCATGGATGTATGTGGTCAGATTATAAAAGAGTTATTAACATGTGCATGTCAGCAAGAAAAACCAATGTGATTTTGTTTCTTCTGTCTCTTATTATTCTGTTCTTCTTGTTCTTGTTCTTCTTGTTGTTGGTTGTTGTTGTTCTTGATTCTTGTTGTTGTTGGTTTTTTCTTCTCTTCTCGTCTTCTTCTTCTGCTCTTCTTCTTATGTCTTGCTTCTTCGTCTTTCCTCATCCTTCCTTTTATTCTTTCTTCTTCTTCTTCTTCTCTTCTCCTTGTCTCTGTCTCTCTGGTCTCTCTGTCTCTGTTATGTCTCGTCTGTCGGGTCTCTGTCTGTCTGTACTGTCATGTCTGTCTCTCTCTCTCACAATTCCTTTATAACAGCACCTTGAAAGCGTATTTTCAGAGAAGCACTAAGCCACACATTTTCATTGGAGAGAAGAGGAAGAACGGCGTTCGTCTGCAGTTCCTTCAATGTATCAATCAACGTTTACTTTTTAACTGTTTGGACCGACGAGGAATACCAGCACACTCTCTGGAGACGACACGCGCCTCTGAGAGGCAAGGGGCAGGGGTGAGTGGGGTGAGGGGTGAAAGGGACAAAAAGGGGTGTGGGCTAGGGTGGCTTCTTCTTTGTGGGCGGTGCACTCGTTGACCCGTCCGTAGGACTATATACGTGCCAAACATTTCTCTGACCTAGCTAGGGAAATTAATTATAAAATAGAATATAAATAATAAGGCACAAAAAAAAAAGAAAAGGCAAAAGAGAGGATTCATGTTTTACCCTGCTGTTTGGAATCCCTCATCCTGACAGCTGGACCAGACCGTCAGGGAACTGTGACGGCGCTATGCTGGGGGATGTGGTTTGTGGGGTGGCGTGCACCTTGAGTTGTTTCCGTAGTGTAGTGGTATCAGAACATCCCGCCTCTGACACCGCGGAAGGTCCTGGGGTTTGTCAGTACAACTGAGGGTGAGTTATCTGACAAAAATAAATTGGGGTTTCAGTCAGGTCAGTCAGTCAGACCTCGTGTTTTCTGCATTTACCACCAGAGTTACATTCAATTGATATATGAGCAGCCTTAACTACTGTCTGTCTGGTCCTGTCTCTCTCTGTCTCTCTCTCTCTATCTCTCTCTCTCTCTCTCACCCTCCCTCCCTCCCCCTCCTCTGAGTGCTCTGAGTAAAGGTGTGTATGTTGTGTGTGTGTGTGTGCTGTGTGTGTGTGTGTGTGTGTGTGTGTGTGGGTGTTGTGAGAGAGAGATGGAGAGCGAGGGAGAAGGAAGGCGAGGGGAAGTGAGAGGGAGTGGATTGGAGAGCGGGGAGAGGAGGGGAAGAGAGAGAGAGGGGAGGGGAGACGAGGTGGAGGAAGAGGAGAGAGGAGAGGTGAGGATGAGAGAGAGACAGGGAGGAGGGAGAGGGGGAGCGTGGGGGGGGAGAGGGAGAGGGAGAGGGCAGAGAGGAGAAGGAAGCCGGAGAGGAGAAGATGGTGATGGGGGAGAGAACGAGTGAATGACGAGGAGGAGAAGAGAGAGGGAAGAGGGTAAAGAGAAGAGAGAGGGGAGGAAGAGATTGAGAAGAGAGGAGGGGAAGAGACGGGGAGGAGAGCGGGGAGAGCAAGAGAGGGAGACGGGAGAGAGGAGGAGGGGGGGGAGAGAGAAGAGAAAGAGAGGAGGGGGGAGCGAAAAGAACAGGGGAGGGAAGAGGAGGGGAGGGAGAGAGGGGAAGAGGGGAGAGAGGAAGAGGAAAAAGAAAAGAGGAGGAGAGGGCGAGAGAGGAGAACCGGGAGGAAGGAGAGAGAGGGAAGAGGGAGAGAAGGGCGAGGAGAGAGGGATGGAGACGTTGAGGAGGAGAGAGAAGGAAGGAGGGAGAGAGGGAGAGAGAGAGGAGGGACGAAGAGAGAGAGAGGAGAGGGAAGGAGAGAGAGAGAGGCGGAGAGGGAAGGAGCGAGAGGAGAAAGAGGAGGGAGAGGAAGAGAGGAGAAGGAGGAGATAGAGAGGGAGGAAAAGAAGAGCGAGAGAAAAGAGGGGCGCGAGGGCGAGGAGAGGGAGTGGGGAGAGAGGAGAGAAGAAGGAGGAGAGAGATGAGAGGGAGGGGGAGAGCGAGGGAAGAGAGAGGGGAATGTGAGGAGAGTCGGGCGAGAGGGGTGGGGGGAGGAGGAAAAAAGATAAACGGAGAGAGGATGAAGGGAAAAGAGGAAGGAGAAGAAGGAGGACGGGAAAGGAGAAGGGAGAAAAGAAGAACGGAGAAAGGAAGGAGTGGGAGGAGGGAGAAGCGATCTGCACAGCTCTACATATACTGAGTCCAGAACATCAGTACTTCTAGCTCATAACCACACCAAGACTGACTGACCAGAATAAGGGCAGTGATTCTGGGGATCTGCAAATACTGCCCCCCATCCTGCCCCCCTTCCTGCCCCCTTTCTCGGGGAGCAAATGTACAGGGTCTATAAGCCATCTTCATGTTGCCTGCACTTAGTTTAGTGGAGTAGGGCAGACAGATGGGAGATTATCGCCCTTTCCCTTTGATTTGTGAACACGAGGTTAGGTCAGGAGGGACGTGTCCTGACTACAGGATGCACATTTTCACAATGGTCACTTAGTATAGCATTGCGCATCAACGTCAAGATTTATTTTTCCGATTATTAGCCAGTTACAACGCCAGCAACATTAACAGTGGCAGCAATGTGTGTAACAACAACAACAACAAACAACAACAAAATAATGCAAGAAGATTGGTAGCGGATAAATACGTCACCACTTAGAAGGAACGATGGATCTCTCTGGTATATTTGCATAGAGTAATTGTGTGAACGAACAGGAATGGAAAACACGAAAGAAATAGAGAAGACAGACAGAGAAAGACATAGGGATCCCAGCAGAGATTGACAAAAACAAACAAGTGAAAAGGGTATAGCCAGCCGGCAGAGTATAGCTGATCTAAAAGACACATCCTAATGGCTGCCCAGTGCACATTCATTCCTCACACCTGTTTTCTCAATCCGAAGTCTTGACACCACGCAGCAACTTTGGAGACGATGCGAACACTGCCCCTGTCCCTGGCGCGCCAGTCCTGGGGGCGGGTGCTGTGGGGCGTTCTTATGTTTGCATGAGGTTGATCTCGTGGACAAAAAGGCAGACTGGAGGACAGTCCTCTTTTGCCCCTGCATTTGTGATGATAATGTGGTCAGAAGACAGTGTGGAAACTTTCTCGACCACGTTGTCTGACTTCACCAGAGAGCAGCAATCTCAATGATGATTTTTTTTTCTCTCCTAACGATCCACTTCAAATGAACAATAATGAGAAGTGTGCGGCAGCAGATTAGATGGGAAGGGGGAAGGAGGAGGGTGTGCACAACATCTCATTGCCTGTGAGAGGTCTGAATGGATGTCAGGTCTATGAAAAAAACCTTCAAAAAGCAACGTAACAGTAGCGACCAATGGACAGTCTTGCAATGTCCATACATTTGTGGGTGTCTCAATGACAGCAACAGCGTCAGTCCCATCGACAAAAGCACAACAGGGACAGCAACAACAGCAACAATAGTGAGAGCATGTCTATCACATGGGCCAGCTTACTCCCGCAGTCTCTCAGCAACCCTATCATGCAACAAATCCCTCGACTGAATGAGCAAATCGCCCGTTACTAAAATCAAGTCATCAGTTTGTGACTGGCTTATCAATTAACTGACAAAAAAAAACCCTAATGTATCTTATCAGTCGTGTCTGTTCATTCATTCTATTGGTCTACGTAAAAAAAAGCGTACACATTCTGATTAATGGAATGTATACAATAATTCATCACGGGATTCCATCCTGTTCACACACACACACACACACACACACACACACACACACACACACACACACACACACACACAGCACACACACACACACACACACACACACAAACACGTGCATGCTCCCCCTCCCCCCCCCCCCCCCCACACACACACACAACACGCAAATCACATCACATTCAGAGAGAGAGACAGAAACAGAGACAGAGAGACTCCCCTCCTGTAGCCATTTAGCTTCAGTACAAAACATTCTACCCTAACTACCTATCTATCTAGTATTCATCCACCCATCTCTCTCTCTCTCTCTCTCTCTCTCTCTCTCTCTCTCTAGCCAGTCTAGCCAGCTAGCTAGCCAGCTTGCTATCTTTCTGTCTGTTTATATGTCTATCTGTCTGTTTGTTTGTCTGTTTGTCTATCTGTCTTTCTGTGTGTCGGTTTTTAATGTTCCTCCAATAGTCTACTTTGTTTGTCTTTTCTTTCTTTTTTTATCTTTATTTTTCAGTTCTATCATTCTCTAGGTCTATTGATACACGTAACATGTCTGTCTAGAAATGTCTGTTGGTCAGTCAAGCAACCGAGCAATCTGTAGAACAGCCGACCAACCAATCAAGCCAACCAATCAATCAATCCATCAGCCACTCACTGACCGTGCCTTTCAATCGATTCATGTAAACCACATCTCCCCGAATGATACTGAGAGATTTCGAATGATTCAATTCAAAGGTAAATGGATATACGTAGAGCTGGCATGTATCTCCTTATTCGTGTTGCTCAAGGGCACGCAGATAGACGCTTGGTTAACACGCAGACATCATTCCCTCACGCAGGCAGAAATTTGGTACCCCGGTTTCCTTTCCCTCCTGTGAACATGTTGCCTTAGGGACTGAAGATATCCCGAATCCAGAAAGTCTGCCACTGAACATATAGATGATTGCCAAATGTCTCTTCAGGTTTCTGACGGATATTTCTTGAGTAAGAGAAAGTAACAAATAGTTATCCAATTCAAGAAAATGCATTAACCACGTAACGTTCTGCATCATGCTTCTTTATGCAGTTGAATAGTGTTTTGTGTGATTGTAATGTATGATTGTGCATAACATGATTTCTTCGGTACAGTAGGTTCACCTGTGTCATTGTCACTCTTCTTTCATGGAGAGAACGTATAGTCAGGGACTGACGCCACCTTTCCCTACGTACTTTTTAAAATCATTTAGCATTAACAATTTTTTTGAGGGAGAGGAGGGCAGGAATATGGTTTTGCTTATCTTTTGAAGTCGATTCTTTACAACTATTTGTTGTTGAAAATTCTCATTATTACAGCGATTTTCTTTACTGTCAGCCTATTATTTCTGGTTATTATCTTTCCTGGGTTCGTCTCCCTTGGGTAAACATATTATCATACCTTCTGTTTGAGTCCCTGACATTCTCCTTTATAAAACCCTTCATTCAGAGAACGGATTACAAAGTCTCCCCGATGTTTCCAAAAAACAAAAGGCGCTTTACAAACCACACTCGTTTACACAACGGGCTGCCTACCCGAGTAGTGCCGACTGAGGAGTTGCCGACCAGCTCTCTGTGAACGACCTCTGTTGGTACAATATTTATTACGCTGGCATCAACACACTTGATAACATCAAATTTCTCAAAAGAGAAAAAAAAAAAAAAAAAGAAAACTCGTCAAGTTTGATATGAGACTTTATGAAACGTCTACCAGATGCGGCATGAAAATCAGCGTTGAGAAGACCATGCTGATGGCCAGCAGACACACCACCATGACTACTGTTGTAACGCTGAACATTGTGCACTGTTTACTAGCCTGGGACCCATTACAGACACACCACCATGAATACTGTCATAACGCTGGACACTGTGCACCTGTTTACTAACCTGTACCCATTACAGACACACCACCATGACTACTGTTGTAACGCTGGAAACTGTGCACCTGTTTACTAACCTGTACCCATTACAGACACACCACCATGAATACTGTTGTAACGCTGGACACTGTGCACGTGTTTACTGACCTGGGACCCATTACAGACACACCACCATGACTACTGTTGTAACGCTGAACATTGTGCACCCGTTTACTAGCCTGGGACCCATTACAGACACACCACCATGAATACTGTTATAACGCCAGAAATTGTTCAACTTCTTACTTACCTGGGGCCCGTTTCCAATGAGGGATCCAAGCCAGAAATTCTCCTGAGGATAGCAAGGACAAAATCAGCACTGCCCAGACTGAAATGTTTGTGGAAGCAAAATAACATCTCCATCACACACATGATCAGGGTATTGTGTGCAGTGGGGTATTTTATCTTCTTGTATGCATGCTAGACATGGGCCCTCACGGCGGATCTGAGAAAAACACCCAAACCATTGAAGTAAGATATTACAATAATATACCATATGTGGCTCATGTCACACAATGAACTAACATGTCAAAGCATCAAGCAGCACATAGACCGTATGAAGATCCACTGACATCAATGTAGAAAGCTACGTTGGTATGGGCAAGTCACACGACGGATTGGCCGAGCTAAGAACATCTTCCAGA
>JADBJO010000150.1:472500-477500 GCA_016801955.1 Conus betulinus
GACCACACACACACAAAGAGAGAAGGCAGGCAGACAGGCTGTGTTGGTAGTTTGTGTTCATGAAGGGATAAGTGTGTGTGTGTGTGTGTGTGTGTGTGTGTGTGTGTGTGTGTGTGTGTGTGTGTGTGTAGGGGGTGAGAGACACATGCATACTCACTAGGAAACCCTCTCTAAAAATAGAGTGTAACAGGTAAGAAGCATGTCTTCATTCATTACAAAAAAGTGAAATTCCTGATTAGCTATAGCCTCAGTAAGCTTAGACTGGATACAAAGGCAAACGGATGGCTCAGTAAAACACCTGACAGTGATACTGCACATTACAAACAGTACCCAAACTGAACCCCCAAGGCACTGTTTCATGTATACACTTGCACGGTCTAAGCTTTGGTTTTTGTGTATATAATAGGCATTAGTTTGACTGTATGTGTGGTGTTCTGCACATGTTTGATCACACACTGGACACAACTGAATACCACCAGAGAAATTCACCCGCACTGCAGCGTTCCTCTGTGCACTGCCCAATGACCACCTGGTAATGATGGTTGCTCCCTCTGGTCTGCTGATGCTCAGGGAAGCGATAGGGCAAATGGGGGTGTGGATGTGTGTCGGCCTGCTGGGATGAGCAGTTTCTAAAGTGTTTCATGAGCGTTTCATTTCATGTGGAAAGCCCTACTTTCGTTTAGAAATGTGTCTGGTTTCTAGACGAATCTTGTGAAATACGATCAGAAATTGTTATAGAATATCCAGATTCAGATTTCGCACATGCTCATGTGTCTTCAACATTTAATTTACAAACTGCCCTTAATTATTCCACCCTCTTCGTGGAAATACTAAAGAACATTAGATTTGGACTGACGGGGGAAAATGTAGCGATACTGATAACAAACGTTCACCTCTTTGATTTCTGCGCATTGTAGAAACCAGAGAGAGAGAGAGAGAGAGAGAGAGAGAGAGAGAGAGAGAGAGAGAGAGAGAGACAGAGACAGAGAGAGAGAGACAGAGAGAGACAGAGAGAGAGACAGAGAGAGAGAGACAGAGAGAGAGAGAGAGAGACAGACAGACAGAGGAGAGAGAGAGAGAGAGAGAGAGAGAGAGAGAGAGAGAGAGAGAGAGAGAGAGAGAGAGAATGACAATGACAATGACAATGACAGTTTATTTCAGTAGGGCCAAGCCCCCATAGAAAGGATGTGTGTTTCACAGAAAAGCAACAAGAACTTCAAGATTTCGGCAGAAAGTAACAGAACATAAAGACCAACCATACATTTCATATCCACACTCTTACTTATAAACCAATTTAGGAAATTGCAATCTCTTTTTTCTTTAAAAACATTGTACAAGTAAATGCAGAGGCTTTTCCACAGTTTCTGCATTAACAGAGGGTAACAATAGATTAAGATGGAAAGCATTTGCTATTCTGTAATATTTTGGAGCGATCAATTGTTTTCTTAATTTAATTAGAGAGAGAGAGAGAGAGAGAGAGAGAGAGAGAGAGAGAATCATGGGAAGAGCCGGAAGTCATGTAGCCAGCGTCAGCCATACATTGCAACTGACGTAGTTGGTGCGGCCCTGATCTCACCTTAGTACTTCCCGGGAAAGGCAGGGCATGTGACATAAACGTGAAGGAACGTACACCCTTGGTCTGTATTGATGTAGACAGTGGGTCGGGGGTGGTGGAGGAGTGGAAGGAAAAGTGGGGGGGGGGGGGGGGGGGGGGGGGTCTGCGGGGTTCCTGGAATCCTAGAGACACTGCCCATTCTGCACCGTTCCTGGAATCCTAGAGACACTGCCCATTCTCCATCGTTCCTGTCCAGGACAAGAGAGGCAGGCACCGTGAGATATTTTTATGTCTGCTGGTGCTTAATTTAGTGGATTAGGGTCGGCAGACAGGGTGGACAATCACCTTTTTCTTAATTTGTGGTGATGCAGTTAGAATGCAGAGTAGGATCTGTCTGGAGAGTGCTGTCCAACGTAATGAGAGAGCTTCAACCTCAATAGGATTTTTTTTTCGAGTTAACTTTTCTTTGTAATTAACACAAATACTGATATAGACTTAATGTGTGTGTGTGTGTGTGTGTGTGTGTGTGTGTGTGTGTGTGTGTGTGTGTGTGTGTGTGTGTGTGTGAGAGAGAGAGAGAGAGAGAGTGAGAGGGAAAAGGAGAGATGTCAACTAGGTGCAGAACATATATATAATATATAGGGAGTGTGGAAGATTCTCAGGACCATCGCTGGCAGTGTGTGAGAGGCAATGTGAATCAAAGAAGCAATCACAGGTTGCTCTCCGAACAAATCTGTCGTCATCTCTAAGACAACGGCAGCAGCATCAACTATACCAGCAGGAACATCAATAATTACTGCAACAACAACTATAGCTATAGTATATCTGTCAATCAATCATTGAACTGAAGAAATCAATCACCCAATCTCTCAACCATCCTATTGGCAAATGAATTATAAAATCATCGGTTATGAAATCAATGAACCAGCCACCCATCCATTCTATCCATTATCGGACACACAAAGTCAGTCAGCTGATTCATAAATCAAATATACAAGAGCTTAACCAGCTTACTCAAGCAAATATACATCACCATCGCCATCGCCATCGCCGCTAAGACTGTTGCCACGGCAACCATGCTATTTAAGAATCCTCTAATCCACTCTTTTTTCTCCCATACTACAAGTGCTATTGCCATATTATCACCAAAAGTGGAAACAATCCTGTCTTTATTCATTTATTATTTATTTTTTCCAATATTTTGATTATCATCATTACCTGTATTAGTATTCCTATAAGTAGTATAATTATCATCATTACTACCTTGACTCACACATTATCTCCTTTCTGACAGCCTCGTTTTCATTCAGCGCCTGTCTTGCGCTGAAGTGATTTAAGGTAAGTGATTGCTCGTTCATTTTCGTTGTAATAAATGTGTTGTATCTTGCCTGAAGAAGACCCAAGAGGTCGAAACGCGTCGTATTTTGTCTTATGATTTGTTTGTCCACGTGTTTTGGGCGGTTCGCTAACATTCATTTAGATTTGTTTAGATTTTCGCCTGCAGTCATCTCACTTTGCAACTAGATGAAACTCATTAAATCAGAACGCACGACACAAGTTTAATGACCGGTCATTGAAAATTGCATTGCCCATAAGCTGTCACTAAAATACCAGATGAACGATCGCAGAGGTACCAGCTTAATAGTAAAACAGATCCTCTAAATCAAAGAACACGCACGACATCACATCAACAGTCCCTGATACCTGCCAAATCAGCAATTACAAAAATGAATTAAATGAACTTAGTCAAGGATTACAAACCATATCATACTGACATGTGCTGAGCGACCAGCATTGGCTATTCTAAAAAAAAATGCCAACTCGACGATTTCCAAACACATTGAATTCATAACTGAAAAGATATACACCAAATTAAGGATCACAAACCATTCCATACCCACATTAACTGAATGTTCAACAAAGGCAATCCCTAAAAAAACTAAATCAATAACCGCCAAGCACTTCAAATTAACAACCACAGTAAAAACATCAAAGTCAAAAATCAAAAGAGTCCAGTATTGATGATCGGGGGTGAGAAAAAGAGCCACACTATGTCGTTGTTTACTCCAGCCACAATGCAGCCTGTTTGCACTTTGACCTTTGCTTTTACGCAGAAGGCTGAGTGACACCTCGAACACAACAGCCACTGTCCATCATCAAGTCAGGAACGTCGCCCCCAGGGGAACGTGAATGCTGGTAAACACAGCTCACTGAACTGTGACTGTCTGCAATAAATCGCCGCTACAGACTGTAACTGTTTTGTTGATTTGTGAACCATTGTCATTTGATGTTACACCCCTCTGGCGCTGATAAACATCAATATTCATTGTCTGTAGCCATTGACTCCAAACCGTTACAAAAAACAAACAAACAAACAATGTAAACTTTAAAAATTCATTTCTTAAATGGTTTACTGTGACATAACCAAGATGTACTGAAAGACAAACAATATGCCAAAGAATCATTATATACACTAAACCATTCACATCTAATAACCTAATCAACAATTGATCCATTGCACACAAATCCTTCACAAACATGTTCGCAAATAAAGTTCTAAGACAACTTTCTTTCATTGATACTTGAACACTAATTTTCATAAAATCAAACAGCATCACGCACGCCCCCCTCCCCCCCCCCCCCCCACACATACACACACATGCGCGCGCGCGCACACACACACACACACACACACACACACACACACACACCCTAACGCCCCTAACGCCCGTCTGCTTGTCTAGCTTTCTGTCTGTCCCCAGAGAGCATGGTGTGTCTGGAGCCAATCCATTAAACCCCCGTTCCATTTTGCCGCCACTTCATGTCACCACACTCGGCTGCCTTAACGGCATTCCAATGTAATACTTTCACTTCTCCTTATTGATGGGATGGAACACAGCTTCTCCATCCAATGAAATGGCTGCTACGAAGCCTTGAATTATCGGGGTAATGCGGACACTCTCTTATGTCCTGGCCCTACCTCCTTACAACCAGAACGTGAAAATTGGCACAATGTAGAATAAAAACATGGCCTCACAGAATACAGATGATGAAATCTGACGTCCCTGTGACTGAAATATCCAAGAAATACAGGAGAGATCCACGATCAAGACGATTTTTTTTTTGCCTATTTACGCCTTTTCCTACAAGAAGGTCAAATGAAAAAATGAAGGTTAGCGATGACAGGAATTGCTTGAAAGAGACATGGCGAAAGACATGAGGGGAATGTGAAAATACTAACACTGAAAGTAGGAGAGGAAGACGTGACTCTGGCAGCCTGCTTTAGTAGTAGACTGCAAGCCATACAGTTTGTCCAAGCCGTCTAGTTTGTCGACGAGTTGGATAAATCCGAGAAAATGTAACATTTCAGCTTAGTCTGGTTTGGGTGTAAACCCTTTTAAATCAAACAAAAAAAAAAGTCATATTAGTTGTTAAAAATGAAATT
>JADBJO010000150.1:495000-497500 GCA_016801955.1 Conus betulinus
GCACACACACACATAGAGAGAGAGAGAGAGAGAGAGAGAGAGAGAGAGAGAGAGAGAGAGAGAGAGAGAGAGAGAGAGAGAGAGAGAGAGGTGTATGCGCAGGTGAAAAATAATCTTTTCGTGTTTTGTGACATGTTTCAGAAACATGAGGCTGGCCAGACAGTAATATCTTTTCCCGTTGTCAGCCGATACGTCCACTTCTCGACAACCACGACGCAGCGTGTCTTCACACACCTTCCGATCCACTTTCCCTATCTTCCTCACACGTCACTCCCATCTCCTCGGCAGCTCCCTGTTTTTTCTCTCTCCTCCTCCTTCTCATCATACACTGTCTGTCGATACAGCTCTGACCCCCCCCCCCCCCCCCCCCCCCCCCTTTTTCCCCTCCCTTTTTCACTCTTCACATGTCACGTGCCCGCCCTGCTCCGGAAGTGATTATGTGCAATTGGGGCCGCAAGAAGTGACATTGGTCCGATGAACAGCTGACACTGGTGACATAACTTCCGGCTCTTGTCTCTCTCTCTCTCTCTCTCTCTCTCTGGGCCACAATCTCTCTGGGCCACAATCTATATTTCATGGGTAAATATCCGCCTCTGTCTCATCAGTTCACTTCCCTTACCAGAAGGGACAGACGACAGACGTGTTTTTCTCCAATTTGCTCCTGCCTGATCATCAGTTACTACTCCCCTTTTCACCGTCACCCACTTCCTTCCCATCATCAGACACCCCCCCCCCCCCCCCCCCCCCTTCCCTATTACGTTCACTTCTCTGAAGACTCGAACTAGACTTTTTTCTGAACAATCATTGACCCATACACACTGTTAGTAAAAATGTGAGTTTTTTTTACGTTCACTTCTCTGAAGACCCGAACAAGACTTTTCTTCTGAACAATCATTGACCCATATACACTTTTATTAAAAAATGTGTGCTTTTTTTTAATACCAAGTGCGAAGCAGGCAGGCAGGTGTAATTTGCGAAGCAGGCAGGTGTAATTTGCGAAGCAGGCAGGTGTAAATTTGCGAGGATACAGAGAACAAAGTGAGACTTATCGAGGCACTCTGTAGCTTCGTAGCTGCACGAGCACAATGCGTTACACGTTTGGCATATGCAAAAGCGCTGTTGACATGTTAACGTCGCAGCCTTTGCTCATTCATTACCTGTCACCAATTTCTTCAACAGCATCACCTCGCTCACACTGTAGCAAGGGAACGCTATGGAAATAGAACAATGGGACTGGAATTTAATTCAAAGATCAAAGAGCAAGCCTGCCGCCCTTGACGAATGAAGGGGAATGGCATTTGGGAGCTCGCAGGCTGGCCAGAGGCAACCTGACGTCACACGTTACTTCCATACGATTCGGAGCGCCATCAGTAGAGTGTTGGCTCGATTCCAAGCCACTGGTGCCACAGCAGACAGGCACGCTACGGAAGACGAACTGAATGTCAGCATCGCTTCGTCTGCCTCTGGTATT
This sequence comes from Conus betulinus, assembly GCA_016801955.1. NCBI lineage: Eukaryota > Metazoa > Mollusca > Gastropoda > Neogastropoda > Conidae > Conus > Conus betulinus. Next base: position 496,472 of record JADBJO010000150.1, read on the forward strand.
GCAAATATCGCTTATAATAGTATCCACTCACAGGCTGAAAGTCAGTACTACTGTACATAAAGTTCTTATTTGGTCCCCCACACCCTCCTTTTCTGGCGCTTGCTCCCACCCCCTCCCTGGCCATTATCCCCTCCTCCTGTTATTCCTCTTTCTAGATACACCCACACATCGCCACAGGAAGCCCCCCCCCCCTCCCCCTGCAGCCCCCTCCCCGTCCTCCCCTTTCCTCAGCACCCTATTTTCAGTTTTCTTTTTTTCAGTTATTTTCTTTTTATTTCCCCCGTCTCGTCTGTCTTTCTCCATATCATCCCATTACTCATCTTCTTCCCTTTTCCCATTGGGAACTTGCTAACCTCCCCGTTCGCTCTCCTTTATCCTCACCGCAGCCCATCTTCCTCCCCCACCGCCCTCCTTCTTTTCTCTTCCCTTCCTAAGATGAATAGTCAACATAGTCAGTGAGTGATCATATGAGGACATTTGAATGATTACCGCGTTTTCCAAAGTTATTTGATTATTCCATTGATTTGGTGATCCAAACAGATTAGTTATTAAGTCCAAATACTATTCAGCTGATTTATCCGAACATAGCAATTTAGAATTAAAAATGTGACAGAAAGTTCGTCAATCACAACTTATCGGCTAGTGGGTAATATTATTCCATTTGTTGTTAGAAATCTTTGATTTACAGTGAATCACATTTATATGGTGCATACAATCATGACGGGTCTCTAAGATTGTTGTTGTCGACGGTTGAACTAATATGGATGTGTCCTTCTTCGTGTCTTCCCTGGAAACACAGGGGTAACTATCCATTTTCCCCGTTGATTCGCTCAAACACCCAGTTTTGAATCCATATATTGCCTAAGCCTACTATTTGTGAATCATCACATCGTGAAGAACCTTCAGAAAATGTACTGCGCACTAAGTCACAGATGTTTTCCTGTGTTCGTGACTGATTTGTTTTGAGTTGTTTGGTGTTACACAACCTGTCATGCCCACCTATCACATCATGAACATCTTTGTCAAATC
>JADBJO010000150.1:507500-517500 GCA_016801955.1 Conus betulinus
ACTAAAAGGTGTCAGGATGCATATTAAGTAGAACAGGTTAGAGGACCTAGCTCTTAGGCAATAGATGAAATGCATATTGTCCCAGAAGTACAGAAATAATCCTTTTTTCACAGTCACCATACCATGGCCAGCTTTAGGTGGATGAAGACAGAGGACCCGAAGAAGATGACAGTTTGGAAAAGACTGTTTGGCACCACACTCAGGCATGATATCAGCCATAGCAGCAATCCAAATGCAGATTTGCAGCGTCAGTACATTTGTTGTATAATCTGCAGTGTTAGAGCATTTGTTCGTATCTCAAATAAGGGCAGCAGCAGCAAAATTACGTTGATGGGAACACAATAGTGATTGCAACAACCCTAATAACAATACCAGCATATCTGTTTGCTTATATACATTTATATTGCCCTTATTTCTCAAGCAATCTATCAACAACTTCTCCTGCAACCAGTCCTTCAAATGTATAACACATCATCAATTATCAAAATCGTCATCAGCTTGCGATCGGGCGGTCGACTAACCAACAAACAAAATTTTGATTGCTGATAAATAGTATTTCTGTCGTATTCCACGTTAAAAACTCTGCTATTGGAATATTTACAGAGGTTTTCTTCTTGCTTTCGCTTTCCTCTTTCCTTAGGCGCACGCATGTGCACACACACACACACACACACACACACACACACACACACACACACACGCGCACACGCGCGCGCGCGCAGCGCGAGAGACGCGAGAGAGAGAGAGAGAGAGAGCGAGCGAGAGAGAGAGAGAGAGAGAGAGAGAGAGAGAGAGAGAGAGAGAGAGAGAGAGAGAGAGAAAGCTCCAGTGACCAGTTAGATTCTATACAAAGTAATCATCCATCTCTCTACATTTCTATACATCTGTCTGTCTTTTCTATCTGTCTCTCCACTTGCTTATCTACCCCTTTATCTATTTATCTATCTGTCTTTCTGCCTCTCTGTCTGTCTGTCTGTCTGCCCGTCCGTCCGTTTGTCTGTCTATCCATCCATCCATCCATCCATCTATCTATCTATCTAACTGTCTATCTATCTATCTACCTACCTACCAATCTATCAGCCTACCTACCTACCAACCTACCAACCTACCTACCTCTCTCTATCTCTCCTTCTGTCTACCCATCTATCTATCTATCTATCTGTCCATTTTTCTCTCTCTGTGTCTGTCTACCTGTGTGTGACCGTTTGTCTGAGTAGCTTCTGTCTGTCTGCATATTTTTTTTTTTTGTCCTCCAAGAGCCAACTTTCTCTCTCTCTCTCTCTCTCTCTCTCTCTCTCTCTCTCTCTCTCTCTCTCTCTCTCTCTCTCTCTCTCTGGGTACACTGATATACACAGTGTATCTGTTTGTGTATGTCCTGGAATCAATAAGACGGCGATACAAGCAGCAGAACAAGCAAGCAGCCCGCCCACCAATCAGTCCATCAGCCAGTGTCTCACGCACTGACTCACTGTGTCTTTCAAGCTATCTACGTATACCACGTCTCTCTGAATGATGCTGGTGGCACTGCAAATGATCCCTCTCAAAGGCAGACTGAATGTCCAGAGAGCTGGCATGTATCTTGTTACTCATATTGGTCAGGGACACACAGAGAGATGCTTGCTTGACACGCACACATCATTCTATTATGTGGATGGAAATAAGGTTGCATGGTTTACTTTCTCTCATGGGAGATTTTCCTCTTGGGGGACTGAAGATACCCTGAAGTCATAAAGTGTGCCACTAAACTTATTCATGTAATTATCGGTTCCAGTTTCAGTTTCATCAAGGAGGTGTCACTCCGTGCAGTCGTGTCCATATACCCTACACAACATCCTCGAAGCTTTGAGACCACACTGTGCATGATATAAAGCTGATGAATAAATGAGAAAGATGACAGAATTAAAAGAAAAAGGTCTCGTGGTTACGACTTAGCAGATGTCTGACCAACGCATCAGACCGACGCACTGGTGAGACCTTGGGTATCTGCCTAACATTGGCTGTGCCATTATTATCATTGTATGTGTGTGGGTGAGTGTATGTATGTGTGTGTGTGTGTGTGTGTGTGTGTGTGTGTGTGTGTGTGTGTGTGTGTGTGTGTGTGTGTGTGTGTGTGTGTGTGTGCATGGTTATCAAAATGTCTCATCACGAAAGTAACAACGATAACGTCTAATTAAATGATAATGCATCAACCACATACCTTTGTGCATCGAGGACTTCAATAAGGCTTGACACAGAGTATAGAAAGAGGCACTCTGGGCCAGAATGAAGAGGGTTTTAGATCAGGCAAAATCTAATCAACACCACCCGACAACTACACTCTAAAACCAACTGGTGCAATACTCGTGCAGGGTGCTGTTACAGACTGGTTCCATCTTTCAGCTGGACTCTGTCAGGGCTGCCTGTGATCTCCTTCACTGGTCAGTACATTCCTGGGACACAGTAAGACTATATACTTGAAGATCGTGTTGGTATAGTTGGCCAGGGAGGAAGCACCATCGCAGACCTTTGATTTGTTGGTGCCATCAATGATCTGGCAGGCAATTAAAAAAAAAAAGAATAGCCAAGCTTGTTGAAAGACTTGATGGATCATCAACACGAGATGTCATGAAAATCAGAGCTGAGAAGACCAAGTGGATGGGCAGCTGCAACGCTGATATGAACGTGTGATAAAATGTCCACGGACAGACGCTAGAAAGTGTTGAACTGTTTACTTACATAGGATCTAGCACTAGCAACCAGGGATCCAAAACCAGAAATTCTCCCAAGGACAGCAAGACAAAATCAGACCAGACTAAGAGTTTTCATGGAAAGCAACATCACATCTCCATCAAACACAGCATCACGGTACTGCGTGCACTGGTATGTTCCATTTCCCTGTATTCATGCTAGACACGGGCCATTACAACAAATCCGAAAAACAGAATTCAGCCACAGAACTGAGGTATTACCACAAGATACAAAAACAAAAGATATACTAGTGATATCAACAATGAAAAAAATGTGCCAGACTATCAAACAGCACATCAACCAATTGAAGATCTTCTGACATCAGTTTAGAAAACTACGTTGGTATGGCAAGAAACCAAACCCAATGGCCTTTCTAAAACGATCCTTCAGAGGGCGTTGAAGGAGGGAAACAGAGGGGTAGGCAGAAAAGAAAGATGTACTGACCGTACAATGGACAGGGAAAACATTCCTACAGACTCCAGTCTCAGCACACAATTGGGCAACACGGGTGAAACTTCACTGTGATGCACCAATACCTCCCCACAGAACTAAAGGAGCAGAAGACGAAGAAAGCCTGCTAGGCTGGTGTGATCGTTCGTCAGTCATTAACCCTCCTGGAGTTAACCAACTATGGGCAGGTTGTTTTTAATTCTACCCTGATTTCACCGCCCTCATAACCTGTCCCACCAGATGGAAGTGCTGAGTTCACTGCTGACAACTTGACCATGAACAGATTCTAGTGGACTGTGATCTTTCATGGTTCTGTAACACAAAAGTGAAGACCAGGGTGGCATTGACAATAACTGGTAGACAATCACAGAGAGTGGACAAAAATAAAAACTCTGTCTGAAACCAAACCTGACCAATGACCTTTACAGTGCGGGGAGCTGACGTGAGCTGCGTCAGTTGTGGAGCATCCTCGCAACGAGTGGTTTAGGGACATGGTATGAATTGTATTGGTATCAATCGTATTTTATTCCCTGTAATGTTTGTTACTTTATCCAAGGAATATTAGTCAAAGATGTGAAGAGATATTTTGACAAATGCATACAAAATGGTTTTCTTTCCCTTTCTTTCCCATATTTATCTCTTTTAGGGAACAATCAGCGCTATAATAGGTGTTTGTGTATATAATATTTAGATTCCAGTGAGATAAAACCTCACTTACTGAAGAAAATGGTTTTGGCGACTGTTATTGCCTTCCACACCTTTTATACATTAGAGAACTCTCTCTCTTTCTCTCTCTCTCTCTCTCTCTCTCTCTCTCTCTCTCTCTCTCTCTCTCTCTCTCTCTCTCTCTCTCTCTCTCTCTCCTCTCTCTCTCTCTCTCTCTCTCTCCTCTCTCTCCCTCTCTCTCTCTCTCTCTCTCTCTCTCTCTCTCTCTCTCTTGGAAAAGCACCGTCTCAAATGTTACAGTACAGTTGATCATTCAGTCTAGTCAGAGGTAAGCAGCGTGGTGTGACTGTAGTCCTGTGACTTCTTTCTGCCAGCACGATGGCACAACTACACAGACACAGTGGTGTGTGACATTGGAAGCACGGCACTTTCAGCTTCAGTTCCACTTTCATCAAGCAGGCGTCACTGCATGTGGACTAGTCCATAGACGCTACACCACATCCGCTAAGTTTTGAAACCACCAACGCGTTAGCCCCAAAGCGCTGGTCAGACCCTGAAGTAGGGCAGCAGAGAAAGTAAACGGCGTTCATCGACCCAGGAGATCACTGCCAGATTTTCTTACCTGCCGGAAATGAAAAGCAAAGCGATAGCTCGCGTTCCCCAGTCGAGGGATCCATCACTCTGATAGCCCTGTCCACGCTCTGAGGATCTGAACCACAGGAGGACTGATCTGCTGCTTTTTTCCCAGCCACACGGCAGTCCTGTGCACCATGATCCTCTGGTTCAGATGGAGGGCTGGCTGACAGCCCCAGCACAGGCCACCGTCCACCACCAAGCCAGGAATGTCGCCCCAGGGAGAACATGAATCCTGGTAAACACAGTTCGCTGAACTGTGAGAACCTGCAATACGTAAATTAATGTTATGAATTGAAACTTTTTTTGCAGGGAGAGGGGGGAGAGGGGCGTAGAGGGAAAAAGGTGTGTGTGTGTGTGTGTGTGTGTGTGTGTGTGTGTGTGTGTGTGTGTGTGTGTGTGTGTGTGTGTGTGTGAATGAATGTAATATATAAGTAAATAATAAATAAATACAGATTTCAACGATCCATATCTTATACGATTTAACCATATCAAAATGCACTTAAAAAAAAGTATGCACCAGATCAAAGAATTATTATGTACACCATACCACTTACATATAACAAAGGTGTTGACAATTATTGATCACACACACGCGCGCGCGCGCGCACGCACGCACGCACGCACACACACACACACACACACACACACAACACACACACACACACACACACACACACACACACACACACACACACACACACACACACACACACACAGAGAGAGAGAGAGAGAGAGAGAGGAGAGAGAGAGAGAGAGAGAGAGAGAGAGAGAGAGAGAGAGAGAGAGAGACGTTGCCTGTCGATGAAGAGCTAAGACAAACTTTATATTTTTATATAAACTTAACAATCACTTTTTGTTATCAAATCTCTCTCTCTCTTTCTCTCTCTCTCTCTTTGTGTCTCTCTCTGTCTCTCTTGTCTCTCTGTCTGTCTGTCTGTCTGTCTCTCTCTCTCTCTCTCTGTTGTGTGTGTCTCTGTCTGTGTGTCTGTCTGTGTCTGTCTCTCTGTCTCTCTCTCTCTCTCTCTCTCTCTCTCTCTCTCACACACACACACACACACACACACACACACACACACCATACCTCCGACGTTTTCTGCCCCCCTTTTCTGTGTGTCCCCAGACAGCATGGTGTCTGGAGCCAATCCATCAGACCCCCGTTCCATTTTGCCGCCACTCGTGTCACCACTGGGCTGCTTTAACGCTATCCCCTTGCAAGTCTTTCAGTTGCCTGTTTTGATTGGATCGAACGCAGCCTCTCTATCCAATGAAATCACTGCTATGAAGCCCTGAAATGTCGAGAGACTGCGATCACTCTCCTATGTTTGGTCCTATTTCCTTATAGCCAAGACGTGGGAATCTACACAGTGTAAACAAAATATGACCTCACACAATGAAGATCCATCAAATCGGCGTCCGAATGACAAAATATTCAGGAAATACAGCTACGGACCATGGTAAACACGATTTCATCCAGTTAACACCTTTCCATACAAGGGGATCAACTGAAAATGAATGTCAAGAGATGAGTGGAATCGAACGGATGAGCTATGTAACAGAACGGATGAGCTATGGTAACAGACTTAAGGGAATGGGAAAGTACTGAGATGGGAAGTGGAAGAGGAAGAACTGCTTCTGGCAGCCTGGTTTGTCAAACTATAAGCTGCTCAGTTTGTTCAAACAGCCCAGGCTGTCCAAGGTTCGGACAAATCAGATAAAATATATTTCAATTTCAATGTGTTTCAGGTGTAAGCCAGAGAAAGCAGAGAAACGTCCTAATAATTAAAAGTTTTAATACCCTTTAGTCTTTCTCCGCCCCCCCCCACCCCCCCCCCCCCCCCCCCCCCCATCTCTCTCTCTCTCTCTCTCTCTCTCTCTCTCTCTCTCTCTCTCTCTCTCTCTCTCTCTCTCTCTCTCTCTCTGTTGCGAAGAATTCGCTGTGTATCAAAGTCCTGATATATTCCAACGAGCCCGGACATGTAAACCTTAAACCTTTGACATCCAGATTTCCCCATCTCGATGAAAAAGGACTTTAACAAACTGACTGTAACTCGAGGACTGGGGAGGTGGTCGGGCGGAAAGAGAATGGGTGGTGTTGGATCAGTCACTCTTCCTGGTGCAAAAACCGATCAAGAAGGAGAAATGACAATCTGTGACTGGTGGACTTAGATCACCTGTTGAACAGGATTGAAACAAAGACAACAGGAACGAAAGGGGTTCAGAGGGAAATTAGCTGGCAAGAGGCAGTCAGGCTTGCATGTTGTCTAGGGCTGTTCTATGCCCCCGCCCCACCCCACCCCTCCCTGGAAAAGTCCTCTAGTCCTACAAAGTCATCTTTCAAAAGTCAATACTTTTTAACATATGGTATATAGATGAGCCCGATGACGAACAAATTCGCCTTTCCAGAGTTAATAGTTCTTCAAATTATAGGAACATTACAATCAGCCCACACATAGTCATCACCTTTCAAAAGTGAACAATTTTCATTAACTACTGCGCATAAAATGAAGGTTAGCTTGCACATAGATTTGTCATGCCAAAGTTGATAGCTCCCGTTTGATATTAAGGGCTGTCTAAGTGAAAGTCAGTTGACGTACACAAAGTCACCATTCCAAAGCTAACAGTTCCTCAGTATTGAACAGAAACTTGAACCAGTCAAAACAAATCACGATTCCAATGTTAATAGTTCTTTGATACTGCACGTAAATGACAGCTAATGCACGGCCACTTTTCTAAATTGAACAGTGCGTCAAAATTGCACGAAAATTAGAATCACCTGACACGAAAGTCTCAGAGATCCAGAACTCAACGATCTGTCATCCTCTCTCGCCTCCCTCTGCACAAGTCACACAGTCACCCTGCAGTGGATCCCTCCCACTGCAACGTGCTTGGCGATGAGACTGCTGACTCCCTGGCAAAGGAGGGCACTACGAAGGAGCAGATGGACAGATCTACCAGCTACCCTGAATCCAGGGCCATCATTAAGGCCAAGCTGCAGAACAAGTGGAAGCAGCAGCATCCACGCCACAACAGAGCAGACCCCTACTACCTGCTGACTCGACGACAGCAGGTAGTCATCTTCAGGCTCAGGACAGGCCACAACCCATCTGAAACACCCCCTATTGTTTAAACTCCGCATCGGCAACACAGAGCAGTGCCCCGCAGAACAGGCAGTCAGACAACAGAACATCTGCTGCAGTTCTGCCCGCTCCACCAAGCGCTCCGAGAGAAAACCTGGCCCGACCCAACCCCAGTGGCCCGGAAGCTCTACAGGAGGACTGGAGGACCTGCGACGTACTGCCACCTTTTGTCGAGGAGGAGGGGGGGGAATCCATCTGAAGAAATGACGAACGAGACAACAACACGAAAGTCTCTCTTCTTATCTTTATGTGTTTTTGTTTACATATGGAAACACTAGCAGATGTTCAAAACCACCAACTTTGTAATATAGTACGTAAAAAATAAATTCAGCCAGTATACAAACTCGTCGATGATTGATTTTGTATTGTACATCAATCAGCAATACCTGAAACGCAAACGTGGCATTCATGTATGGAGACTTCGATCTGATGGCTGTTAACAAAAATCAACATGAATACGTGTGCAACGTTGATTACAAATGGTCTTTGATGTCTGTTTGGAAGACAAAGTTGATTCCGTATGTGTCACTTTTTCTATTGTCATGCATGCTACATTTTGCTAACATTTTGATGTATGCTTCACGTTTAAAGTTTCCCTTCTAAACATTATCTGATCTGGATAGCCTTTATTGCGTTTTTGTGTGGATTTTTAAAACGCGCTTTTCAAGCTTTGGGGATTTGCTAGATTCCCCCTGATCGATACCGTGATTCATCATCGTCATGTGTACTCGACGGTTTTATTTGGTTCAAAAACACTTGTTTTGGGGGTGAAAAGCACAGCTTTTTGATCCCAGCTTTGTGGGGTTGTTATGTCCCTGGTTGAGAGATCATCTCCAATCCCTTCATTCATTATGCATCCTGTTTTAAAGAGGTGAGCACCTGTTCACGTGATTATCTTCACAAGTAAATGATTTGACTGGTCAACCGTTTCATGGATTAATGAGAGGAGTTATGTTTTCTTTTCCTGCAGCATTGAATTGATGCTGCTTGGTTCCAAATGTCTTTGTCTCAGACAAGGTACTGAACCGTGTTATTTTGGATGTGAGAGAAATTAGACCAAAGTGATATGCTGCTGTTTCTTGTTAATCTCCAGAGAGGTGGACTCGAGAGAAACTGGTGAAATAGCGAGCGAAGAGCTGTCAAGCATGAATAAGGCAATACAGAATTTAGCTTTCAATACTTTACAAGACAGTAGGATAGTGAGTAATGGGTACTATGCCATAGTATATTCTGACAATTCTGACTAAAGAAAGCTTCGAAAAACATCTGTGGAGAAATTTTGTGAAGGTATTTTGAAGTATTAACTGTCTGTCTATCTGTGTACGTACACATAGATAGATCGGCAGATGGTAAATATCCACCCTCTCTCATTATTTCACTTCAATTCCCAGAAGGAACACACAGCGAACATAATCCTCATACAGAAACTCAGCACCCCATCCACCCAACCCCATCATCAGCCCATCATAAGCCCTCATCCACCCCCTTCCGCCACCCCCTTCTTCAGCATGTTCACTTCTCTGAAGACTTGGACAAGATCTTTTTTTCTGAACTGTTCATAACCCATATATACTTTTGATAAAAATGCATATTTTTTTTACATCTTCGTCATGTATACTCGACGGTTTTACTTGATAACAGTTGGTAAAACAGTACAAGTTTGCCATAGCAACAGAACGCTATGAAAATGGAATACTTTATGACTGAAGTCTGTACACACTGATCAAGGAGAGAACATGCCACACTTGGACGCATTAGGGGACTACGCCTTGGGTGGCCTGGCTTGCAGGCTGCCAGAAACAAGCTGAGCTCGCATGTCACGTGAACATCTCCCAGGGCACCATCAGTAGATTGCTGCCTCAGCTCCGAGCCACTGGCACCACTGCAGACAGGCACCACTACGGAAGACCAGGGGCAACAACTGTATGTCAGGATGGCTTCGTCTGAGTCAAGCACTACAGATGTGACCGTTTGTCTGCCGCCAGTACCGTCCAAGCACTCCCTAGTGCGCACTGAGTTCCTGACCAGACAGTATAAAACCCACTGCGTGCGGCGGGAGTACCTAACGTCAGGAGACCCGTGTCCACCCAAGATCGTCGACAGGCCTGACTGTAATGACCTTATTAAGTCACCACCGGGCTGTACAAGGAAACTGAAGGAATATTACTTCAGTTATGGGTTCCGCTTCCTGCTTCACCGCCTTAGAAGGAGAAAACTATCAGAGATCAGAGAATGCAGGTTCATTTGAAAATGAGTAGTAGTAGTAGTAGTAGTAGTAGTAGTAGTAGGAGGAGGAGGAGGAGGAGGAGGAGTAGAGTAGTAGTAGTGGTAGTAGTAGCAGTAGTAGTATCATCATCATCATCATCGTTATCATTGTTGGTGGT
>JADBJO010000150.1:525000-527500 GCA_016801955.1 Conus betulinus
AGGATGGGGAGTCTGAAAACTTGGTGATGCAGTTTATGTACTGGACTTCATAAGTCCTTTGCACCTGTCGGTGCTTTGAGTGATATTTTCGCTCTGTATAGACTTACAGAATCTCCACAGAACATGAAGGCTCGCTTGGAAGCCGCGAGTGAGTATAGGAATGATTATGTGGGTCGATGACCGAATGGGCGAGACAGCAAACTAAGAAGCGAGTATGTGAGTAAAAATGGGAGTGCGTGAGAGATTGTAGCTTGCTGGCTTCTTCACTGGCTGGTTTATTGTCCATGTAGTCATTGGCCGGTGGGTTGTTGTTTGGCTGATTTGTTGGTTGGTTATTTATCCACCATCCCCACTTTGCTCAAATATGCTTCAAATCAGTAACCAGACAATGCCTTCACCTAATCCCAGCTCCACATCAGGACTACTTTAGGTGCTATCTGTGTCTGTCTGTTGTCCATCTGTCACACACGCGCGCGCGCGCGCGCGCGCACACACACACACACACACACACACACACACACACACACACATTCCTTCATATGCACACACTAGCAACACAGCCGTCCTCTTTGTGTGTGCAGGACAGTGGTCTTTGGGAAGCCAATCCATTAGCCCTCCGGCCCATTCTGTCTCTCTCCTCACGCCGTCATTTCTTTGCTTTTCCCTTAATGAGGTCGTCACTGGCTGCTCCTGCTGGGGTGGAATACACTTCTGGTTCCAATAGCAGGGATCTATCCCTCGCTCCACCCACACCTCACCCCCGTCACGCTTCTCATTCCCCTTAGGCCTTGAAGAAAGGAGGGGCAAAGATGGGTGCTGTTCTTGTGTTGATCAAGGGATAAGACCTCGACTGAGCTAAGGAAAACAGCTGCTTCTTTTCACTAATAATTCAAAATGTTTGCACACCTCCTCTTTACTCCTGCCAAATCTTTCTGAAACTAAATACGACCTGGTGGTACAAAGTCAACTCAGCTTATTCTGAACACAAATGATTTAGAGGAAAGTGAGACTATGGATCTTTGAGAGCATAGGATAAGAAAGCAGGTTTAAAATGTTCTATACATTTGTGTATTTTTGGTGAGGTACTAGATGGAATTAATTCGCAAATGGTCAAAACAATATGAAACCGGATTTTCAATAATGAACATGTGTCTTGCTGTATTCAGCACCGTTGGAATGTGACGTTGAAGGCTAAAGGGTTGACAGCTAGGTGTGTTGTCTATTATCTCTTCCTTTTTTCACTCAAATGCCTAATCCTGAGATTTTGAAAATCTGCAATGATTGTAAGTATAACTATAGTTCATATGAAAATGTTCTGCCAGATAGCAAGAAAATTAAAAAGATCCAGTCAGCATGGATGTTTATCATGTATATCCTTTTTCCTCTCACACACACACACACATCATACACACATGCACATGCACTCGTATCCGCATGCACTGGCATACACACAGATGGTTCCGTGCCCACACCCCCATATATACACACACACACGTTGTACACTCACCACACACACATACAATGGCAATAGTGACACAACCAATGTTAAGTGGGTTCTCAAGTTCTGACAAGGCGCGTTGGGCTAAGGCATGGGTCAGACATCTGCTAAGTCGTAGCCACGAGACCCGCTTCTTCTTACATTCTCATCTTAGTCATTAATCCATCGCAGGATGATCAGGAAGACCAGTGTCAACAGATCTCCAGCTGCTGCCACCATCCCCCGTCCATACTGTGACAGGTCTTTCCGGGCGCAGATCGGCCTGACCAGCCATCTACGCACTCAGCCCCGATCCCAGGATGACTAGATGCTCTTCGTCGTCTCGACGGACAAACAACAACCCATTTACCCATCAGCTCTAAATCACGCGCCATGTGGTCTCAATCCTCAGCGGATGTGGTGTAGCGTATACTGACCAGTCTGTGCGCGGTGACGCCTTGATGAAACTGAAACTGATCCTGTCAGGATGTAATTGACCAGCCGTGCAGGGAGACGGTAAACTGAGGTCCTCTGGAGAATAGGGGTTCTCTGCTTGCAAAAGAGCCCATCATGTGCCTAGCACGGTTCTGTCGAAAATCAACTTTGGTGGACAAACGAGAGCTCCAGCAGATGGAAGATGGTAAGTAAGAAAAGGAATACCGCATTATTGCAAGTCATTGCTTTGGAACAACGATCCGCATTCCACAGTCAGAAATCTGTTATGACGTAATCGTTATACCTCACTATACGATATCCAAAGAGCAAGCGCGAGACGAGGTATGGTGCATATTGATGTTCAGTTGAAGAAATGTTCCATGAATATTTAAGAGCCTTTGATAAATCAAGGAACCTTTTTTTCTGTATTGGGTATGTTCCCTGTGCTGAAATCAGGAATTTTGGAGACAAAGAAGAGAGTGAAATGGGGAATGGACAATATGTGAATTTCTGGTATTTCTGGTTGGACACCGTTTCGAAGAATTCTCTCTTGTTCTCCTCTCTGTCTCTGTCTGTCTGTCTGTCTGT
>JADBJO010000150.1:535000-560000 GCA_016801955.1 Conus betulinus
TGCTTAATGTTTTAGAACGCATAGATTCTGACCATTTACCTGTATCGCTTTCTATTGCTTTTCCTAAAGAAAATATTGTACATGCCTGTAATAAGATAGAAAAACATGTTATAGAAAAACTCGTCTGGAATGATGAACACGCTAGTTTGTTTCGTAGTACATTATGTAGTGATGAAATTCGTACAAAGATAGATGTTGCTATAACTTTATTAGATGTGGATATAAATTATGCGCTAGACATGTTTAATGATGGCATGAAAGAAAGTGCAGACTGCATGAGGAAGTGTATATATATTAATAGTAACAAAGTACCCTGTGACTGGTATGATAAAGAATGTGATGCTAGTAAAAGAAAAGCCAGGAGGTTACTTCGTATTAGTCGTCGCACTTTAAAGACAGAGGAAAAATGCTTACTCAGTTGCTAGGCGAGAATATAAACATTTATTGAAGAGAAAAGAGAAAGACTTCAACATTCTTTAGTTCAAAAACTTGTATCATCTATAAACTGTCAAAAGGAATTTTGGAATACTATTCAGAGGATTTCTTTCAAAAGAAGACAGCCCAGGAATAACATCAGTATTGAGACATGGTTTCAACATTTCCAGGCTCTTCTAGAGTCTGATGTTAGTAACGTATGTGTTGACCAAACACTTGATGCCAACAATGACAGTTACATGAATCGACCAATTACACAAGACGAAGTAGTATTAGCGTGTAGAAATTTGAAAAATCGCAAGGCGGCTGGCCCTGACGGCATTATTGGTGAACTATTTAAACATGCTTCTGATCAGGTAATGCATTTCTTTCTGAAATTGTTTAATATATTATTTGATAAAGGTACGTTTCAGAAAACTGGACTGAATCAGTTATTTTGCCATTTTTAAAAAAAGGGTGATGTTAATAACCCCAACAATTACAGAGGGATCTCTATTAGTGATATTAGTAGTAAAAATCTTTGGGACAATTATTAATAACCGACTGCAAGAATGGGTAGAGGAAAATAATATCACAGGTGATTATCAAGCAGGCTTCAAGAAGGGTTATTCAACAATTGATCACATGTTTACATTGCTTGCACTTGTGCAGAAGCAGTTTTTCTTTACAATAGGAAGTTATACGTAGCTTTTATAGATTTCGAGAAAGCGCGTTTGACTCCATTAATAGAAATCTCCTCTGGCCCATTTTGAAAAAAAATGGTATTAAAGGTAAACTCCATAGATGTATTAGAAGTAGTATGTATGATAGAGTAAGAACCAGAGTCCGTTGTGGAGCGAAACTTACTGACTATATTAATTGTTCTAGAGGAGTCAAGCAGGGAGATGCATGTAGCCCTATCTTATTTTCTTTGTTTATTAATGAGTTAGCTCTTGATGTAATCAACAATGGTAAACATGGTGCTTTATTATCGCTCGATGCTTTTGAATTGTTTATCCTTCTCTGTTGGCCGACGATGTTGTTTTGATGCCGAAACTGTTATAGGGTTGCAAACACAATTGAATAGCTTGCAACGTGCCGCTAGATCTTTGCAGTTGAAAGTTAACATGGAAAAAAAGTAATATCATAGTATTTCGTAAAGGTGGTTATTTAAGTGTAAGGGAAGGTGGGTATACGATGGTACTCCTATGCCAGTTGTCAATGCATATAAATATTTAGGAATATTATTCTCAACACGCTTGAGTTTTGTTGGCGCATGCAAAGACCTTTCGAGTAAAGCGAAAAATGTTGTGCTTTGTATCATGAAAAAGTTACATGTTCTTAATAATTCTTCATTCATGTTATTTATAAAGCTATTTGATTCTCAGGTTCAACCGATTGTACAGTACGGTTCTGAGCTATGGGGGCTCGAAAAAGCGGCTATCTGTTGTGAATCTGTTCAAATATTTGCTCTGAAAAGGTTTCTTGGTGTAGATAGACGGACTCCAAATGATCTAATTTACGGTGAAACTAATCGATTTCCCATTTACATTACTTCAGCTGTCAGATGTATCCGCTACTGGTTGAAACTGTTTACAAATGGAAGACTTTAGAATTCCTCGTAAGGCGTACAATATGTTGTATGACTTAGATGCTAAAGGCAAAAGTAACTGGGTGTCCAAAGTGCGTGCGCCTTTGTCTATTTGAATACGGATTTGGATTTGTTTGGCTGAATCAAGGGGTTGGTAATACTAAAGAGTTTTTTATGTGTTTTCCGTCAACGGTTGGTTGACTGCAGATGGCAGAAATGGACTGATCATATTCATAACAGTGGCAGATTTGATTTCTACAGGAACTTTTGTGATGTTCATGACTTGAAAACGTACTTAACCTTAGATATGGACAGGCACCTAAAACATGTAACAGCAAAATTCAGGCTAGGAATATCTGCATTGGCCACTCATTATTTTAGATATCGCATATGTAATGATTATGATATGCTTTGTCCTTTATGTAAAAAATCAATTGAAACAGAATTACACTTCGTCCTGTCCTGCCCAGCTCTCTCAAGCATCAGAGAAAAGTTTATTAAGCCTAAATATTACAGACAGCCATCCTTGTTTAAACTGAGCCTACTTTTTGTTCATCTACTTCTGCAGCAGTTGTTAAGATTTTTCTTTGTTTTTGTACAAGGCCTTTAAATATAGAGAAATTTTTACTTCTTGAAATCACCCTTGAATTACTCTTGTTTCGTTCCGTAATTTGATTTCATGTAATGTTGTAGCTGCCCATTTCATAGATTTTATGGCTATTTTAACGAACCATACAGAACAGCTCCTGTTGATATTTAACTAGTGTCTCTGTAATAATTATTACCGTCACTAATATACTAGTCACATAAAGTTAAGCACAGGCCTTTGCACACAGGGGGTTGATTCATCCCTTCAAAAAACATTGTTTTTTTGTTGTTGTGCGGCAACAAATGATGGAATCTCACACAGCAGTGTGTAATCCAGCCTGTGTCAACTGGTAGTGCGCACGGGTGTCTTGGTGACCTCGTTACCGCGCGGGATAAAAAGTGCAAAGTTGCGTTAACTGTGCCTGTTTTGCATCAAGCTTGCTGGCGACACAAGATGTGTAAAATGAAAAATTCTTTTTTCCCGTGCAAGAGCAGTCTCTCAAGTGAGTTTTATGCCCCTTCTTTTGGCTGTTTAAGCGCGGGGTTGGTTACTGTCAGCCCTTTTCTCACCATGCCAACACGAAGAAAACTTAGCACCTTTGACAAAACCAGGGCGATTGCGTGGATACAAGATGGCATTGCAAAGGCTGAAGTGGCGCGACGACTTGGTGTGCATCATTCAGTTATTGTTAGACTGAATCAGCGTTTTAGGGCGCGACCAACAGCGTTGAAGAGAGGCCACGGTCAGGTCGGCCTAGGCAGACTACTCCCAGAGAAGATCGTTTCATCGAGAGGCAGGCCCTATTGCAGCGGGATACCACTTCCACCAGCATCCAAAGGCAGCTTCATATGGCAAATAAACCACCATCCTCAGCCGTCAAGCCATACGAAACCGTCTTCACCCACTTCGGCCTCAGATCACGTCGCCCAGCTGTTCGACCACGACTGCTAGCAGCCCATAGGCTGGCTCGCCGAGCTTTCTGCCATCGTCATGTGAGATGGAACCAACAACAGTGGTCCAGGTCCTCTTTTCAGATGAGTCGCGGGTTTAGTCTTGAACACAATGACGGCCGATTTAGAGTTTGGAGGCGTGTTGGTGAACATTACATTGATGCAGCTGTTCGCCAGATCAGGGCCTTTGGGGGAGGATCTGTTATGGTATGGGGTGCCTTCAGCCTCCACCACAAGACACCACTCTACCATATTGATGGAAACCTCACAGGCATCCGCTATCGGGATGAAATCCTGGCGCCTTTCGTTGTTCCGACCATGCAACGGATAGGACCCATGGCAGTCTTCCAAGACGACAATGCTCGGCCACATAGGGCCCGGGTGGCCGAAAACTTCATTGTGCAGGCCGGCATCAACAGGATGATCTTCCCGGCGTATAGTCCCGACCTCAATCCCATCGAGCATATGTGGGATGATGAGTTGGGGAGACGTGTGAAGGAGAACCATCCACCTCCCAGAGACCGCCAGGATCTCTTCCAAATGCTGCAACTGGAATGGCAGAGAATCCCTCAGAGGGTCATCAGAACACTGGTCAACTCGATGAGGAGTCGCTGCGTGGAATGTCTCGCCAATGACGGTGGCCACACCCATATTGAAATGATTTTGTGAACTGAACAGATTTTGCGAACTTTGATTTCGACCCATCCTCTGTTTAATTGTCTGTAAATCAACAACCGTTCATTCGATCCCAATGAAATTCAATGTACGTTGGAACAAGATAATGAATTAAATCTGTTCCCAATTTCAAAATCGTGGCTTTTATATTTGGAAATTATGCGGGTACATGTAAACTGTGCTTAACTTTATGTGACTAGTATATATCATACCATTAGGTCTTATCCCATAATCTGCTTAGGAACGCCGCGTATGTGTCCAATATCCCCATCCCGTTATTTCAAGCCCATGAGCTCCGATAGCAGTGCTGTCGTTGGTTGAAGAAAAGTAACTGTATCCTATCTAAGAAACAGAGGGTACAGGTACGGGTACAGGAGACCTTATCACGGGGACAGCAACAAAGTGAGGGAGAGAGTGATGGCCAGATGGGATTGGGATGTAATGGATTGGCTTCAGGAGCAACGCGCTCTCTGGGGACACACTGAGAGAAAATAGACCGACAGGAAGACTGAGCTGGTGGCCTGTGCTTATATACACGCATCTCTCTCTCTCTCTCTCTCTCTCTCTCTCTCTCTCTCTCTCTCTCTCTCTCTCTCTCTCTCTTTCCTTCCATCCGCCCCCTCCCTCTCTCTCTCTGAGTGTGAACAAGCATCCAAATGTAACAAACTAATGGGACTGAACTCACCCCTCCTTTTCCTCCCTCGCCCTATAGCCAGAAAGACTCTATGTCATAATCCTCTCATCACCTCCAAATCATCAGCATGATGATGATCATGTGGGATTCTGAACACTAGGAAGGAAGGCAGCCATCCTGGTTGACTCTCTCTACAAAGGCGTCCCTACCCAATGAGACCAAAGGGGCAGCCAATGTTCAGTTTGCAGGTCTGTATGTCATTGAACGTTTCACAGGAAGTTGTAAATCGAAGCCAGTTTAAAGAACAGAGTGTGAGGAAGGGTCATTCTAATTCATGTTTTCGGAAGATTGTTTGAAGAAAAATGTCGGTAAGATCCATGGTAAAAATTTTAGTAAAGGAGGATTTTTTTCCCGCTCAGTTTCACAGAGTGTTTCTTGACTTATGTTAAAGGTTGATTGTAACTTCCATAGTATTGCAATGAGACATCCTCAATGTATCTATTTACATGAAGAGGTTGTAATCACATGATTTCTCCAAAAGTTCCTAAGTTTCATTGTTGTGGACCTCTAATGTCATTCGACCAAATTCCAGATATTCCTCTTGGTTTAATCAGAAACGTTCAATCAGATCATGAGCTACCATTAATTTGCAGGGAAGCGGAATTTGGAGAAGGTTATCCAAAATAGATTTCAGTAACTAGAGAAAAAAAAAAAAAGTTTCAGTTGCGTTCAAAACGCTCAACAGAGTTGCGACACTTTTGCCAGGATTCCAAAACAAAGACAAATCACATCATCCACAACATCAAGCATAGCTTCGTAACTATCCTCTTCCAAGTCTTCAACTGAAGGACACTGTTGGGGGTGGAGAGTGACATGTCACATCTAGCGGACGATTAGAAGATGGAGAGATGCAGAGATGGCAATAGAGGAAGTGGAACTAGTGGTAGAGAACAGTGAAAAAGAGAGATGCAGAGATGGCAATAGAGGAAGTGGAACTAGTGGTAGAGAAGATGGAGAGATGCAGAGATGGCAATAGAGGAAGTGGAACTAGTGGTAGAGAAGATGGAGAGATGGCAATAGAGGAAGTGGAACTAGTGGTAGAGAACTAGGGTAGAGAAAAAGAGAGATGCAGAGATGGCAATAGAGGAAGTGGAACTAGTGGTAGAGAAGATGGAGAGATGCAGAGATGGCAATAGAGGAAGTGGAACTAGTGGTAGAGAAGATGAAAAAGAGAGATGCAGAGATGGAGATAGAGGCAATAGAGAACAGTGGAACTAGGGTAGAGAACAGTGAAAAAGAGAGATGCAGAGATGGCAATAGAGGAAGTGGACTAGTAGTGGTAGAGAACAGTGAAAAAGAGAGATGCAGAGATGGCAATAGAGGAAGTGGAACTAGTGGTAGAGAAGATGGAGAGATGCAGAGATGGCAATAGAGGAAGTGGAACTAGTGGTAGAGAAGATGGAGAGATGCAGAGATGGCAATAGAGAAGTGGAACTAGTGGGAGAACAGGGAAAAAGAGAGATGCAGAGATGCAATAAGAAGATGGAGAGATGCAGAGATGGCAATAGAGGAAGTGGAACTAGTGGTAGAGAAGATGGAGAGAGATGCAGAGATGGCAATAGAGGAAGTGGAACTAGATGGTAGAGGAAGAACTAGTGGTGAGAAAAGAGAAATGAGAGATGCAGAGATGGCAATAGAGGAAGGAGGAACTAGTGGGTAGAGAAGATGGAGAGATGCAGAGATGTGCAATAGAGAGAGTGGAACTAGTGGTAGAGAAGATGGAGAGATGCAGAGATGGCAATAGAGGAAGTGGAACTAGTGGTAGAGAACAGTGAAAAGCGAGAAAGGGGCTGAGGTGTAGTGGTCTTAGGAGACTATGTGGGGTAGGTGTGTGTGTGTGTGTGTGTGTGTGTGTGTGTGTGTGTGTGTGTGTGTGTGTGTGTGTGTGCGCGCGCGCGCGCGCGCGTGCGTGCGTGTGTGTGTGTGTGTGCGCGCGCGTGTGTGTGTGTGTGTGTGTGTGTGTGTGTGTGTGTGTGTGTGTGTGTGTGTGTGTGCGTGCGTGCGTGCGTGCATCGTGCGTGCGTGCGTGTGCGTGCGTGCGCATACGTCGGTTGATACATAAGGAATAAAATTTTTGGAGAGTTTAAACATACACGTTATTCATTACTCTACTTAGATGTCTATGTTCGTTTTAACTGATTTACTTGTGGCACCTCTAGATCCGTGCAGTGACTTTCTTTGTGGAATTGCCAGTGCCTGCAAGTTGATGTGGCTTGCCATTACAGGCTGCTTATGTAGACACAGCACGTGATGGGTGGCAAAAGTATGAGGTTTGGATTTGGGGTGGAGGTGGGGGGTGAGAGGAGGAGATTCGTGACAGCGAAAAGTGGAGTGGGATAATATACTATATTACAATATCGTAAGATCTTGAACTTGCATGAAGTAGACACTACGAAGGTGAACAAGCACCGCTCCATAAGCGCTGAACACCACCAAAGTGACCTAGCAGCAGCGCAATGTCTCCTCTGGCCCGATGTCTCAGAACAACCCAAATATTGGATGCTCTCTCTGTGGACTGCTTTAGTGGAGAGATAGGAATTGTGCATCAACATGGAATACAGTCCAAATTTTAAGGTATGCTGCCACAGGAAGTATGAAATACTATGTATACAAGAATGTGTAGTGGACGACAAAATAGAATATTTTATTTCATATGAGAAATTGACAACAGTATAACCTCCATTTACTGGTGATCCATTAGAATGTAAAAAATCTTCATCTGTGTATAACGATCATGTCGACATTTACTGGTGATCCATTAAAATGTTAATACACCAGATCAACAAAAAATCTTCATCTATGTTATAACGATCATGTCGACATCACTGTTAATACACCTCACCATACTAAAACTGACTGATACAGTCGCTGGCAGTCCTACTAAAACCTGAGTCAGCTGGTTCTGTTAATACACCAGATCAACAAATACTAAAACTGACTGATACAGTCGCTGGTTCAACCAGATCAACAAATACTAAAACTGACTGATACAGTCGCGCTCAACAAATACTAAAACTGACTGATACAGTCGCTGGTTCTGTTAATACACCAGGTCAACAAATACTAAACTGACTGATACAGTCGCTGGTTCTGTTAATACACAGGTCACACAAATACTAAAACTGACTGATACAGTCGCTGGTTCTGTTAATACACCAGGTCAACAAATACAAATCTACTGATAAATCGCTGAATGATACTGACTGTCGTCGCTGGTTCTGTTAATACACCAGGTCAACAATACTACTAAATCTGACTGATACAGTCGCTGGTTCTGTTAATACACCAGATCAACAAATACTAAAACTGACTGATAATTGAATATCTCAGATAAAAAAGAAGGCAAAAAAAATAACCAGAGGGAAGCAACATAAGCCAGCATAAAGGGCATGAAGGTGATAATGCGTAAACGGTGATTTCCGATGCTTCACCTCCCCCTTTCTCTTCCAGCCACCCCGCTCCTACCCCCCCCCCCCCCCCCTCCCCCCTGATTCTGTGCTGGCTGGAGAGGAAACCCCCATCTAGAAACAGGAAGTGTAAATGAAAGTGGGAAAAACTCAATCTTACAGTCAGTATTTTGTTAACAAAGTTGTACCAATCTTAACAGATCCTTTCTTTGAATCTAAATTTCAAAAGTTATGGTTGTGACAGTAGTAGTTTTTGTAAGTTAGAGCTGGAGTTAGCAACTAATTCAAGAGTGGAGGCTCTTTAAGATATAAGACATCCCCGTCTGTCTGTCTGTCTGTCTTTCTGTCTCTCTGCCTGTCTGTCTGTCTCTGTCTCTCTGTCTCTCTGTCTCTCTCTCTCTGTCTGTCTGTCTGTCTGTCACTCTCTCTTTCTCTTTCTCTCTCTTCTCTCTCTCTCTCTCTCTCTCTCTCTCTCTCTGTATGTCTTTCTCTTTGTCTTCTTCTCAACAATACTGACTCCATCTTTTTACACGAGCATTGAACCATTCGACAAAGTTGTGAGGGGGTGTG
This sequence comes from Conus betulinus, assembly GCA_016801955.1. Classification (NCBI taxonomy): domain Eukaryota; kingdom Metazoa; phylum Mollusca; class Gastropoda; order Neogastropoda; family Conidae; genus Conus; species Conus betulinus. Next base: position 543,891 of record JADBJO010000150.1, read on the forward strand.
GCGTGACTGCAGGATAGGAGAGAGTCGGGAGGGAAGAGGCCTTTCATTGACCTGAGACGATCACTGGCAGATTTCCTTGCCTTGCAGGAAATGAACAGCAAAGAGGTAACTCGTGTTTCATGGTCTGCTCAATTCATCATTCTGATAGTTCCACTGGCAGTCGAGGGATGGGAGCCATGTGTGATCCAATCACCCTGTTGTTTTATACCTGGAGGAAATGTATTGCAAGCACTGTGGTGTGCTGCTACATTGTCAAGAATATGCCTGGATTTGTGTCCCCTGTCTTGGCGGTTGATTATCCAATAACGTTCAGCTTAGTGCGTGAATTTTACTGCTTTGTAACCCAATAACGTCTTTTGTAGATTTGAGGAAATGTCGTCGGCGTTCATGTTCATCTTTGAAAATGACAAACCTCGCATTTTTGCAAATTGTTCGTAGGACGTAGAAATTTCGAGGTCAATAATTTTGGAAACTTCGCCAATGCTCAGGTCGTTGGCCACACTGTTCAAAGCAGTCTTTTCATGACAATATTATGCTCCCCTGGTCGATCTCTGGCCATGTGAAAAATAACTGATAGCGTCAGATCGTGTCATGTTCATGTCGTTTCAAACTGAAAATGGGAGCAATGTTGACACCAAAACAAGTAGCACAATATCCACCCAAGCAAAGACGACAGAAACCATTTAGTGTAAACCCCAAGAAGGAAGAATCATTAGATACACTGATCCATGATTTGCCGAGTTCTGAAGCAACGTTAACAGTTATTACAAAAACGAATTCAGCCATCACCCAAACAGTATCCAGCAAGGAGTGTATGAAAACCAGCAGTCAGAATGTTAATGTGTGTGCAAGCTAACCTTCATTTCTGTACAATGATTGAAGAAAATAATTCACTTTTAAAGGTTAGGACTGTTCTTTTCCTACAGTATCAAAGGACTGGTAATTTGGGGATGGCGGATTTTGTAAGTCAGATGATTCATGTATGCACAATATTTTTAAAGATGTTACTTTTGAAAGGGGCTTTTGTATTTACAGAGACGATTTTCAGGGATGGGGATGAGGCATAGGAGGCCTGTTAGCAATGCCTTAGCCTTCTTCATAACTCCCTGCCTCCCCTACCCCTCAACACTCCCGTTCCGATTCGTTCCCCTGCCTTTCGTTTCTCCGTTCCTCCCCATTCTTATGGACACCAGAGCTGCACACGATTTATGTCCGCCAGTCTGTGAAATATGTTTGCTGCTATCTGATCACCCCCCACCACAGACAGACTGAGTGATGCAACCCAACATTTATCACCCATTCTCTTCCCCTCCGACCACCTTTCTTCCCGTAAGTCCCTTAGTTGCAGCCACTTTGTCAAAATTCCTCATGCACCCATATGGACAGATCTGGATGTCAAAAGATGGTTTGTCTCAGACTTTCTGTTGGAATGTATCAGAAAGCTGATACGTCTCTAATTTTATCTACAGCATGATTTGTGCAAAATTCATTGTTTAGTTCAGAACGTTGCCGTTTGTTACCTGCTGTACTGGTCACTCTTCATGTCTCCTACACCCTCAGTATCATCTTGACCCCGCCCCCCCCCCCCCCCCCCCCTTCACCCCATTTTCTCTTTCCCCATGTCTCTGTTTTGGTCTCTGTCCGGTCTCTGTTTTGGTCTCTGTCCTCTTGTTGATTGTTGATCTCTACTTCCCCTCTTTTTTCTCTCTCTCTCTCTCTATCTCTTTTTGTTTCTGTTCCCTGCTCTCTCTCTCTCTAAACACCCACCTCCATCTCCTTGACTTTTGTCTTTTGTCTGACTGCTTCTGGCCCCCCCCCACACACACACTCTCTCTCTCTCTCTCTCTCTCTCTCTCTCTCTCTCTCTCTCTTATTGGGTAGCAGATAAGAAGATAAGATAAGAAGATACATGGCTACCATAAGTGATATTGTCGCAACTGACCCAGTGTTGTTTTACTCGCAAAAGAGTTATCTGAAAATCGACAAACATCTTGTTGGCAAACTCACCAGCACTTCTGTTTTTTCTCATCTTTTGTTGAGTGAGGAGGGAGAGGTACGTCTATAACCCTCAAGATCGTTCGTCTTCGGGTCCCTTTTTTTTTTTATTATACTGTCCCATCATGTGTACCACCTCAGTGGCCTCAGTGGCAGTGCACCCCACGCCGCTCATTCCGACACCCTGTCGACACCCCGTCCACAGCCACAGCCCGCTCTCATTCCGACACCCTGTCCACAGCCACAGCCCGCTCATTCCGACACCCCGTCCACAGCCACAGCCCGCTCATTCCGACACCCTGTCCACAGCCACCCCGTCCACACCCCGTCCACAGCCACAGCACGGTCAGACCCGCTGCAGCCCCGGCACCGGCAATCCACAGGGAGCAGTCAATGTCAAGTCGTCAAGGGGCAACCCACCGGAGGAGACACTGCACTGCTGCCGAGTCACTTCGGTGGTGTTCAGTGGCGACTGTTCTGATACAACATATGCAGGACACCGCCTACTAAGCCCCTACTGACGACAATAATTGCTTAGTCGCAGAGCCGACGTGAGTGAGCTCTCCCTCCGGAGGGCGCCACCACTTCCGTCCAACGACAGCCCCCATGGACCCGCCGATACCGGTGACCCTTAAGGAACGAAGCCATGGCCTCAGTCGTGGAGAGGACATTGAAATTGAGGTCCTCATGAAATCAGGGCATGAAGGGCTACAGAATTTGACACTTTTTTTTAATGCTGATCGATGAGAATGAGGATGATGATGATGCTACGGATTTCCATTCCGGTCTGTGCCTGCATGACAAGGCTGTACTCTACGCTTCCTTCAATAATAAATATCGGCGTCGACCAGGCCGAGAGATACGGACACCTGCAGTGTTGGTCAGAAAACTTCGAGCAACACTCTCAAAGACGCATCCATTAAGTGGATGAAACTCGACCGTGTGGTCCCAGTCTTCCCAACTGAGCCCGCAGCAAACTCAATTCTGGGTAGGAGCTGGTCGGTGCGGAAAAATCCCACATGACTCTGATGGGAATCGAACCCACGACTTCCCAGCCAGGAGTCAGCGACGCTAACCACTTCGCCACGACGGCTGGTCGTCTAGCATCCTAGCATGTGTCAGTACGCATTCTTTGAAGTTTCTAATGCCAACATAAGGGAAGAGAGGGGGAAGTGTCATTATGTCATGTTGTTAAAGGGAAACTGGTTGCCAGTGTTGCGCCTCAAAACAGTCTTTTCTCTCTATGGTTTGCGTGACTTTGTGCGCGCGCGCGCGCGCGCGCATGTGTGTGTGTGTGTGTGTGTGTGTGTGTGTGTGTGTGTGTGTGTGTGTGTGTGTGTGTGTGTGTGAGAGATGAGAGAGAGAGAGAGAGAGAGAGAGAGAGAGAGAGAGAGAGAGAGAGAGACAGAGAGAGATTCAGAAATATAAAGGGGCAATAACAGAATGTATCAAAAACTTCATTTTTTAAGCCAATAGGACTTTTTTTATGGATTTCAGTGGCTTTTCACCCAAAATGGATTGAACTGAAATGTCCTATTTGTCGGATTAGTCCAAATCTTGGATCAACGAGGCTTGTGAGACAAACTGTGTGGCTTGGTGTTTGCAAACCAGGCTGCCATAGCCATGACTTCTTCTGCCACTGTCAATTGCTGTGCTTTCTGTCTCCCTCAAGTCTGTGGCCATACCACTTCAACCCACTTCTTCTCGCCTTTAACATCCACCAACATCTGATTCCCTGGTAAGGAACGGTGTGTGTCATATACAGTGAGATCGTGCTGATCACGGTGTCTCAGTTGTATCCTTTAAAAATTCCAGTCACCATGACGCCAGATTGCATGAATCTTTATTATATTATGTGATGACAGGTTTCATTTTACACTGTGCGAACTTGCATGTCTTGGCTGAAAAGACAGAGGGCCAAGACGGAAAAAGAGTGGCTGCATTTCCCCCAACGGTTCAGGGCTTTCGTAGCAGCGATTTTATTGGATGGAGAAGCTGTGTTCCATCCAGTCAATAGAAGCAACTGAAAGAGAAGCAAGGGAATAGCATTAAAGCGGTTGAGTGGTGACCTGAAGCGCGCCGTCAAAGTGGAAGGCATCTAATGGATTGCTGGCTTGCCTTCAGACACTCTATGCTATCCAGGGACACACAGTAAAGGTAGACAAGCAGACGGGCGTTGGGGCCCATGTTGAGTGTACACTCTGAAAGATTATTGTTGATAGAATTGTTCCTGCTGCTGTTATTATTTGAGACACCAACAAAGTCTTTGAAACATTGTGTGTGTGTGTGTGTGTGTGTGTGTGTGTGTGTGTGTGTGTGTGTGTGTGTGTGTGTGTGTGTGCAAGTGTCTCTGTGTGTGTGTGTGTGTGTGTGTGTGTGTGTGTGTGTGTGTGTGTGTGTGTGTGTGTGTAATGTGTGTGTGTGTGTGTGTGTGTGTGTGTGTGTGTGTGTGTGTGTGTGTGTGTGTGTGTGTGTGTGTGTGTGTGTGTGTGTGTGTAGTGTGTGTGTGTGTGTGTGTGTGTGTGTGTGTGTGTGTGTGTGTGTGTGTGTGTGTGTGTGTGTGTGTGTGTGTAAGTGTGTGTGTGTGTGTGTGCGTGCGTGTGTGTGTGTGTGTGTGTGTGTGTGTGTGTGTGTGTGTGTGTGTGTGTGTGTGTGTGTGTGTGTGTGTGTGTGTGTGTGAGGTGTGTGTGTGTGTGTGTGAGAGAGAGAGAGAGAGAAGAGTAATGAAAAGACTCTGAAAGATTGTTGTTGACAGAATTGTTCCTGCTGCTGTTATTATTTGAGACACCAACAAAGTCTTGAAACATTGCCCAAACTGACCATTGATCGCTGCTGTATTGATGCTATCTTCTAGTACGCTACTCCTAATGACCCTGACATCCACCTAAACTCCTCATAGACAATTAGAAGTTGTGCACGCCCATGCTTCCTATCCCTTTGAACCCACTGCCCCACACCCATCATCGCCGTTCATTTCAAGTTGATAGTATAGAGGAATAGTTGAGAGTATAGAGGAATAGTTGATAGGTATAGAGGAATAGTTGATAGTGTAGAGAATAGTTTTTCATGGAGACTGCTGCTCTCTGATTAAGTCAGACGATGCGGTCCGGAAAGTTCATACTTTGTGTTCTAACTGCTTTTCGACAAATGCACGGGGGGCAAAAGGATGACTTTTCTCCTGTCTGCCCATTTCCACGAGATGAACCTCAAGCAGACAAAAGGCTATCCCACAGCGCACGCCCAGAGAATTGAAACGTTCGAGAGAAAGGGGCGGTGTTTGCCAGTCTCCAAAGTTTGCTGCCTGGGGTCAAGATTAGCGAGTTTGGATTAAGAGAAGAGGTGTGAGGAGTAGTGCATTTGATAGAGATTGGGAAGTGTCATCCAGTTCATCTTTGGTTTGTCTGCTGGTCAACAGCCATTTTTTTTGTTGTTTGTCTGTCTGTGCTGAGTTCCGTGTGTCTTTGACTTTTTGTCTGCTATTTCTGTCTTGCTTTCCTGTCTCTCCTTTCACATGATTATTCTGGACACACATACCTGGGACCTGTTATTCCTTTTAAGTGGTGACAAACTTTATCCGTCATCAATCTTCCTGTTATGTTTGCTTTGTTTCCGTCGCTACCATCCTTGCTGCCACTGCCAATGTTGCAATTGTCATTGGCTAAGAAAGAAATCAGAACATATTTATGAATGTTTTTTCCCGAGATGGTAAAGTGAAACAACATTGTAAAACGAGTGCATTCTGTAGTATTGACACGATCCCTTTTGACCCGATTGCGACCATGCGCCAGATCAAGATTTTTCATGCAGACATGCAAGATGACTTATGGTGCCTGTGCATTTTTTGCACAAGAGAAGGGCAGGAAGTGGGTGATATTTGCAGATCGCCATAGTGACTGCTGTTTACCTAGGTGATCAAGTCTTGGGGCTGGAATGAGCACAAGGACTGGTGTGCTGGACACGGTCTATGCAGAGCTCTGCAGATCGTTTCCTTTCTGTCCGTGAGCCTGTATGTCTGTCGTCTTGGTTATCAGCCCGATTGTTTTTCTTCTCTTTTTATCTCTCAGTTTATGTTACATACGCACGCGCGCACACACGCACGCACGTAAGCACATACACACACACACACAGCACGCGCGCGCGCACACACACACACTCACACACGCACGCACGCATGCATGCACCCACGCACACACACACACACACACACACACACACACACACACACACACACACACATACACACACACACGCGCGCGCGCGCGCGCGCAGAGCACTGAGAGAGAGAGAGAGAGAGAGAGAGAGAGAGAGAGAGAGAGAGAGAGAGAGATTGGGAGAGAGAGCATTTATGCTGCTCATACATAAACTGAATGCACCTTTCTGGGCAATGCAGACAAACGCAAGGTTACACCACCACACTGCCTCCCAGCCCCACATCCATCGCAGTCCCCAGACTGTCCTTAGCCAGCTGTCAGGATGAGGGGTCCAACACACAGCGTCACATGAATTAACCCTTTGCCTTTCATTCCCTGCTAAGTCAGAATCTGGCGCTTACGGTACAGGTCCTACGCCCTCCACTCTCCATCCCCGTTTACACCCTGCTGCCCATCTCAGTGTGTGTCTTCTCCAGAAAGTGTGCTCGTATAGCTGTCGGCACAAAAGGAAACCGTTGATAGATAGGTCGATGGACTGCAGACAAACCATTCTCCTCGTGATAAAAATGTGTGGGTTCAGCGTTTCTCTGAAAGTCGAGTCAGTACTGTTATAGAGAGAAGAGAGAGAGAGAGAGAGAGAGAGAGAGAGAGAGAGAGACAGACAGACAGACAGACAGACAGACAGACAGACAGACAGAGACAGCAGAAGAAGAAGAAGAAGAAGAAGAAGAAGAAGAAGAAGAAAAAGAAGAAGAAAAGAAGAAGAAGAAGAAGAAGAAATTGGCTGATTGATCTAGACCAATTAAGTAATTGATTGAAATGCTAAATTTCATGATTTTTGTTGCTGTTGTTTGTGTCAGTGTTGTTGGTGCTGCTGTTAAGGTCTCAGAGATGGTAACAATCTTAACTCATATTCCAAGAATTATCTTTGAATGCTTCTTTGATACATGCTATCGCATCAACTTCTGTCACCTATGGCATTGACAGTCCTCCACACTCCCTTATTTAATTAGAAGTGTTTGCACTTTCACTCTCATACCTTTCTATCCTCTCTCTCTCTCTCTCTCTCTCTCTCTCTCTCTCTCTCTCTCTCTCTCTTACGCGCACACACACAGACACATACTTAAGCAAAACACACCAAACACACACACACACACACACACACACACACACACACACACACACACACACACACACACACACACACACACACACACACACACACACACACACACACACACACACACACACACACACACACACACACACACACACACACACACACACACACACACACACACACACACACACACACACACACACACACACACACACACACACACACACACACACACAATAATCTATATTAGTATTTGTGTTACCAAAAAAAATATGAGGGACGAAACGTTTGGATGTTGAATGAAGCTCTCTCATTATGTTGTATACAGCACTCCACAGAAAAAAAGCCTACTTTGCTTTCTAACTGCTTTACCACAAATTACGAAAGAAAGATAATTGTCCACCCTGTCTGCCCTCATCCACTTAACTAAGCACCAGCAGACATCAAGATATCACACGGTGCCTGACCTTCTTCCCCCGGACAGGAGCGGTGGGGAGTGGACAGTGTTTGCCAATCTCTAGCATCACTGCCTTGAGTCTAGCAAAGCCAGCTTGGATTCAGAAACGAGGTGAGAGGAATACTGCACTAAAAAGAGACTGGGATGTATTGACCACGCCGTCTCTAGCCTGTCTGTCCGTTTGTATCATTTTTTTTATTTGTTGGCTTGTTTGTTTCTATTAGGATGACTCTGTCGTTGTTCTCTCTCTCTCTCTCTCTCTCTCTCTCTCTCTCTCTCTCTCTCTCTCTCTCTCTCTCTCTCTCTTGTTTGTTTCTTGTGTTCTATCTTCTTACCTCTGCACAGTACCCACACTGACCGATCTGTTGCATCCTCTAGGTGTCGTCCGACATCGCTTTTCTCGTTATCTTTGTTTAACTTTCCTTGTTGCCGTCACTGCTGTCACTGTTTAACATTGCTGCTGTTGCTAAGAACTTAAAGCCTATTTCTTGTACCTCAGCACCTTGGTTATGTAGAACAGCCTTGTCAATGAAGAGCCTACGTTGTAGCTATGACCTGACCACTTCATCACAAATCAGGGAAAAGGACACTAATCTTCCACCCGTCTGCCCTGCTCCACTGAATCAAGTACACCCAGACGTGATGATGCCTTCGGGTTGCTCTGCACTTGCTCTCAAAAGGAACAGGAAGGAAGGGGACAAGTACTTGCAGATCTCTGGAGTTATTACCTCTTGTCTTGGTAACTCAGTCTGTAAGTGGAGATAAGCTGGAAGGACTGGTGTGCTGGACTCAGTGTGAGTGTGGTCCTCTAGAAGAAGGACTGGTGTGCTGGACTCAGATGAGTGTGTGGTCCTCTAGAAGGAAGGACTGTGTGTGCTGGACTCAGATGAGTGTGGTCCTCTAGAAGAAGGACTGGTGTGTGCTGGGACTCAGATGAGTGTGGTCCTCTAGAAGGACTGGTGTGCTGGACTCAGATGAGTGTGGTCCTCTAGAAGAAGGACTGGTGTGCTGGACTCAGGTGAGTGTGGTCCTCTAGAAGAAGGACTGGTGTGCTGGACTCAGATGAGTGTGGTCCTCTAGAAGGACTGGTGTGCTGGACTCAGATGAGTGTGGTCCTCTAGAAGAAGGACTGGTGTGCTGGACTCAGATGAGTGTGGTCCTCTAGAAGAAGGACTGGTGTGCTGGACTCAGATGATAGAAGTGTGGTGCCTCTAGAAGAAGGACTGGTGTGCTGGACTCAGATGAGTGTGGTCCTCTAGAAGAAGGACTGGTGTGACTCTGGACTCAGATGAGTGTGTGGTCCTCTAGAAGAAGGACTGGGTGTGCTGGACTCAGATGAGTGGTGGCTCCTCTAGAAGAAGTGACTGGTGTGCTGGACTCAGGTGAGTGTGGTCCTCTAGAAGAAGGACTGGTGTCCTCTGCTGGACTCAGATGAGTGTGGTCCTCTAGAAGGACTGGTGTGCTGGACTCAGATGAGTGTGGTCCTCTAGAAGAAGGACTGGTGTGCTGGACTCAGATGAGTGTGGTCCTCTAGAAGGACTGGTGTGCTGGACTCAGATGAGTGTGGTCCTCTAGAAGAAGGACTGGTGTGCTGGACTCAGATGAGTGTGGTCCTCTAGAAGAAGGACTGGTGTGCTGGACTCAGATGAGTGTGGTCCTCTAGAAGAAGGACTGGTGTGTGCTGGACTCAGATGAGTGTGGTCCTCTAGAAGAAGGACTGGTGTGCTGGACTCAGATGAGTGTGGTCCTCTAGAAGAAGGACTGGTGTGCTGGACTCAGATGAGTGTGGTCCTCTAGAAGAAGGACTGGTGTGCTGGACTCAGATGAGTGTGGTCCTCTAGAAGAAGGACCGGTGTGCTGGATTCAGTTTAGTATGGTCCTCTAGAAAGAGGACTCAAAATGTTTTCTCCATCAGAGGTATAGAATAGTTTCCATATCAATATTTCACTTCCACCCTCTCCCTTACTAGTGTGACGGAAGGAGAGTATAGGGATGATGAACGTTCCGCTGTCTGGTGTACACCAGTGTTCTGTGCGTGCTAAGCTGCACATCCAGTCTCTGATGCCTGTCCGACTGACACGCTGCCAGAGGAACTTGACCGCCAATAGTACCATTATAGAAAAGCAGGGGGGGAGGGGGGGGGGGTAGTAATGTGAGTAATGGGGGGGGGGGGGGGCTGCTCTGGAATGGGAAGTCACCTCCCACCACCTGCAGTATGACGTAATAGAATTGAGATTAGAGAGGACAATCTGTAAGACATTCATGTTTTTTTTAGCCTTTACGCTAATGAACAAAGCCAGGATGTCCGCACCCTTGAGACAAGGGCGGATATGGACATCAAGGTGGTCCATGTAATTGCATAATGCGCAAGAGTCTCTCGCACCGTCACTCCTGCGATCATGATGGAAGGGGGAGAGGGAGACTGACGGCTACTCTGAAATGGAGGAGAGGGAGCACGAGGCGCTCATCTCAACCACAAGTGATCACCTGCACAGCCAGACAAGCGAGGAGGAGGAGGGGGGGGGGGGGGGGGGGGGGGAGGGGAGAGGAGAGAGAGAGGTGCTGGCAAGCTGCATTATAGTTACGTGAAATTCTGTGTGTCCATTGTCCTCAGCGCCATGCACCTAACGTGGTTTCGGTTTTAAATCAATCATCAACCTGACTGACCATGGGAAGAGTGTGAGAGGGGGGGGGGGGGGGGGGGGGGGGGGGGGATTGAAAGGTGAAGGCAGAGACTGAAAAATATTAAGTAACTGATAATCCTAATTGCAGTTTGTGGAGAGAGAGAGAGAGAGAGAGAGAGAGAGAGAGAGAGAGAGAGAGAGAGAGAGAGAGAGAGAGAGAGAGAGAGGTGGTGATGGCTTTCAATTGTTACGTCACATTTACACTCTGTACACACGTATATACACTTCACAGAACACGAAGATTCCTTTGGAGGCTGCGAGTGAGCATGTAGGTGAGTGAGTGGGTTGATGACCGTGTGGGCAAGAAAGCAAGCAAACGTGCCAGTGAGTGAGAGGTGATAGCTGGCTTTTTCAGTGGCAGGTTTATTGCTTGATTAGCCAGCGGATGTGTAGGTGGGTGGTTGGACGATTTGCAGAACTGGCCGCTTTTTTTATTTGCCCTCCCCTCTTTGCTCAAACCTGCGTCAAGTCAGTAAAGGAGTCCACCCCTTCCCCTATTCCCACACCCTCAGCATGACTTTTTCAGGTGCTGTATGTGTATGTCTCTCTGTCTGGCTGTCTGTCTGTCTATGTTTGAGTGTGTGTGTGTGTGTGTGTGTGTGTGTGTGTGTGTGTGTGTGTGTGTGTGTGTGTGTGTGTGTGTGTGTGTGTGTGTGTGTGTGTGTGTGTGTGTGTGTGTGTGTGTGTGTGTGTGTGAGAGAGAGAGAGAGAGAGAGAGAGAGAGAGAGAGAGAGAGAGAGAGAGAGCATTTCACTTATGTATGGGAAAAGACTGACCCAAAAAAAACCCCTCCCTTTTCCATTTATGAGCCCCTGCCCCCCCCCCCCCCCCCCCCCCATCCCCCATGAAACAGCATGCCCTTTAAAACTCTACTCTTTGGCGTTATCCAACTTCCTCACACGTCATGTTCCATCTACCCTCTCCACATAGCCCCCCCCCCCCCCCCCCCCCTCCTCCCACCTCCCCATCACCCACTGTCAACACTGATACAGAGCAGGGCCTGTTTTTCCTCACGTCATGTCACGCGCCTGCCTTTTCCCGGAAGTGCTCATGTAAAAGCAGGGCCGCACCCAACGACTTTAGTGACGCTGAATGGCTTTTTCTGGTTACATCTTGCCATGCTCTCTCTCTCTCTCTCTCTCTCTCTCTCTCTCTCTCTCTCTCTCTCTCTCTCTCTCTAATGCATGGAAAAAATCCAAAGAGATGGATCGTTGTTGTCAACAACTGTACATTTCGCCCCTTGAATCCAAAACTAATGTTCTTTAGCGGTTTTTGTTTTGTTTTGTTTTGTCTTTCTTTTTGTTTTCGTTTTTCCCCACAAAGAGGGCTGAATGATTATCTATTGACGACAGTTAATGTTTGTAAATGTTCAGACGCATGAGGTGTGCTGGAGATGTGAATCTAAATATTCAACAACAATGGAACTTAATAAGTGAAAACTTAGGAAAAGATGATAAACATGGAGTGTGTGGAAGGTTTATAGACGTAAAATAACTTTGGCGAGAGAATTATGATGCTCAGTTTCAATTTGAACTGAGATGGGACACTAGCAATTAGAATGTTCGAAGGATCTGAAAAGAAATCCTGGTTTTATGTCGATAAGTTCAACAAATAAATGATATTTGTTGAATTTCAAAGGCTTTATCGTTTCATTCAATGAACTGAACAAATTGATAAGAGAAACAGGTCAAAATCGATTCCAATTATGACAGACACTGTACATATGATAAATGTTTTGAACATCGTATGCATTAAGTAATTATGTTGCTATATATCTATTTTTTCGTTTATTCATTTTGTATTGCTAATTTTTCATTCATTTGTGTGTATATATTTATTCATTCATTCGTTTTTTTTTTATTCATTTTTAATTGTTAATTCTACATTCATTTATTTACTTACTTATTTATTTGATTTCGTTAATAAGATTCCCTACATTAGCACATTTTGAAGCATAGCAGCACATACAGATCTGACTGATTTTTTTTTTATTTAATTTCATGAGGGTCATTCAGAAACCAGAAAGCTTTCCAAACACACGTAAAGCGCCCCACATAAAGTGGAATCCTCCTGATACAACCTGAAAATATCTACATAAAAATACTTATCCCGTCCACCCCACACACATCCACAACGTCATTCGGCCTATTGCCACCCTGAGAATCACTCTGGTGGTTTTCAGTTGTGTCTATTGTGATCAGACATGCACAAGACACTACTCATTAAGCCTCTGACTGACGACAGCAGCTGCTCAGTCATGGAGCCAGCATGAATGAGCGTTCCCTTACACTCTGTGTCAGTCTGGCGACAGTCCCCAAGAACTCTCTGATGCTGACAAAGTCGACACAGGTTCTCCATGGTGTGTCTGACTACTTTCTCTTTGAGGGTGCAGGAGAGTGTGGACTTTCCAAAGCCAACCCGTCAGCTTCCATTCCATTTCCTCTCTGTTTTGCGCTCTCGTTTCTTCACGTTTTTAACGAGGTCTTCAGTAGCTGTTCCTTCTCGAGCGGAATACAGATTTGGTTTCCAATAGCGGGATCTATCCACCACTTCACCCTACCTCCCCTCCACCATTCTTCCTTAGGTCTTGACAGAAAGGAATGGAAGTGGGTGCTCATATGCCGTTCTAATATTAGACAAAGGATAAGACTTCAACGAAGCAAACACAGGCACGTGCTTGTTTTCATCAATCCTTTGGATTGTTCACACACCTGCTCTCTACTCCTTCTAAGTTTCTGAGAGTCAAAATACATCCTGGTGGTATGAAGAACACAGCTTAAAACAATAAGATGGAATTATTTCTGAAAAGGTATGGTCAGAGAGAGATCAGATTATGAATCCTGTAGAGCTTAGGATAACAGAACAGATTATGAATCTTGTATGTATTTGTGCACTTATGGTGATGTTGTGGTTGGAATTATTTTACAAATGGTTAAAAGATTGTGAAACTGGATATCCTATAAAGAACATATTCCTCCCTGCATTCAGTATCCTTAGAAGATAACAAATACGGATGGTAAAAAGCTGTGTTTCGTCTGTGAAATATAGCTATATTGTCTTTGGCTTCTGCCCACACTTTTGACTCGAATGTCTGAAGCTAAGATTGAAAAATTCCGCGATGTCAGCTAGTATAACCATACTTTATATGAAAACGTTTCTGCCAGGCACCATGGGAAATAAAAAGATCCAGTCAGATGGACATTTGCTATGCCAATCCTCTTTCCTCCCAGGATGCAGTGTATCAGATATGCAGAGAGATGGTAAACAGTGGTCCTCTGGAGAGCATGTGTTTTCTGCATGCAAAAGAACCCATCATGCTCCTGGCACAGTTCTGTAGAAAATCATTTTTGATAGACAAATGAGAGCTCAAACAGATGACAGATGTAAGGAGGATAACGTATCACTGTGATTCATATTCCCCCGGGGAGAACAGCGTGATTTTCACAGTAGAAATCTGTTACGACGAAAACATTATACATCAATCTAAATATCCACAGGGTAATCAAGATGAAGTGTGGTGCCTATCTGATGTTTTGTTTTAGCCATGTGCCATGAAATACTTAGGAACTGCTACACTGACCAAACAAGGCATGGCTTTTAATCTGTGTTGGCTGTGTTCCTCGTGCGGGAATCGGAATTCTGGGGTCAAATGAGAGTGGGGATGGGAAACAGACTACAACTGATCTTCTGGCATTTGGATCAGACACCATCGGTCTCTGAGAGTTCTCCTCTCCCCCCACCCTCTCTCTCTCTCTCTCTCTCTCTCTCTCTCTCTCTCTCTCTCTCTCTCTCTCTCTCTCTCTCTCTCTCTCTCTCCATCCATGATGTCAGTATCATACCTAGCACAACACACTAATAGCACAGTCTGCTAAATCGTAGCCATGAGACCCTCTTCCTGAATTCTCTCATCTTAGTCATTAATTCATTTTATCCATCAGTTTTAAATCATTCGCCAGCATGGTCTCAAAACTTCGCGCGGATGTGGTGCAGCGTGTATGGACTAGTCCGCACGCACGCAGCGACACCTCCTTGATGACGCTGAAACTGAAACTAGCCAAATTCAGTACAGACCCTACCAGACCAGATGTCAGTCACGTGCAGAAGGAGCTGAACTGACACTCACAGCCACAGGCCAGGTCCCCACACCGAATCAACTTACATCCACCCCTCCTCTCTTCGAATCAACTTACATCCACCCCTCCTCTCTTCGAATCAACTTACATCCACCCTCCTCTTCGAATCAACTTACATCCACCCCTCCTCTCTTCGAATCAACTTACATCCCCCCTCCTCTCTTCGAATCAACTTACAGGGTGGCATCCACCCCTCCTCTCTTCGAATCAACTTACATCCACCCCTCCTCTCTTCCGCTAACTCGTGCTTGGCTGAGGAGGTGGGCAAGAGGACAGAGGCTGAGAGAGGTGGCCGCGTTAACGGCCTGAAGAGGAAGGTAAAGAGGACAGAGGCTGAGAGAGGTGGCCGCGTTAACGGCCTGAAGAGGGGGTTAAGAGGACAGAGGCTGAGAGAGGTGGCCGCGTTAACGGCCTGAAGAGGAAGGTTAAGAGGACAGAGGCTGAGAGAGGTGGCCGCGTTAACGGCCTGAAGAGGAAGGTAAAGAGGACAGAGGCTAAGAGAGGTGGCCGCGTTAACGGCCTGAAGAGGAAGGTAAAGAGGACAGAGGGAGAGAACTGGCCGCGTTAACGGCCTGAGGGAGAGAAGGGAGAAATGCTTTTAATGATCCACGGTGGAAGTTTAAGGAGGACATGTCTCAGCCAACAGCTTTTCTGGCGTAGATTAGGAAGAGAGGTGTGACGCGTTTTGTGTGTGTGTGTGTGTGTGTGTGTGTGTGGTGTGTGTTGTGTGTGTGTGTGTGTGTGGAAGGTGTAAGTGTGTGTGTGCTTTTCGTGAGTGTGTGCCGTGTTTAACGGCCTGTGTGTGTGTGTGTGTGTGTGTGGTGTGTGTGTGGTGTGTGTGTGTGTGTGTGTGTGTGAGTGTGTGTGTGTGTGTTTTTTCGTCCGTGGTGGTGTGTTTAAGGAGGACATGTGTGTGTGTGTGTGTGTGTGTGTGTGTGGTGTGTCTGTGTGTGTGTGTGTGACTTTCTGTGTGTGTGTGTGTGTGTGTGTGTGTGTGTGTGTGTGTGTGTGTGTGTGTGTGTGTGTGTGTGTGTGTGTGTGTGTGTGTGTGTGTGTGTGTGTGTGTGTGTGTGTGTGTGTGTGTGTGTGTGTGTGCTTTCGTGCGTGCGTGTGTGTGTGTGTGTGTGTGTGTGTGTGTGTGTGTGTGTGTGTGTGTGTGTGTGTGTGTGTGTGTGTGTGTGGACTCAATTAAACTGTGCAGTTTTGTGAGGATCTGCGGGTTCTTCCATTTGGGCGACCGCTTGTACTCAGTGAGTGCGGTGCGCTTGGCCTCAATAACAGAAGTCATGTCTAATGATTTGGCCTCAAACCAGTCTTGAGACTTCGAAGTTTTCTCCCCAAAAGGTAGCCAGGGCAGTGCGGTGCATGGTGTCTCGTAAAGTTTCCCATCTCTCTGTGGCAGAGTCTGCAGGCAGCAAAACATCATATTCTCTCTCAGAGGCCTCGGCGAACTGTTCCACAAGATCTGGCTGAGAAATCCTACTGACGTCGATGCGGAAGCTTCCATTGTTTCTTTGAGCAGTGGAACTTCTTTGGTTGCAGCCTGATCCTGCAGCATACAGGGAGTGGT
>JADBJO010000150.1:565000-570000 GCA_016801955.1 Conus betulinus
TTTCATATAGCTTGTGTGGTTGGTTCTTAAAAACACAACAAATTGTAGCCTTTACTGATGGTTAATTCAGCTCGCATCCATATATAACAAGTGTGTGTGTGTGTGTGTGTGTGCGTGCGTGCGTGCGTGCGTGCGTGCGTGTGTGTGTGTGTGTGTGTGTGTGTGTGTGTGTGTGTGTGTGTGTGTGTGTGAAGTTGTAAACGTGTTATGCTATTTTGGCAAGAGATGGTAAATCCGACCAGTAATCGTTGTAATCAATCATGCTTCTTTAAATGGGTTGACAGTTACCGTGCCTCTTCCAAGGAACTAGCAGATGCCTTTACACCATTTTACAGACTGATGTATATCAAGCCACTTTTGATGGGTCACCAGATGCCACGCCTCTTCTAACGAACTGTTAGATGTCATGCAACTTCAATCAGTTACCATACTTTCATCAATTAGCGGACCCCAATGTTCATGACAAGACAGCTGTCTCGCCCCTTTCAATGAATTCGCAGATACAGTTTTTAACCAGTGAAACTCGAGCACGTGATGGAATATACCAAATACTTCATCGTAAAATGGCTGGTGGGGACTGATTTGAAGTAGTTTAAAGAGAGGTTTAAAGAAAAAAAAAAACTTATGAAGTGAAAAGTGTGTATCTCATCCAGTTAGAGCATTTGAGGCGAGTTTGTTCAGGTCTACTTTGTGGAGATGACCATTCATAGTTAGTACGTAGACTCCTGGGTTCACACACCAGATTTGTCAGAAACCCAAGCGATTTGGGCAATAGTCCGCCTATAGTAAAAATGGAGAAATAGTTCTAGAAATATACTGGTGGTGCGCCTACTGTCCTAGGAAGACAGTCCCAGCCCAGCTGCTGCCTAACACTGACATCATAGGTTCACAGTGGAACAGAAATAAGCAAATTTTACAAATTAGTCCCGCTTTTGATCTTTTTCGTATATCCTGGTCTCATAACTGTAGATCATGTGAAAATCGTGGTAGAGAGAGAGAGAGAGAGAGAGAGAGAGAGAGAGAGAGAGAGAGAGAGACAGACAGACAGACAGACAGACAGACAGGTAGACAGACAGAGACAGAGACAGAGACAGAGGGTAAAGCTTGTGTGTTTGACGTCAGAGTGCAGACTGTCAGGTATGTCATTATCATGGCTGGACACTATTCAACGATGAATGAAAACAAGCAAGCGGTTCTATTCATATCTTAGGTCTTGTTCCTTATCTGGCTGAGGAACACCGCGCATGTATCCACATCATCCAGCCCGCCATTTCAGGCCCACGTGATCTGATAGCAGTGACCTCACTGGTAGAGAAGGCTGTGTCCGTCCAACAAAGAGCAGGAACCGGAGACCTGATTGCGGGGGAAAACAACAGCGTGAGAAGGGGGAGTGATGGCCAAAGGGGGCTGGGACGTAATGGATTGGCTTCAGGAACAACGCACTCTCTCTGGGGACACACTGAGAGACAGTAGACAGACGGGAAGACTGAGTTGGTGGCCTATGTTTATATAGACGTCCCCCTCCCCCCCCCCCTCTCTCTCTCTCTCTCTCTCTCTCTCTCTCTCTCTCTCTGAACCAGCACCCAGATCTAACAAGCTAACGGGATTAAATTCGTCCCTCTCCTTCCCAATCCTAACCCTACTGCCACAAAGAATCTGTGCTATCTCTTCACCTTTAAAGCGCCATCATGATGATGGTGTAGACTCATGATAATGGGAAAGGAGGGTAGCCATTCTAGCTGCTTCTCTCCCAGAAGACGTTTGTACCCAACAAAGAGAGAGAGATTTTTTAAATCGACGCAAGTTTAAACAAACAAAGGATGAAAAAGAAAATTAATCCAAATTCGTGTTTTTGGAGGATAAAAATCATCTCCCATCCCCTTTTTTGTGGTAAAAAAAAAAGGTCAGTAAAATCCATAAATAAAAATTGGAACTCCGATAAAAATATAAGTGTTAAATCCATAAATAAAAATTGGAACTCTGATAAAAATATAAGTGTTATGCTCTTAAAGAGCTGACACGCTCCATCATCCCCATCCCGCCACCTCAGTTACAACAATAATAATCACCAGATTCCAAATTCAGTGGATGTTTTCTAAGCCTGGATTAAAATGACGAAGGTGTTCAGGCTCACCAATGGAAGCTGCTGTGTATACAATATCCCTGCAGATTCATCCATAGCTCCTTTGATTTTGTAACTTTCATTGTGAGTACAGTGAGACCATCTTCAGTTTCTCCATTTGATGTTTGCATTCACATAATTCATCCAAAAGTTCCTTAGTTTTATGTTGTGGCCCTAGGTTCATTCGAAAAATCTTCAACCCATTTCCAGTTTTCTTTTAGCTTTAATCAGAAACGTTCAGATCTGAATTTGCATACTTCTTTGTTCAGCTAAAACAGCATCCTTAATAAATCTGTCAGTTCTGATTTGGAGGTATCATTAATATACAGAAAGGGGAGTTTGGAGAAGGTTAGCAAGAACACATCTTAGTAACCAGAGAAAAAAAAAACGGTGAGAAAAACTGATTGACCTAACTCAACTCTTTATCACCTATTCTTTTCCCGTCTAACTACCTTCCTCTCCGTAAGTCCGCTGGTTGCAGCTATTTGTTTTAAAACATCCTCATTCAACCACGTGAACAGATGGGATAACAAAGATGATTTGTCCAAACTTTCTGCTAGAATATATGAAGAAGCATGTCTGATTTCAGCAATAGCTTGATTTATCCAGATTCGTTGTTTAGTTAAGAAATTTTTCTTTTTTTTTTTTTTTTTTACTGCTCAGCAGGCCATTCTTCCTGTCTCCTACCCTTTTAGTTTCATGTTTATCCTCCACCCCCCCCCCCCCCCCCCCCCTCCCACACACACACACACACCACCATTGTTCTTTTCACCCTGCCGCTGTCTTGGTCTCTGTCCTTTTGTTGTTGTTGATCTCTGCTTTCCATCTTTTTTCCTCTTTAATTCTACCTCTTTATGTTTCTGTCTCCACCTTTCTAATCCTCCCCCTCCTTGACATTTCTGTCTGCCTGCTCTCTCTCTCTCTCTCTCTCTCTCTCTCTCTCTCTCTCTCTCTCTCTCTCATCAAGTCAGCAGATAAGACAATAAGATGGCTACCATCGCTCATACTGTCACACTGACTATTGTCGTCTTTACCCCCAAAAGAGTTGCCTGACAAGCAGCAAGCACTGCCTTGCTGGCAAACTCCCTAGCGCTTCTGCCATTCTCGTCGATTGAGGAATGAGGAGTGCGAGGGAAGTCGAGAACCCTACAGATCGTTCATCCTTACACGTGTAGAGCGCCTCCTTTGTGAATTGTCTGCTGCTGATTGATGACAGAAGGGTGAGGCAGCGGCAGCTGTCATGACGTCATGTTGTCAAGGGGACTTGGTTTGCAGTGTTGAATGTCATGACGTCATGTTGTCAAGGGGACTTGGTTTGCAGTGTTGAATGTCATGACGTCATGTTGTCAAGGGGACTTGGTTTGCAGTGTTGAATGTCATGACGTCATGTTGTCAAGGGGACTTGGTTTGCAGTGTTGAATGTCATGACGTCATGCTGTCAAGGAGACTTGGTTTGCAGTGTTGAATGTCATTACATCATGTTGTCAAGGGGACTTGGTTTGCAGTGTTGAATGTCATGACGTCATGTTGTCAAGGGGACTTGGTTTGCAGTGTTGAATGTCATGACGTCATGTTGTCAAGGAGACTTGGTCTGCAGTGTTGGATCTCAAACTTATGCTTTTCTCTATTTGGTTGGCAAAGGTTTGTGCGCACCATATGTGTGTGTGTGTGTGCGTGCGTGCGTGCGTGCGTGCGTGTGTGTGTGTGTGTGTGTGTGTGTGTGTGTGTGTGTGTGTGTGTGTGTGTGTGTGTGTGTGTGTGTGTGTTTGTGTGTGTGCCTCCAATTGAAATCGTTCTTTGTAAGTGCACGAAGAATTACGCACGCACATACGCATGCGTGTGTGTAGTAGTAGTAGTAGTAGTAGTAGTAGTAGTAGTAGTAGTAGTAGTAGTAGTAGTAGTAGTAGTAGTAGTAGTTGTTGTTGTTGTTGTTGTTGTTGTAGAAGTAGTTTCATTTTATGTCTCTTCACGAAATTATGTGATATTAGACTAGCGTGCGTGCGTGCGTGCGTGCGTGCGTGTGTGTGTGTACTGTACTGTGGAAAGAAGAAAAGGGCAAAACTAGGAGGAAGAGAAGAAATAGACCAACCGTTGTTGTGAGCTGAGAGAGTTAGAGAGAAACAGACAGACAGACAGGCAGACAGACAGGCAGACAGAAAGACAGACGGACGAGAGAGAGAGAGAGAGAGAGAGAGAGAGAGAGAGAGAGAGAGAGAGAGAGAGAGAGAGAGAGAGAGAGAGAGAGTTAATTAAAGAGACAGAAGGATACAGAACCATAAACAGACAATGAACGAGTGTTTCCGAAGTTCATTTCAGTGGCCTACACCCCCATAGAGACTAACCTGAAATGTCCTATTCATGGGTTTGTCCAAATCTTGAACAAACTAGTCTGTTTGGACAAACTAAATGGCTTGTGATTTGATAAACCAGGTTCCCATAGCTGTATCCTTCTCTCACATTTTCATTTGTTGTGCTTTCCCACCTCCCTCAAATCTTTAACCATTCCTCTTTCCCCCATTTCTCCATGCTCATATCACACACTTGCCTTTGATCCCCAAGTAAGGAAGAATGTAAACAGCGTAAGATTGTGTTGATCATCTTTCTCGGCTGTCTTTCTTAGATATTTCAGCTACAAGGATGCCGGGTTTGATGGATCGTTGTGTGAGGACATGTTTCGTTTTGCACTGTGTTAACTTATACACCTTGGCTATCAGGAGGTAAGGCCAAGACATAAAGAGCGTCCGCATTCCCCTGACAGTTCAAGGATACATACAAGCAATTTCATTGGATCGAAAATCCGTGTTCCATCCAATCAATAGAAGCAACTGAAAGACTTTCAAGGGAATAGCGTTAAAGCAGCCCAGTGGTGACATGAAGT
>JADBJO010000150.1:575000-577500 GCA_016801955.1 Conus betulinus
CTATTGTGTTTTGGTCGATGGACTTGATGCTGCCGCTGTCATCGTTTGGTATATCAACAAATGCGTGGACATTGCAAGACTGACCACTGATCGCTGCTGTGGCGATGTTGCTCTTCTTGTCCGCTGTTTCCAGTGGCCCCAACATCCATCCGGGGTTCTGACAGACAATCAGAAGTTGTGCATACTCACCCTTGTCCCTTCTCAGCCCTTCTAACCCACTGTTCCATGCCTATTCTTTCCTTAAGGTCAAGCAGATGGCTATGGAGCAAATTCTTTTTTATTGTGGCGACTACTGTCTGAATAAGTTGGACAACGAGGTCAAGAAAATGTACGCACTTTACCACAAATGTAGGGGAAAGGGATGACTCTCCCTTAGTCTGCCCTTCCTCACGAGATTGAAATCAAGCGGACATATTGGGATGTCCCACACAGCGCTCACCCCCCCCCCCCCCCCCCCCCTTCCCACCCGCCCACTTCACCCCAGGACTGGAACGTTAGGCAAAGTGGCAAAGTTTGTCAATCTTCGAAGTTAATGCCTTGAAAGAGCGTTAGGAATGTGCACTGTACAGAGATAAGGATGTGTCATTCAGAAAATGTCTGGTTTCTCTGCTGGTCTACACAGTGCGTGCGTGCGTGTGCGTGTGTGTGTCTGTCTGTGATTTTGACTTTCTGTCTTCTCTTTCTGTCTTGCTTTCCCTCTCTCTTCTTTCACACAGTTACTCTGTACACACATCCCTGAGAGATCCATTAGTCTCTCTCAGCAGTGATATACTGATCCTCCATCAATTTTTTTAATATCATTTCTGCCTCTACAATTATTGTTGTCACTGTTAATGCTATTGTTGCTATTGTCGGCGAGAATATCAGAAATATATCTTGATGTTTCTGCGCGATGGTACGGTAAAAACCATTATTGCAGAAAAACTGCATTTTGTAGTCGTGACACGATCCCCTTGACCTTACAAGCTTACCAGATATCAAGAGGAAAGGACGATGATGTTCCACCGGTCTGCCCTCTCCCACCAGAATAAATACAGCCAGACATGAAGATGTTCTATGGCTCCGTGCATTTGCTCTTCTAACAGAAGGTCAGAAAGGGGAAAGTATTTGCAGATCTCCGGAGTTATTGCCCTTTGTCTAGGTAATCGAGTCTGGAAGGTGAAGTGAACTGGGAGGGACTAGAGTGCTGCACACAGTGTGGATGGTGAAGTGAGCTGGAGGGACTAGAGTGCTGCACCCAGTGTGGATGGTGAAGTGAGCTGGAGGGACTAAGTGCTGCACACAGTGTGGATGGTGAAGTGAGCTGGAGGGACTAGAGTGCTGCACACAGTGTGGATGGTGAAGTGAGCTGGAGGGACTAGAGTGCTGCGCCCAGTGTGGATGGTGAAGTGAGCTGGAGGGACTAGAGTGCTGCACCCAGTGTGGATGGTGAAGTGAGCTGGAGGGACTAGAGTGCTGCACACTGTGTAGAGCTGTGAAGATCGGACTAGAGTGCTGCACCCAGTGTGTGTAGAGCTGTGAAGATCGCCTTCTTTCCGTCTGTTAGTGTGTATGTTTGTCTCCTCGATTTTCAGTCTGTCTGCTCATGTATTTATCTGTTCTTTCTTTTTGTGTCTGTTTGGTGTGAAGGGTTTTCATATTTTATAAGATATTTTCTTAATTTTATGTTCCATTTTTTCGTCGTCTTCATCCCCCCCCCCCCCCCCCCCCCCACCCCCTCCTTTTTTTCTTATTTTTTTAAAGTTCAAATCTTTGCCAAGTCATTACTATAATGACGGAAGAATTGTTAGCCTGCACTTGTTTTCCCCGCTACTTAATTGTTCAGCATTATTTGTTTGTCACACACACACACACACACACACCACACACACACACACACACACACACACACACACACACACACACAGAGAGAGAGACACACACACACACAGAGAGCGCGCTGTCCAGACAGACCCTGCTCTGCATACCAACTGCTTTGCTACAAATCAAGAGAAGAAGGATGATTTTCCACCTGTCTGCCCTCCTCCACTCAGTTAAGCACCAGCAGACATAAAGATGTCCCAGGGCGCCTGTCCCGTTGCCCTGGACAGGAACAACGCGGAATGAACGGTGTTTGCCCATCTCTAGGATTACTGTGTAGCGTCCAGCAAAGCGAATTTGGATTCAGCAGCGAGGTGAAAGGAATGGTGCACTGGATGTAGATTGGGCTGTGTTGTTCGCATCGTTTCCAGTCTGTCTGCTGGTTTGCGCCACTTCTATTCATGTTTGCTCGTCCGTACAGCTGAGCTGCCCTTAACCTTCTTCTGCTTTTTCTTCTTTCTCGCTTTTCTCTCCCTTAGTTCATGACCACTGCACTGTGTTCACACCATCAGTTTTGTTATATCCCTCTAAGAGTGACAAACTTCAGCCAGTATCAATGTTCTTGCCATATTTGTTTTCCTGTTGTAGTTTCCCTCATTGCAGTCTTTCTCAATGTTGTTGTTGCTGCTGTTGTTGTCTT
>JADBJO010000150.1:580000-610000 GCA_016801955.1 Conus betulinus
AGAGACAGGTTGAGGGCACGATGGAGGGAGGGGGAGAAAGAGAGAAAGATACTGGACATAGGGAGGGGTTCCAGTGGAATTTTGCACATTTTTCCAATCGGAAATTTTTTTTTGTTATTAAACAATGAAGGTAATAGATAACAGTTGATGATTTAATGAACTGCTCTATTTCCTGGTTGACCGATTGGTTCATATTCTGTTAATCAATTGACGTTATACTTCATCATTTCGATTAATCATTTCAGTAGTCAGTTGCTAGAATTGACGTTTGAGAGATTAATCGATCGAGTAAGTTCGTTAAATGATTGATTGATTGACAGGCATGCTATCATTCTTCTGCTGTTGTTGCTATCACTAGTGTTTTTCGATCGATCTCATAGCTTCTGTTGCTGTCATTGCATCAGGGATGCCAGCAAACTTACAGAGATTGCAAAGGTGACTATTGATTGGTTCTATAATGTATTCTCAATGCTGCCCATCAAAAGCTCTGACAGCCATTGTTTGCAGTTGTGCGCAGGCGCCCACATCCTGTCTCCTCACTTTCACGTGTATGAATGAAATAGAAAGTAAAGGAAGGAAACGCAAAACGTATTGAGACTGGCTCTTTCTGATTAAGCTCGACAGTGTTGTTCGGACAGAGTCCATTCTGTATTCTAACGGCTTTATCACAAATCAAGAAGGAAAGGATGATTGTCAGTCCATCTGCCCTTTTCTACTACACTAAGCCCGAGCAGACATGAAGATGTCCCACAGCGCCGGATCCCTTGTCCTGGACTGAAAACGATAGGAAACAGGCGGTGGCTGTCGATCTCTTGCATATGGTAAAGCGAGTTTGGATCTAGAAAAGAAGGGGAAAGAAATAATGCGATGGATAAGGATTGGGATGTGTTGCTTACATAATCTCTTGTCTGTCTAGTGGCTTGCAGACTGTTTGCCTGTTTGTCTCTGTAAACTGTCAGTCTCTCTGTTTTATGTGTCTGCCTATACTTTTCTTTCAACCTCCCTCCGTCCCTCTCTCTCTCTCTCTCTCTCTCTCTCTCTCTCTCTCTCTCTCTCTCTCTCTCTTTAACCCCTCTCCTCACTTCTCCTTCTTCTGCTTTCTTCAATCCCAACTCACTCGAAGACATGACAGATTCATTTTGTCTCTACAATAGAGTGACAAACTTCGCCTGATATCTTGTTTCTATCTGCTTTCGTCAGATGGATCGTTCTCTGACAGGAAGGCAGACGAATCAGAAGAACGATCGTTTTTAATGCTATTACAAAATTAAAGTTGACAGACACTTCAGATAAGATAAAGAGAGGGAATACATTTGAGTAGGAAAACTTAGCAAAATAGAATATGATACTAAATTATAACCGATACACAACACATGCAAAGGACAAATCTGAGTTGGTTATTCTACACAGTAATGGAGACATGCCAGATCAAGATAAAGGGACTAACATTCTTAATCCTTTGTATAAACCTCAACAATGAGACTAGCATTGCTATTTCTTTCTACAAACATCAAACACATTTTCATTTCTTGTTGTGGTCAGTCACAAAACGTTTTTAAGGGAGAGAGACAAAAAGACAGACAGACAGACACAGAGAGAGAATTAAGAGTGAAAAATGAAACAGCATATTTGCCATTCACTCATGAAATATGTATTTCAGAATCCGCTTTCTCGCTTCACAGAGATTTAGTCTGGTTCGCACTTAACCTCTCTTATCCCCCCCCCCACTTTACCGTCTCCCTTCAACAACCTAGTCTTTCACTTGCATTTAATTCACATAGAAGATATAAAATAAAGAGGAACAACAGCAGCAACAACAACAACAACAGCAACAACAACAACAGCAACAACAAACAACAACGACAACAACAAAAAAGCGACTGCAAAGGCTGCTGCTCCCCCATGACGTTGGACAGCATTGTCCAGACAGTGCCTACTCTGTATTCGGACAACTTTGCCACAAATCAAGGGCAAAGGAAGATGATTTTCCACCCTGTCTGCCCCTTTCCACTCAATTAAGCACCAGCAGACATAAAGATGTCCCATGGTGCCCGCCCCTTTGCCCTGGACTGGAACGATAGGGAAGAGACGGTGTTTGGGTATCTCCTATTCCTGCGTTTGTCCAGGACAAGAGACTTTTGATCCAGATGTGAAGTAAAAGGTAAAGTGCACTTGGAAGAAGCTGGGTTGTGTTGTTCGTATTATCTTTGTCTGTCTGGTAATCTCTAGATTGTTGATCTGTCTGTCTGTCTGTCTTTATTTGTTGCTGCACTTGGTAGAAGCTGGTCTGTGTTGTTCGTATTATCTCTTGTCTGTATGTATGGTAATCTCTAGATTGTTGATCTGTCCGTCTTTATTTGTTGCTGCACTTGGTAGAAGCTGGTATATGTTGTTCGTATTATCTCTTGTCTGTCTGGTAATCTCTAGATTGTTGATCTGTCCGTCTGTATTTGTGCTGCCTTGGTAGAAGCTGGTATGTTGTTCGTATTATCTCTTGTCTGCTGGTAATCTCTGATTGTAGAAGCGTCTTTATTTGTTGCTGCACTTGGTAGAAGCTGGTATATGTTATCTATTATCTCTTGTCTGTATGGTAGCCTCTAGATTGTGATTGTTGATGTGTCTGTCGGTCTGTATTTGTTGATTTGTCTATCTTTTGTGTCTTTCTGTTACAGCTGGTGACATTGAAAGCAAAACTACTGACATTTTTAGGGCAGTAAGAACTTGACTGTGCTGACTCTGCCATTCCCTTTTGCTTTTCACTCCCTGACTTTGAAAAAAAATAACAAACGTAAAAACGTTTACAAGCAAAATAGATGGATAGATGGACAGATGGAACGATAGTTGAATGGATATAGATGGATAGATAGATATAGATAGATAGATAGATAGATAGATAGACAGATAGATAGATAATGAATGAATGAATGAATGAATGAATGAATGAATGAATGACTGACTGACTGAATGAATGGATAAACAAACAAGCATACAAATAAACAAATAAATAGAAAAAAATGAATAAAAACGAAAATAAAAAAATAGATAAATAAATGAATAAATAGAGAGATAGATAAAAGAAAAATCAATGAACAGGGCCCCATGGACAAAAATAGATTTTAAAAAACTGAAAAAAAAAAAGATGGATAAATAAATAAATAAATAATAAATAAGTAGATGAAAATCAAAACACCTGAAAAGGAATGACAGGGAAAAAGCAGTATTTGCCAGTCTCTAAAAACTACTGTCCTGTGTCTAGATTAGCAAAATGGGATTGAAAAGTGAGGTGGAGCCCACAGTGCACTGGACAGAGATTTGTGGATGTACTGTTGAACTGTTTCTCAACTGCCTCTTGGCCCCCAGGGTCTTTGCTTGTCTGTTTGCCTGTATGTTGCTCTCTCTCTCTCTCTCTGTTTCAACTCCCCCCGCCCCCTCAGTCCTTCTTAACTCTCTGTCACCACACATCCTGAACCCATCCACTCCAACCTGCATATAGACCTGACGGAACTATCATTTTTCTCAGAATGGCAGCAGACTTCATTTGCTAGCGTTTCTTATGTTGTCATTACTGTTGTTCTGTTTGTTTTCACTCTTGATATTTGCAGTATTGTTGTCATTGCTCATGCATTTCCTGTTTGCGTTGTATTAGAAATGACAACATACTTCCTGTGGTTGTTGTTCTACAAGTAAGTATGAGAACGATGCCTAGAAAGATTTTGCTCAGTATTTGCAGAGACAGCCCTCTTGGTGTTTTTTCACTAATCGGGGGAATGAAACGATGAGTATTACGGCGAGTTTTCCAACTGACAGCCCTTTTCCTATCAGTCTGGTTCATGCAGGCATACAGGCTTACCAAGCGCTAGCGACGTTCTTTCAAAAAGGAATGGTGGATGGGTGCAGCGTCTGCAATCTCGAAAGCCATTAAATTAATCAAAGTAACTGATTTTGGATATCAGATGAGCTGAAAAAAAACTAGAGCATAGGATTCAGATTAGGCTTACGTGTGCGATTTGTTTAAGAACTGTTCCTGTTTCTGTTTACTTCTTTCGTTCTGTCTGCTTACTCTCTCTTAACGTCTACGCAGAGAGGTCACTGACAGATACACAGACACAGACAGATAGACACAGAATGAGAGAGAGAGAGAGAGAGACAGAGACTGAGAAAGACAGGGACAGGGAGAGACAGAGATGGAGAGACAGACTGACAGAGAAAGAGATAAACAATCAGGGAGACAGGCAGGCAGGCATACAGATAGCAGACAAAAACTCGCACTTGTACACCCGCGCATACGCACATCCACGCGCAGAAGGAGAGGCAGCAGAAAAACATACAAAGACACGTAGAGAGACAGGCAGAGTCAGAGAGAGACAAAGAGAGAAATAGTAGTCAAGCAGACGGACTAAACTAAGCGCTACTTGCAGATAGTGCACAATGTAAAAATCACATAGTTACACCATCACATTACATTCCAGCCCACGTCCTTCGCCGGCTGAAGCCAGTGCAGTTACCTGTCAGGATGATGGATCCGACAGACAGGGTAACATGAACCATCTCTTTGCTTTCCATTTCCTGCCAGCTCGGAACATCTGGCAGTTATCGTCTGGGTCAATGACCCCCCCCCCCCCCCCCACCTCCTCCTCCAATGCCGATTGCCTTGCATCCACCTCCCAGCGTGTCCTTTCTCTGGGAAGTGTGCTGGCACTGCTATCAGCACTGGGAACATGTTGATGGACAGGTTGCAGGACTGCAGACACCCCATATTGCTCAGAATTGAAATGTATAGTTCTGTGCTTCTCAGAAAATTGAGTCAGTGCTGCAGGACACAGAGAGAGAGAGAGAGAGAGAGAGAGAGAGAGAGAGAGAGAGAGAGAGAGAGAGAGAGAGAGAGGAGAGAGAGAGAGAGAGAGAGAGAGAGAGAGAGAGAGAGAGAGAGACACACACACAGAGAGACAGACAGACTTGTATCTAAGAAAATTTACTGGGCATGCCTTTGCTGCTCCTTCTTCCTTCTTAAGTCCAATCTCATAATTAGATCAATCATTTTGATATTCAAAGGTCTGTTGACCTATTGCACATGTTGACTGATTCAGGACGGACAAAAATAGAAAAGTTTGCAGAGCACTTCAGGGAAGTAATAACATATGTGGATTTCAGTTTTTTTTAAAAATAAACAACATAATAGCTTTTTGGTATAAATTTGGGGTCAGCTTAGGAATACATGAGTTTGAATTTTTCATTCGTCATAGCTCTCCCCTTTGCCCCTTAAGCTTACGTACCTAATCTTAACTAGAATAAGACACTAAAAGATAAACGACATATGCAAAAGTCAAATCTGAATTAATCATCTTCCACAATGGAAACATGCCAGGTCAACACAATGGGACTCATACTGTTATTTCTTTCTAGAAAAATCAAACGCATTCATTCCTTGTGTTCGGTTTCAAAACGGTTTTTAAGAGAGAGAGAGAGAGAGAGAGAGAGAGAGAGAGAGAGAGAGAGGGAGGGAGGGAGGGAGGGAGGGGGAACATACGGACACAGAAAAAACACAGAGAGAAAAAAGAGAGAATAAAAGTGAAAAATGAAACAGCACACTTGCCATTCACTCATCTAATATTTATTTTAGAATCAGTTTTCCAACTTTTCATATGCTTAGTCAGGTTCACCTTATCCTTTCTCATCCCCACCCCACTTTGCTATCTCCTTTGAACAATCTATTCTTCACTTGCATTTGATCAAATAGAAAATACAGGGAGGGAGCAGAAAAAAACAAACACTAAAAAGACGGCCGCTCCCTCATCCAGTTGGACAGCATGCCTGCTCTGTATTCTTCGCCACATATCATGACAAAGGAAGATTTTTTCCGCCCTGTCTGCCCCTTTCCACTCAATTAAGCACAAGTAGACATATAAAGAGATGCCCCAAGGTGCCCGCCCCTTTGCCTCGCACTGGCACGGTAGAGTAGAGGGCAGTATACGCCAATCTCTTATTTCCTGATTTGCCTCCAGATAAGCGATGTTTGATCCATAAATGAAGTAAAAGGAATAGTCCACTGGGCTGCAGTTGAGATGTGTTGTTCGTATCATATATATTGTTGCCATCATTGTCCTTGAAGTGGTTCACATCCACCTGTATTTCTTCCCCCTTTGTTTTTTTTTTTTTGAAACTTCGTGCACTGTCTTCTATATTTCTGCTTACAGACTATTCCTTTTGCATATGATTTGCTTGTAGCACCTTGTTCCCATTTCCTTACTCTGTGGTTTGCCAAGTGCCTTGCCAGACTATTGTATTGTAGCGTTTTCCCATAGTGGTGAGAATGCCAATAATTTATTGGTGACATGGCTCTGTGTATGCAAGATGGATAAGAGCTTTTGAGAGAACTGCCTTTCATATGTTGGAACTTCTGCCCGTAAATGGCCACCATACTTTGCAGCCACGCCCTTAGTGAGTTCGTGTAAAGGTCGTTGTCACAGGCAAATTTGCCGGGACTGCCACTATACCGACATGGTGTCGCCCTCCAGAGGGTGACGCTCACTCATGCTGGCTCAGCAACCAAGAAATCATTGTCGTCAGGAGGGAACTCAGTGTCCAGTCCAGCATATGCTGCCTCAGAACAGGCGCCTCGGAACACGGTGGATGTGACTCCTCGTGAGCTGCTTCATGATCGACTTGCTATTGACTGCTCCCTGTGGATGACCGTGTGCCGTGGCTTTTCGACAGGACAAGCCAGAGGCTGTGGCTTTTAACAGGGAGCCAAAGTGAGCGGCGTGGGAGTAATACCATTAAGGCGGCACGGCAGAGGAGACAGCACGAAAAAGTCCCCCCCCCCCCCCTGAACAAAATAGCCATCACTTACGTGATGCATCCACACACCGTGACTCCTTTGAGGAGGATATAAAATAAAACCGAGTGCCTCTTTGAGATTTTCATTCATTTTACAGCAAGATTCCTTTTCGCAGTTCAAAAGCCAGAGTTCTCTTTATATTTCCAGTCCTCAACTTGACCCTCCAGCTCACGCTTCAGGATGAATGATATCAGTGACAATTATGTAACAGATTCTGTAGAAGAATATTCTCATAACCTTAAAAGACCTGTACCCTCTGCCACTCACGGAACCAATGGATTTCATGTAGCAGAGCTGTGACACTCCCTATAAATATAAATCAGCCGTAGCCCTTAAGGTGCCTTCCAGGAACGTTGGTTTGAGACACTCATAGAGAAGAAAAAAAAAAAAAAAAAAGCGAATTTCCTTTATAATCTAAAACTTCGCTGGGGACACCCACACTTTTTAATGCTTACATCCGTGAATTTTGTGAAAGCGTGAGTGAGAGCTAATTTTCAATGCCAGAACCAGAGCTGTTAGTTCAGCAGAATAAACAGAAGCATCTGAAGGAATATGTTCTAACAGTATTTGAGAAGGAGCACCAGGGCAATAGGCTGCACAGACCAGTCCATCTTCAGACTTGGAACCGTCAGTGAAAATTTTCCGATAGGATGGGAATTTTGAACAGAGGTCAGCATACAACGCCTTGTATTTCAGAGAGCTGGTACGTTCTTTGCGAAAAGCTGCAAAATCAAAACGAATCTCTGGTGTGAACAAGGTCCACGGAGGCTCATCTGGAAACTTGGAAAAATCGGACACAACTCCTAGGTCTAGACCTGCATTCCGCGCGCGAGGCTGCATACGAAGACCAAACGGCGGAATACAGTTAGGAAAGAGGAGAGAGAGAGAGAGAGAGAGAGAGAGAGAGAGAGAGAGAGAGAGAGAAGAGAGAGAGAGACAAACCACCAGCACTTGCATACAAGTACACGTACACGCACACCCCAACACACCAGTGTGTGTATAAATGTACATCTTAATACACATAGTTACACATCTACCATCCATCATAACGTTCATTATTGTCATAGAATAATCATGTCGTATCAAAGACACCCGTGATTTCATTTTTACGTTCTTTCTATTTACAGCCTAGCCCAATTCAGGGGGAGCAGGGGGGGGGGGGGGGTCATATCAGGGCTGTCACCAAATCTGAATCCATTACATATCAAGGGAAAAAAAAGTGAAATAAACTATGTCCGAAGTAAAAGAAACTATGTCCACTAACATGTCATTCCATGCTGAAAATGGATTTATACAGGATCTATGCAACACAAATGTTACACACACACACACACACACACACACACACACTCGCTCACTCACGCACACGCACAATGCTCCAACAGCAAGAACGTTCGATCTGGCTTTCCGAAGCCCTTCACTGTTCTCGGGGCAAGGCTCCCTGTCTTCTGTCCCTTGCCGCTGTGAATGCATCCTCCAGACCCTGCAGAGGGTTGGTCCAGCACAAGTCGCCATTCTTCCTGCATCCCATGAGAACGGATTGTCTGGAAGCCTGTAGTAACGCCGTGAACTCGGAAGACGATCTTGGTAGTATCTCGTCCCTGGAGTCGTACGCCCTTGTAGAGGATCGAGGTGGCTGTGGAAGATGTAGTGCGACGGCTCGTGGTTGACCCGTTGTGATTCTCACAGACAGACCATCCCTTATGACCTGCCCACAAACGAAGCCGCGGATTACATTCTGACCGAGAAGTCGCCGCTAACTCCTGACTAAAATTAAGATTAAGATTAAAATTATAGTCCGTCAACAGCAGAGGTTATCTCGGGACTGTCACCACGTTTCAAACTATCACGTAGATATGTTAAAAAAAGGATTAAAAGCAAAACCTTACCCAAGCCATTTAAAAAGATTAAAAGAACCAATCCTAGGATTAAAAATCAACACGTTGAAATCACTAACTGTAATCTGCAAAAATCAATACTGGGTATAGAAAGTCTAACACCAAATTCACACACGATGAAATAAATTCGCTCTTTTAGGAAGTTAAAAAATATTGTCAGGGGGAACATCACGAAAAAGAATCTTCATAATATCTGCAGTGTAATGTTTCCTTCTAATGTCGTATGAATCCCAGCAGTCTACACGCTGAGAATATAAGAAGACGGTACAGTCCATGACAAAAAGAGGAGGATACTAAACCGGGAAAGTGAAGACTGCGAATGCGGCCAAAGCCTTACAAAAGACATCAACTTTGTGCAACAGAGACTAACATTCTGAAAGAAGATTCACTAAAGAATATGAAAGGGCAGCATTTAGCTCAATAATCAAGCTGACGCTAACCCTGTAGGCAAAAAAAAAGAGATATATAAGCCCTATGGTAAAGTAAGGTAATGTTGCCAATAGGCCACAGAGGGCCGTATCAGGGATATCACCGCATAAGTCGTTACATGAAAAAAAATTCAGTGCACAACCCTTTAAATACACCTTCTAAAACCTTACCGGAAATTTTGTTAAAAGTCTTTCCTCCGTAAAATCTTAGGATCAGATGAAAAATGTTAATCTCTTTCAGAAATTCAAAGATCACATCAGTTGGAACATCTCTAAAAAAGTTTTCATGGAGTCTGTGTAAAATGTTTAAGCCTCATATCATGCGAGTCCCAACACTCTAAAAGAACATGTTTCATTGTGAGTGGAGCACGACATGGAATGCACCACGGAGCTTCATCACCTTTAAAAGATAAGACTGGGTGTAAAAGGAGTGGCCTGTGTGCAAACCGCACAAGACTGTTTTCTTTATGGCCGCCTCGGCAAAATGGTAAACACACAGGTTTGGACGGTCTGCAAGTTCAATTTCTCTAGCCAGAAGTCTTTGACGCAAGCCTGGGGTTTGGGTTTCATATCAGTGTGAGGGTTAGACAATCTGCTCGTCTTTTCTTGTGGCACTGTTAGCAAGTTGACCAACCAACTCGTTGCCTCAACTGCACGCATGTCTTAGAACCCAAGCAAAAACTATGTTATATCCATCTGATTTCTGAGAGGTGTACAGTCTGAATAGTTTCATCAGTTGAGGGAGCTTGAGGTTACGACTGGCAATGGCCTCTAAAAAGCAAAAAGTGAGTGACAAAATGTGGAAATCTATGTTTTCATTTAGAGACTATTTGAAGAGCCAGGACCAAGGTTGTCAACTCATCAGTGTAGATGGAGACGTTCGTGGGAATGTGTTAATATCTCTGAGAAGGACCTGTTGCACAATACACAGTTGAGGCAACCCCTCCTCAGATTTTGAACCGTCTGTGAAAATTCTTCCGAAGGATGGAAACTTCGAACACAGTTTGGCGAAAAAGGACTTGTACGCCACGGAGCTAGTGGTAATTTTACGGTACGAGGCTAAATCAAACCGGATCTCTGGAGTGAAGAAAGTCCATGGTGGGTCATCCGGAAACTTTGATAAATCAAACACGATTCAAAGGTCTGTATCTGTATTGTTCAAATGAAGAAAACATACGAATTCCCAAGGGTGAACAGAACTGGGATGGTCGTCGAATTTCTTTTGGAACTTTGGGTCAATAACATTGTCATATACAGGGTTTGGGGGTTCCAAAAAGAGATTCAACGTGTAGTTTAAGATATGTTTCAGCCAACAGTTTGAGAGGGATGGTTCTCCTGCCTCAGCACACAGGCTATAAACAGGGGTGGTGTGGAATGCCAACACAGAGTTGATGCCCTTGATGGTGGATGGGATCTAGACTTTTCAGGTCGGAAGGTCTGGCCGAGCCTTAGACTACACATTCATAGTCCAGTTTGAAGCGGATCAGAGCCCTGTAAAAATGGAAGAGAGTTTACTTATCCTCGCCCCGATCCATGTGTGTGCAAGAGCTTCCTGAATGCTCAGTACTTTCTAACGAGCAGTTTTTTTTGAGTGTTGGATGACCATAAACTTGTTTTTATGGCACTCAGCAGCTGTGTTCCGACAAGCTTCATGAGGCGAAGGCACTAAACCTATCAAAATAAGACAGAAAGCCGATAAAAGAAGTCCATAGCTGTAAGAAACGAGAACTCTTAAACCTTTGAAAGGAAGATGCTTTATTTATAGAGCGAAAACACTACAACTTTTAAAAAGGGAAACTGAACTGCCTAAAAACTACACTAACCACTTGAAAAGAACATTAAATCTTGTGAAAGAACACTAAAGGAGAGAATAGGAAATGCTATCACAGGAAGCCGAGAGTACTTGCACTATCTGAAAGGTGACCACCAGCTCCATTAAGAGTAGGAAATTAAAATTGTGATTTTTGTCCTTGTTTTTGGCAGATTCATTCAAATGAATTTGGCAGACTCGCTAAGAATTATTTGTGAAATCTGAAAGCTATGAAAGGATTCACATGCCAACTGATTACCATGTCTGGCTTTCTGTGGATAAAGGACACTCAGATCAGGAGTACCAGGTGCGCACTAGGAAATATCTCAGGAAGAGGATCAAAGACTTCCTCAAGAGCTCTGCAGCCCGAACCAAAATGATCTGAAAGCATGCGTCCATGCTCCAGATCCCTTGATTCACAAGACCTGCTCCAGAGCTCTATTCAGCCTTTCATGCCTTTCCGGGAAACATTCCCTCTGGTACTCCCCCGTTTTGTATCCTTGTTCCCCAGAACACCGACATTCGAAAATGCCTTATCGTCATGGCCATATGAAAAATGAGCGAAGACTGTAAAACGCTTAGAGCTGGTGTCTTTCCGAGGATAGGCGCTATATAAGTGTTCATAATAATAATGAAAACAGACACCGAATCCTAGAAAAGAAGACCAAGCCCAAGAGAAAAGCCATATAAATCTAGAAGAAGACCTGCATATGAAGGAGACACTACCTAGATAAAGATGACAGTAACCCTTTGAATGAAGGAAGCACCAAACCTGGAAAAAGACGATGAACCCGCGAACGAAGAGACCCCGAATTCCTAGAAAAAGACAAAACACCAAAAAATTCCAAACCATCTGAAAGGTCTGGTGATGTTGCTTATAGCCCAGCCAGCCGCAAAGGGCCATTTAAGGCTGTCACTGCGTTGAAGACATCACACCACCTTTAAAATGCACCTAAAAACACAACGGAAAGTTTGTATAAAAACATTTCTCCTGTAAAATCTTAGATCAGATGAAAAAAGTTTATCTCTTTGAAAAATGTAAAGATCACATCAGGTGGGACATCTCTGAACAAGGTTTTCATGGAGTTTGTGGTAAAATGATTATGTCTCAAACCATACTGATCCGAACACTCTATAAAAGAATATGTTTCACTGTGAATGGTAAATGACATGGAATGGACCATGGAGCTTCTTCACTCTTTTAAAGAAACAATGAGTTACAAACGAATGGCCAGCGAGCAGCCGGCCTAAAACTGTTTCTCCTTTGCGAACACCAGAGGTAGATGAGAGGAATACTTAGGTTTGGTCGGATCTGGAAAAGTTTATTATACGTCTGTGTACTCCAGTCCTGCTGCAAGGTCCGTGATATAACTATTAACCTTCGGTTTTCAAATCTGAGTACGGGACAGTTTTTTCGTTGTGGCATTCCTGGCAAACGATCAGCCATTTCATTTCACCGAATGCCAACATGACCAGGAATCCAAGCCAGAACAATATTGTGACCTTCCGTTTTCAAAGAGGTAAAAAGTTTTGAAGAGTTTAAAAGTTCAGGCTGATGGAGGTACGACCAGCTACGGCCTCCAAAGCCGAAGTGAATCAGACAAAATCAGAAAGTCCTTGTTTTATAGACAGACATCATCTTCAGCGCTAGAACCAAAGCCGTTAGTTTCAGCAGAGTAAACAGAACTATCTGACGGAATATGCTATATAATATTTGAGAAGGAACAGTTGGGCAATAGGCTGCACAAGCCACTCCATCATCGGACTTTGAACCATCAGTAAACATTGTTTGAAAGGATGGGAATTTTGTACAGAGATCGACAAACATTGCCTTGTATGCCTGATGATTGCTGGACTCTTTGCGTAAAGCAGCAAGATCAAAGCGTGTTTCTGATGTGAAAAATGTCCACGGAGGTTTTTTTTTTTTAAGTTGGAGAAGTCGGACACAACTCCTAGACCAAGACCTGCATTCTGCGCATGGGCTGCATACGAAGTCCAAACTTTGGAACGCAGATGCGATTTTCTTAAAATTTACTTTAAATTTTACTTTGAAAATAAAAACGCAGTCACAAGCAAGCAAGGTTTCTGGTTCACAGAACAATCTGATATATTAATTTAAGGAGTGTCAGCCTGCAGTTGAATAATGAGGACACTCATGCTTCTGCATACAGGCTGTACACAAGGATGGTGCGGAATGCTCCGAGACGAAGCCCTTGATAATGAATAAGATCCAAGAGTCTCTGATAAGACGGTCTTGCAGAGCCGTACACAGCACAACCATAGTCCAGTTTAGAACGGACCAAGGCCTGTAGAGGTGCAGCAAAGTTCTCTAATCAGCGCCCCAGTCTATGCTACGACCCGCAGAATGTTTTAGATTTTCTGTCAGTTAGTTTTTAAATGTTGAATGTGACTAAGGAAGTTAAGCTTTGATAAAAAAAAAAACAACTCCCAGAAATTTTGCCGCCTTACAGGTGGAATGGAGGATTTCCCTTTTTGGATTTCAGGGCCAGCAAAGAACTGTCCCAGATTATGAAAATGAATGCACTGGTTTCTAGTTGTAGAATCTGCAAACCCATTGTTTTCTGCCCAGACGTTTTTTATGTACACAAAGCTGGAGCCTGAGCAGAACACACTTGGATAAAAACTTCCAGTTGCACAGAAGGCAAAATCATCTACGAACAACGAGCAATCGGAAGCCTATTGAATTGAATCAACAATGTTGTTGATTTTTATGCAAACCATCTGAAAAGAACACGCCAAGATCTATCATGAAAATAAGCGTAGAGTACAGCCCTGTCATGCAGTCTCAGACCGAAATGGACATCCGTAGCATCATCTTCGTCATCCTCATTCTCATCGATCAGCATTATAAAGGCCTCAACTTCTGTGGCCCCTCATGCCCTGTTCTCATGGTGACCTCAGTTTCTATGTCCTCATTACATCTGTGGCCTTGTTTTGATTCCGACGGGGTCACAGGTAACGGCGAGTCTATGGGGGCTGTCGTTGGACGGACGTGGTGGCGCCCTCCGGAGGGAGAGCTCACTTACACCGGCTCCGCGACTAAGCAATTATTGTCGTCTGTAGGGGGCTTAGTCGGTGACGTCCTACGTATGTTGGATCAGAACAGGCGCCACTGAACAGCACCGAAGTGACTCGGCAGCAATGCAGCGTCTCCTCCGGTGGGTTGCCTCTTGACGGCGTCATACTGATTGCTCCCTGTGGATTGCCGTGCCGGGCTGCGTCTGTGTCGGAATAAGCAGTGTGGGTGCAATGCTACTGGGGTGGCGCAGCAGACGGGCCCAAAAAAAAAAGAGTAAATAAAAGCTCGCCACCACTCTCCTTGTATTCTGCTGCCTTCCCCGAATCGATTCTTGCTGCTCCCCATTTTCCACGGTCGTTGATGCACGAGTGCCTTGCCCCTGTTGACAAAAACATCGATATTTTCTGTGAACATTTGACTATTCTGCGCAAATCATTCCGACTCACTGAAATTCAGCAAAAATGATTCTGATTTTACAAAGTATCTGCGTTCTGTTATCTTGCAATCTAACAATATTTAGGTTAGTACAAAATGTTATATGAACAACAACATAAAAACTTTCAACAATCTTCCACTAGAAAGCATGGTGCAGTATCCTTTTACGCTCCATTTTAGGATTCACATAGCTTAAGGCAGAGATTGCTATGAACGAACTGGTCGACTGATATTAGGTGGAGGAACATTTAGCAACGCATGGTATGCCAGTAACCTCATTAAAATAATAAAGATCAACGTTTCTCAGCCTCTCACCATTGTGTGTGTGTGTGTGTGTGTGTGTAATACAGAATGTTTCAGGCGAGAGGATAGTAGGCATTCGTTTCCAGTTCAAGCTCTGAGGAAAAAGGTCATTTTGAAAAATCTGTTTCAGTTGTATATTCATATATTTCTTAATACTTTAAGCTAAGGGATAGAAAGAATCCACACGCGAACGTACCTCCATGGATGCTCAACGAATCGTAAGAATGTTCGACATCCAGCCCGCCTCCAACCTTATCCCCCACTGCCTTTCCCCTACTTCTCTAACCACAAGAGTCTTACTTGAGCAGTGTTCTTGCAACTGTTATCAGGGTCTCAATATACTTTAGCCTCTTCCCTTCTCCAGCTGTCTCAGATTGGTTTTAATGCATTTTGTGTTTTGTTGGTTGAAAAACAGTGTGTGTGTGTGCGTGTGCGTGTGTGTGTGTGTGCGCGCGCGCGCGCGCGTGCGTGCGTGCGCGCGCGCTCGTGTGTGTTTGTAGAGAGAGTGAGTAGTGGGAGGGAGAGAGAGCGCGTGAGAGACAGAAAGAGACAGAGAGATAGAGAGCTGACCCTCGTGTTCAACACAATCTTTCCTACGTCGCTACCAATCGCGACGGTTGCCCAGAAAACCGATGAAACGCCAAAGAACGAGACACCATGTCGACTGATCTAACGGTTCCAGTCCAAATGCTGAACGAATCTTTTGCCGACAGTTCTGGCACATGTGTCACTGTAAAAACAGCCCTGAAACATACAGTACTTTTGTCACTGTTCAAGCAGCCCTGAAACATACAGTACTTCTGTCAAATCTGCAGTGGCGAACATATATACCTTTTCTTAAGAATAAAACCCAGCCAAGACTACAGAATGTTCTGACAAAAATCTTTTGTCCGAAGAAACGGAACTGACAACTGAAATGCAAAATTCAGATAATCTATACGTCTTTGTTTGCTAAGGTTGGAGTTGTGAGTTGATTTCGACATTTTGTTAATTATTTAATGTTTAGTATGAGCTGGTCTCAAAAGTTACGTAGCAGATATGCACAAGTCTATCTTAAAAAACTCTCTCCGTCTCTAGTAGTTACTTTAAAGGGAAAAAATCCTTAAAAGAAATCTTTAAAATCCTTCTTGTATCCGACCTGTCACCCAAGTACAGCAGTCAGTGTCTTGGACGTACGGCTACGGGCTGGAGGATCGATCCCATCAGAAGCCTTTACTGGTGGAAGACTTCGGCCTCAGCAGGCTCCTGTCCAAAGTTGAGAATGCTATGGGTTCACAGATGGAATGTCCGAAACCACAATTATGATTAATTTCACATAAAGAGAACAGAAGTAAACTGTGTTTTGTCATATCAAGCCTGCCGAGAAATTCTGCATGCAGCTCTATCTTCTAGGCTTGGTAAACGCTAGTAACTACTATCAAACATCCCTGTGTTGGAGTCTAAGACCAGAATATCTTAATGACACCCTCCATGATTCTCATCACCTCTGATCACTGCAAAGGCACATTTCAGCAAATTCTGCGACTAGCGGTCCGAGTCGCCTGAACTGCGATTCCCTCTCTACATACAGACCCGTAGTGGGCGAGTGCCCCAGTCATCGGAATGGTCAAGTTAATGGGGAGTTTGGCTGTGCGACTGGAGCAATATTCTGTAGAAGAGGATGTTTCATGTAGACCTGCTTCGTAGATGGTGTGAGCGTGGGTGCGTGCGTGCCAGCGAGCGTGTTCGTGCATGCGTGTGTGTGTGTGCGCGCGCGCCCGTGTGTGTGTGTGTGTGTGTGTGTGTGTGTGTGTGTGTGTGCGTGCGTGCGTACGTGCGTGCGTGTGTGTATACATGCATACACATGTCGGCAGTGTGTGAGATTCGAGGAGAGGGAACAAGGGTAGGATTGGGGGGGGGGGGGAGGGGGGGAAGCATGTTACCCGGGGTTCCCCGACAATTTGCCACCCATTTTAAAAGAAAAGTCCATTTTGTGAAATGCATAATGCCGACTCTCTCAGCCGAAAGCAGAGGATAACTGAAGCTTGGAAAAACACAGCTTTCCCATTTTACACCCGTTCATATCTGTAAAATGTTTCCTGCGCCGCTCTTGAGACTGATCGATTTCAACGTTGCAAACTCATCCTGCCCTTATCACTTGACCCCTTTGAAAACGTACCTGTTCTCAAATAAACGATGTGAGCTTACCATTGAAGGCGGTGTTGTACTGGTGCAGTCTAGTTTGAAGCCCTGGACGATTCGTCTCTGTCGCCGCCTCTCTGGCAGACGAGACCCATCACATGAATTCGGCTGTCCTTTGGAGAACCCCAAGGCACCCACACAGCCACCGTACCTCTGGCTGGACCCGTTTCTCAGGTCTTCTCTCCACTCGCCCGCGCTGGCTGAAGGGCTGAGGACAATCTTCAACTTTCGGCTAACGTCCTGTTCAAGGACTTTAGATGGTGATTTGATCAGTTCAAACAAAATGTAGAGCCTACCTGGCCTCATGCATCCCCTGGGGAAAGATTCTGTGAGAGTTTCTAGTGCTGCCGCGTTGAACACAGTGACAGTCTTGGTAATAACCAGACCCTAGATATGCGTGCCCTTGGTGGGGATGGTGATTGTCCTGGAAGACGTAGCGCAATGGTCCTCAGGTAGACTGGTTCTGATTCCCAGCGAGTGATCACCTTTTATGATCTAGCTAATACAAAAAATCTGACGAAGGAGAAATCGCTCAACCGTGAGAATGAAGACATTCAATTCTATGAAGGCGAGACTAAAGCCTAGGAGGAAAGTTCATGAACACTGTGCGTGGAATAACATCAAATCCTATGAAACAAACCACTAAAATGGGAAGAACAATCTATGACCCGTGAATGAAACAGATGCCCTAAACAAAACCACGGAAATGAATGTTAGAAAAGAGGACTGCGTCATTCTGAAAGCTTACACTAAACTATACGAGAGGTGGACATTCAAACAACTAAAGTGGAAGATGATAAACATTATGACAAAAAGGACTGTAAACCCTATAGAGGAAAGACGCTAAAACTTACTTCAGAGAAAAAACTTATAGACTGAGAATATTTTAACCTTAAAAAGGACACCCAACCACATAGGAGGACCCTCAACCTTGTGAAAAGAGGAAACTATGCCCCAAGAAACAACCATATGAAAGGGCACTAAACCTCTTAGAAAGACGACGCTAAACCCTACAAAAATATGAAACTACTCTGTAAGAAAGGCGTAACCAATTGCCATAAAAAGAGGAGACCACACCTTAGGGGAAAGAGAACAGCAAAGTCTGTGAACACAGGAAACCAGGCCGTCTAGAAGGACAGTAACTGCTACTTAAAAAGAATACCCAACCCTATGAAAATAACATTCAACAAGAGCATATATATGCCCATGAAAGAAAAAAACACTGAATACTATTTAAAAGACGACGCCAAATCGTGCTATAGGAAAGGACAGCAGAACGTATGAAACGATCCACATGTTGACACTGCCACGGATGTTCTGTGTATCGAAGGACACTCGGATCAGGAGGTACCAGGTGCGCACTAGGGAATATTTCTGGAAGAGCTCTGCGGACTTCCTTAACACTTCTGCAGCGCAGTCCCAGATGATCCGAAAACATGCGTCCATGTTCCAGATCCCTGAAATAGGAGACCTGCCACACGTAGCGGAGTCAGCTATGCTCTTCCAGAAAATATTTCCTCCGGTACCCCCTGTTTTGTGTCCTCGTACCACAGAACATTGACAAAAGAAACCAGAACAACTATATCAAGCTTATGAACGATCGACACTAAACGCTAGAAAGACGCACAAAAACCCAGGGAGAAAAAAAACGCTAAATTTTGTGAACCAAGAAGACAAACCCTGACAAAGAGGATACTAAGCCCATTTCATGAAGGAGACAAAACTACTGAAAAAAAGACAAACACTGTGAAGGAAAAATACGCTGAATCCTCATGAAATAAAGCAAACCATCTGAAAAGCACAAAGTGTGAACCTCTCCACAGGACCAGGTATTGAACTCTTATTTAAAAGCAAGATTCTAGGTCTATTAAACAACAAAAAAAAAAGGAAAAAAAATGGGAGAGGGGGTGTATTAGAAATGTGCAGGAGAAGGAATATGAAAGAGAAAAGATTTCAGTACAAGACTACTGTGCCAACTGTCCTAGTGCTAAGCTGCATTTCTTGAGTTCATTCATCCTGGTCTCCGTTTTCCACGGCCGTCGGCGCAGGAGTTCTTTGCCCCCTGTTGATGTAAACAAATATTTTTAACAGGTGAATTCTTGTGCAAATACTTCTAAAATACAAACTTCACTCGACTAACTTGCCTTTTAATGTTTGTGCGCTTCTGTCCTTTTTACGACAAATGATTTTTTTTAACCAATCCATATGCTTACAATCTCTACACTTGTAAAACAAAAAGATTAGAGTGCGCATGTGCGTCGACCGAGTAGAGGGGTGTGGTGTTTGTGGGGAGATTGATTGATGATATTTTGTGTGGTGGGTGGGTGCGTACTTGTTTCACCAGGTTTAGCATCCCCCTTTCGCATGGTTTAGCATAACCTTCCACCATGCCTCATTTCCCCATCTCTCACCTACAATGAAAATCATTTCTTTACTGTTGATGAATCAATATCAGAATTTCCTAACAACTGTTTCCCCTTTTTCTCTGTTCCTATTGTTCCAGAATATGTGTTGGAGGTCAGTTATGATCTGTCGGTTGAAAAAGAGGATAATATTTTCCTCAACATCGACTAAAGAACTGATAGCCGAGTTTCCTGTAACAGTCAGAAAGTCGATAAGGATGGGGCAGGAAAAAGGTGGTAAGGTACGCGAAGGTGGTGTGTGGAGAATGGAGGGATGAAGGTGTGGAGAGGAAGAGTGGGAGATCCTCTCAACAACGCGTAAAAAAAGGAGAGATGGGGCCACAAGAATCCATTTGAAAAAAAAAGCAAAAACCCTACAAAGTCCTGAAATCAAAATATTGTAACTTCACCTACCTACCTACCTATTACCTGCCTTCCAAAGCAAACCTCGCCAGTTGAATACCAGTTTAAGAACTGCTTCAAAGTACAAAATTTGCACTTGCATCATCGTCAGGTGTCCTTATAGCACGTGGATGGTGGCGTCATGTGAATCTCCCCGAGACGTATATGTTCTTGGTGAGGATGGCAGTTGTCTTGGAAGACGTAGCACAATGGTTCTCTGGTAGGCTGATACTAATCCTCGGAGAGTGGTCACTCTTTACGCCTGCCAAAAGAAAAGCCTTAGATTAAATTCTTAAGAAGAATAGTCACTAAACCACGAGAAAGAAGAAAGCATATCATGCAAAGAAGACACCAAGGCTTTTAGATCATAAACAGCGAAACTGAAGAGGGTACTAAAAGCCAGTGAAAGGCATTTCATCTCAAGGAACACTTTGAATCGTGTGAATGAAGACCAAAACTAAAACCCCTTGACAAGTTACACTGCCGACCCCCCCCCCCCCCCCGACCCCCCCCTCGAAAGAAAAAAAGCTTTGTCTCTAACACTTTGGAAGAAAACAACGCTAAATTATGCAAACGGGGGATGCTAAACCTGGTGGAAAAACAGGAGTAAACCTTATGACAAGTCGCTATAAGAGTAAACCATATGACAAGTCGCTATAAGCTCTATGGATGGAACACTTCAAAACATAAAGTAGTACAACAACCCTACAATAGAAGGCCATAAATCCCTAAAGAAAGGGACACCAACCATTAAGAGAAGAGGGCCTCATCGCACTCGATGATGATGATGGCATCGTCTGTCTGGAGACAATGGTGTTGCACCGTGGATCAGTCAGTTGTGAGTTGCAGCGCCTTCTGTAGCCGAAGAGCCCGATCCACGAGCAGCAGACTCTGTTGCAGCTGCTGATGGTGAAGTCTTGGTCATGAATGTTTGTTGGTGCCGACGCGATTCTTTTCCGTCTGCGGCGCCTCCGTTCTTCCCTCTGGGCCTCTCCTCTGCTCTGCTTGTTTGATGCCGGTCTTGATAGTGGCCCACCAGTTGATCCGATCTGAAACTGCCGTCTCCAGGTCTGCTGGGTAGAGGCTGCCTTCCCTCAGGTCGTCGCGCTTGCACACATCTTTGTAGCGAAGGGCGGGCCTTCATGTGGGTCTGGAGCCTGTAGCCAGCTCACCGTGCAGCATGTCCTTTGGGATGTGACCGTGGTACTTGCGGCTGACGTAGCCAAGCCAGCACAGGCGTATCTGTGTCAGCATGGCGAACATGCAGGACATCCTCTCTCTGGCCAGGGCGTCCGTGTTAGTGATGCGGTCCTGCCAAGTGATGCCCAGGAGTCTTCTGAGGCAGCGCAGGTGGAAGGTGTTCAGTCTGCGTTCTTGTCGAGAGTACAGGGTCTTCAGTTCCGCACAGAAGAGCGCTCAGCACGCAGGCTTGATACACGTTCATCCTGGTGTTTGACGTTAGCATGGCGTTGTCCCAGATTTTGCTAGATGGACCATCTCTGTTGCTGCCTTGCCAATCCGCAGGTTCAGCTCGGCGTCCCGATAGAGGTTGATGGAGATGGTGGAGCCCAGTTG
Organism: Conus betulinus; assembly: GCA_016801955.1. Lineage (NCBI taxonomy): Eukaryota > Metazoa > Mollusca > Gastropoda > Neogastropoda > Conidae > Conus > Conus betulinus. The sequence continues at coordinate 601,313 of JADBJO010000150.1, forward strand.
AACTACGTCGTCGACCACTTCGAGGGGGTGTGATCGCTGATGGAGATGCGGGGAGTGCTTCTGACGTTTTGACCCATAATGTTGTGGTTTTCTTCAAGCTGATGGAGAGGCCAAACTCGGTGCAGGCATGACAAATGCAGGTGATAAGCCGTTGTAGCACTACCTCGGTGTGGGCAGTGAGGGCGGCGTTGTCTGCGAAAAGCATCTCCCCTGATGAGGACTTCGTCTTAAATTGGAGGCGTGCCAAGTTGAAGAGGCTTCCGTCACTCCTAGTGTGGAGGAAGATGCCGTCGTCAGACTGCCGGAAGCATAGCGCAGCAGCATGGTTAAGACGACGCCGAAGAGTGTCGGAGCCAGCATGCACCCTTGTTTAAGACCGCCTGTGATTGGAAAGCGATCAGTAGATGAACCATCGTACTGGACAGTGCCATTCACGTTGTCATGGAATGACGTGATCATCTTCAGGAGCTTGCGGGAATCATCCAATCCGATGTAGTTGGACGCCTGACCTACAAACCAAGTCGAACGCTTTGGTCAGATTGATGAAGGCGATGAACAAGGGTCATCTCTGCTCGCGGCACATCTCTCTTGCAGCTGCCTCAGGGAGAATATAATGTCGATCATCGACCTCGCGGCTCTGTGCCTTTAGGTACACTCGTTCGGGCGAGTAGCTGCAGCCCGTTGAGGACGACGCGGGCGAAGGCTTTACCAACAATGCTGAGGATGGATATTCTGCGATAGCACAGGCGCGATTGCCTTTGTTCATGTACACCGTGATTATTTTTGCATCGCGCATGTCCTCGGGCACGGTCGCTTCCTCCCAGCACTGCAGCAGAAGCTCATCGAGGCGACTTTAGATGGAACTCTCCTTGTCGGTTTGATCACTTTCGGCGCAATGTCGTCGCTACCCGGACCTTTACCACAGGCTAGCGAGTCAATGGCCTTGCCGAATTCCTCTATGATGGGCGGAGCGTCGCGCTCCTCCATGGCAGGCAGGTTGGTGGTGTTCTCGAAGGCTGTGTGGGTGACCCGCGTTCTCCTGGAATACAGCTCCTGGTAGCGCTCGGCCCATCTCTCTGTTTGCTGCTGTCGGTGATGACATCCCCCCAAAGCAGATTTTAGAGGACTGATCTTGATGGCACTAGGGCCGAACGGTTTCTTCATGCCTTCGCACATGGCGCGGATGTTGCCGCAGTCGGCGTTGATCTGGATGCCCTGGCACAGGTTCGCTAGTACTCACTAGCTCATTTATGGGCGATCCGCCAGGCGTTGTTGCGAGCTTTTCGGAGTGGGGCCAGCATCTTCTTTGGGGGCTCTCTCTTATGATCTAGGATTACGGCTCGTTTAGCAGCATTGGTAAGCTCCATCTCCACGATTCCTGTTTCGAACAAGTCTTCATTCTTCCTCACTCTCTTCCCATAAGAGTCCGAGGCGTATTGGTAGGTGACATTTCGGATGTGGTTCCACCGTGATGAAACACTGTCTGTCGGGCAGTCCTCTTGGGCCTTGACAATGGTTCTGCGTTCACACAGTTCGAGCACTGGCGTCATGGTTGTGTTGATTCTAAGACGTCCCTTCTGCTTGGAGCTTATCACACCAAGTCCTGTAAACAGATGACACCAAACCATATGAATGAATACTAAATCCGAGGGAAAGAAGACACTAGATCCTTCAGAAGCTTTCACTAACCCCTAGAAAAACAGAACGTCAAACTCTATGAAATGACACTAAACCCTATGAAAAGAGGACACCGCATCAAAAGGAAAGAGAATGCTAACGCCTGTGAAATCAGGACACAATTTCATATGAAAAAATAACACTAATCCCCCAAAACCATCACGAAAGAACGTTAAACTAGATGATGTTGAATTTTATGAATGGAGAACACTGCTTACTATTTGATGGGCGACACCCCATGAAAAGAAAGACATTAATACCTATGGAAGGAACCATGCGTTGACTCGTGATTATCATGTCGGACTATCTGTGGATTATAGATACTCAGATCACGAGGTGCCAGGTGCGCACTAGGAAACATTTCAGGAAGACTGAAAAAATTCCTCAACAGCACTGCAGCAGACCCAGTTTATCTGAAAACACGCGTCCATGTTCCAGATCACTGAATCATATAACACGCTGCAAACTTTGAGTCCATCTTTCACGCCCTTCCAGAAAACACTCCCTCTGGTACCCTGCGTGATGTATCCTTGTTCCACAGAAGACCGACATAGGAACCCTGAGCACACAGCTGGGCATATGAAAAAAAGACTCTGTAGAAAGGACATTTCTAAACCGCACGAAATAAGACGGACACACTTCTGAATGGGAGGGGGTACTAACCTTGGGAAAGAACACACACAAAAACCTGTCAAATCAAGAAAATACTGAACACTTCGAAAGAAGGCGACTAATTATGTAAACTAAGTGACTGAATCCTTGACTAAATAAGACACAGACTCCTTGGGGGGGGGGGGGGGCGATTAAACCATAAAAAAGAAGACTTCAACCCCCTCCAAAAGAAGCAGGTGCTATGAACGCCGGTTTGGAGAATGCGCTGGTGAAGCTTGTGACCCGCTGAATTCAGGTGTCCTGGTCGCCCTCTCCGCAGCCAATGAAACAGGAGTTCTTGCTCCTGTTGACAGATACGATGGTGTTTCTTTTTAACGCTTGACTTTCTGTGTACTTAAATCTAATCTATTGAATCAAGCAAAACTTGTCCGATTTTAGTAATTGTTTTTCTTGTTTTCTGGCCATAAGACAAATACTTTGGTTACCGAGATGTATCATGCGAACAACATTTAAAGTATTTCACCAACTTCCACATTAAAACGTGCACGTTTTCCATTTTAAAACACCATAAGAAAAGGGTCGTTGGACAAAATGAATCAGAATGGAGCTGCATAAGATCATCTGTATTATCACAAACAAACAAGGAAAACTTATTAGACCCCTTTTGTGCCCTGCCCAAATTTTTAGTTCTCTCTCCATGTGCTGTGTTTGACCTGAAGATGTCAGTGTCGGCAAAAGCATGGGAACTGAGCACTATCGCTGCCATGACACTCTCCAGGGGAGAATGCCCGTGCAGATTTGCTCCATCACGAAATGTGCATGTGTGTGTGTGTGTGTGTTGTGTGTGAGATCGAGAGAGTGTGTGTGCACATGTGAGTGTATGAGAGAGAGAGAGGGAAAGTGTATGTGCGCGTGCGGAGTGTAAGAGAGAGAGAGAGAGAGAGAGAGAGAGAGAGAGGAGAGAGAGAGAGAGAGAGAGAGAGATGTGAGAGCGCGCGCGGGCGGGCGCGCAGTGTGCGTGCGCGCGCATATGTGTGTGTGTGTGTGTGTGTGTGTGTGTGTGTGTTGTGTGTGAGTGAGAGAGAGAGAGAGAGAGAGAGAGAGAGAGATACAGAGAGTGTGTGTGTGTGTATGCGTGTCCGTATGTTGTTCATAAAGATGCGCGTGCATGTGTATGTGTGTGTTTATGTGTTTACTGGGGGATGGAGCGGCAATGGGGAAAGTGATGGTGAGGAAAGCATAACGTCACTCACTCACAACTTCTGCCACTCTCGTTACCAAAACAACATGTTCACTTGGTAAAATACAGGCTGGCAATAGCCTGTACAGAAAAGAAAAGAGGATGGTCGATTCCCAAGCAAGTTTCTGTATGTATTTCTCGATCAACATTTCCCATTCTATTCTATTCACACCATGCGTTTCTGTATGTATTTCTGTGTTCATCACACTGATGTAATTTCGGCGATGAAAATTATTCCTCTTCTTTTTTCACTTGATCCTAACGAAGATGTAACTGTTCTAGAGTAAGCTGATTGTCTTCACCACTTGAAGTGGTGTGTTACCTTGTCATCTCTGCTGTGCAGTCCTGAACTAGCCGTCTTCTGGTCTGCCGTCACACCTGCACTCTCATGGAGGAATGGGGTGTCCTCTGAAGATCCACACAGCACCTGGGCAGCACCATCGACCCGTCCGGCTTACGTTCTAGACCTCAACTCAGCATGGCACTTCCAGCGTCAGCACTATCTTCGCACAGCTGTCCGGTTCTTCTCTCTGCATCAGATGGGGAGAGCGCGCGCGCACACAAAAACACGTACACACACACACACACACACACACACACACACACACACACACGCACGCGAGCACGCACGCACGCACGTATCCCCAACACTGAAAACCTACGAAGATAAGGCACTAAACAGAGGAAAAAAGAATAACATTCTGAATCTCATGAACTGAATCTATTCCCACACAGAACAGCTGTTTGATAAAGAGAACGAAAAATACACAAAAGAAAATTGGTGTAGACCCTACTCAAGTAGCACATTAGCCCTACCCAAAAGACGCTACATGTGATGACAGAGGCCCAGTGCAGCCTGTGGAAAAAGAACGCTAAATCGTTTTAAGAGAGGACAACAAACTGAAACAACGGAGACCATAAACAGTTTAAAAAAAAAAAACCAACCCACACGAAATTAGGATCCAGAGCCCTGAAAAGACACTGAACGATAAAAAGGACACTAAACGATTAAAAGGACACTAAACGATTAAAAGGACACTAAACGATAAAAAGGACACTAAACGATTAAAAGGACACTAAACGATTAAAAGGACACAAAGCGCTGCCAACAGAAAACACTAAACTCTGTGCCAGGACAATACTATACCCTTAGAAAAAAAACTAAACTTTTTGTGAAAGCAGGACACTAGATTCAACAAAAATTCCAAACTGTATGAATGTAGGACAACAAATCACAGAGAAGACAAAACCCCATACAAAGTCCAAACCAATCCGTGCAAATGGTAAAAGATAAGTTTCTATAAAAAAAGGACACTAAACTGTTTGAAAGGACACAAAACCCTTTGAAAGGAGATGCTAAACCAGATGGAAAACCGACACCAACGTCAATGAAAAAGAGAGAAGTAAATCTGAAAGGGCGACACTAAACCTTAAAAAGCAGTAAATCCTATGAGAAAACTCCAAAAGTAGTTAAGACACGATACTTTGAAAGGGACAACCACACTGTGTGAGAAAGAGAAGAGAAAATGAACCATGAAAGGAAAGAAGAAACTAACCACTACAGAAGAACACGAAACTCTCTGGACGAGGGTGGGTGGGGGTGGGGGGTGGGAAGGGAGACACTAAATCCCACAGAACACAAAACTCTGTGCAGAACGGTGACGGTGGTTCAGACATGGAACCTTATATGAAGAGGACATGAACCTTCTGGAAGGAAAGAGATAGCGAACCTTCTAAGAAGAGAGAAAAACTCTGGAAGGAGATGGGGGTGGAGAAGACAGCAAGCCTTCTGAAAAAAAAATGACACGAAACCCAGTTGGGAGGAGGAAGTGGGGAATGGGACTCGAAAACTTGTAGAAAGAACATTCGAAACCCGGAGATGCGGGGTGCGGGGGAAAGACAATGAACCTTAAAGAAAGAGGACTCAAAACCCGCGGGAGAGGGGGAAAGGATGAAGCTAACCTTATAACAGAAAGGAATCGAAATACACCAAACTTTGTACAAAAGAGGACTACACAGGCAGAAGGTGGGGTGGGTGGAGGGAGAGACACCGAGTCGCACAACGAAGACACGAAACCCTAGAGATGGGGGGGGGGGGGGGGGGGGGGGGGGGGGGGGGCGAGAGAGAAAACAGAACCTATTAAAAAAAAAGAATAGGAAATCTGAAGGTGGAGGGGGGAGCAAGACACAAGGAACCCCGTACAAAAAGAAAAGGAAACCCCGGATGGCGGACGGGGCGGGGGCTGGGGGCAAACATTGAATCTTTGCAGAAAGAAGACTCAAAACCTTGGGTGGACGGGAAGGGGGGGGGGGGGGGGGGGGGGGGGGGGGGGGGGGGGGACACGGAACCTTATAGGAAAACGAAATCAAGACCTGAACCAAACAGAAAGAGAATATGAAATCTTGTGGGATGGGGTAGAAGGACTTTGAATCTTTTCAATAGAAGACACAAAACCTCTAGGGGAGGAGAGGATAGTGTGGAGGCACACAGAAGCTTACAGAAAGAAGATATCAAACCCTGGTGGGATGGGGAAGAAATACACTACCTTATAGAAAGAGGACCGAAATCCTTATGACGGGAGTGGGGGACACCAAACCGTAAAGAAAGTCACAAAACCCAGGCCGGAGAGGGAATGGGGGGTTTACACAGAACCTTATAGAAAGAAGATACAAAACCTGTTGGATGGAAGAGAGACACCAAATCTTAAAGAAAGACACGTAACCCCCGGAAGACGGGGGCAGGTCTGGTGTGGGGCGGGCGGAAGAAAGACACCGAACCGAAGAAAAAAAAAAACAAAACAAAAGTTAATGGTGGCAAAACCGACACCGAAGATTGTAGGACAGAAATTCTGGAGTGGAGAAACACCGAAATTTTGTGGAACGAGGTCTTCAACCCGAGCGTTGAGTGGGGAGACTCTGAGCCTCGTAGAAAAAAGCGGCACGAAAACACTGTTATGGGGGGGGGGGAGGGAGAGAAGAGATACCTAAATCTTACAGGACAAGAAGTACTGTTGGAGGTGGGGGAGGGAGGGGGAGGTACAGAACCCTACGGGAAGAAGAGACACAATACTCTGGGGGGGGGGGGGGGGGGGGTAGTTGTGGTGGAGGGAAAGATATACTGAACATTATACAAAGACGATAAAAAAAGAACCCAATGGTAGGGGTGAAAGAGACGCCGAACCTTATAGAAAGAGGTACAAAATCTTGAGAATGGTTAAGACAGACCAAACCCTACAGAAAGAAACGCTAAACCCCGGACAGGAAAGGGGGGGGGGTGAAGGTTTATGCCAAACCTTGTACGAAAAGGGCAAAAAAAAAAAAATCCTGTGGCGAGGAAAAGAGGCACTGAATTTTATGAAAAGTGGAAAGAGAAACCGTGTGCGGCGCGCGCGCGTGGCGGTGGTGGGGGGTGGGGGGGGGGCACCGATTCTTCTAGAAAGCAAAACACCAAAGTCGGGGGGGTAAGCGCAAAACCTGAAAGAAAACGGAAAGCCTGGTGGAAGGGAAACATATTGAACTTCATAACAAGAAAGTACAAAACCCAGAGAGAGAGAGAGAGAGAGAGAGAAGGGAGGGGGGGGGGGGGGGGGGGGGGGGGGTACGGGGGTAGATGCAACAGCGGCATAGAATCTCATAGAAAGAGGAATCGAAACTTTTACGAGAGAAAAAGAGAACCTTAACTTAGAAGGGAACATGAAACCCTGTGGAGGAGAGAAAGAAAACCCCTAACCATGTCGAAAGTGGACATGAAACTCTCTTGGGAGCGAAAAAAAAAAAGCCAAACGTGATGGAAAGAGGACAATAAACTCTGTGGAGAAGAGTGGGAAAGGAACAACGAAACCTTATAGAAAAATGACTCGAAAGTCTAGGAGCCGGGGAGGGGGAGTGGGGTACAGACACGAAATTTATATATAAAGAGGACATGCAATTCTGGTGGGGGTAACCAGACACCGAACCTTATAGAAATGAGACAAGAAACCTGGGGTGTAGTGAGTGGGTGCATGAGACAGCGAACTTTATGGAGACAAGTCATGAAACCCTGTAGGGGAGATAGGCAGGTGTGGGGGACACACCCATTCTTACGTAAACAGGACATGTAACACAAGAGTTTCAGGGGGGAAAACATCAATCCGCACAGGAACGGGACACCAAATCCTGTGGCTGAACTAAGTGAACCGAACCTTACAGAAAGAAGACGGGAAACCTCGTGGGGGGTAAAGACACTATGGGGGGGGGGGGGGGGGGGGTGGGGAACAGAGGCGAAAAAAGAGGACATAAAGAACCTGTAGAGGGGGGGGGACACAAACCGGAACGGGGAGGAGGGGGGGGGGGGGGAACGGCCCACAGAACCTTTGTAGAAATGTCTCATGAAAACCTGGTAGTGGGGATTGGTTAATGGGTGGGGAGGCTCCGAAATCTTATAGAAAGAGGACGTGAAACAATGTAAAGGGCGGGAGGGGGTGGTGGCCTGGGGAAGGGGGCGGCAGGGATCCCTGTAGGGGTGGGGTGGGGGGACGACAGGAATCCCTGTAGGGGTGGGGAAAGGGGGCGGCAGCGATCCCTGTAGGGGTGGGGAAAGGGGGGGGGGTTAAAGCGGATCCCTGTAGGGGTGGGGGAAGGGGGCGACAGGGATCCCTGTAGGGGTGGGGAAAGGGGCGACAGGGATCCCTGTAGGGGCGGGGATCCCTGTAGGGGAGGGGAAAGGGGGCGAGGACAGGGATCCCTGTAGGGGGGGGGAAGGGGACAACAGGGATCCCTGTAGGGGTGGGGAAAGGGGGGATCCCTGTAGGGGTGGGGAAAGGGGGCGACAGGGATCCCTGTAGGGGTGGGGAAAAGGGGACGACAGGGATCCCTGTAGGGGTAGGGGTAGGGGGGGAAAGGGGACGACAGGGATCCCTGTAGGGGTGGGGGAAAGGGGGGCGACAGGGATCCCTGTAGGGGTGGGGAAAGGGGGCGACAGGGATCCCTGTAGGGGTGGGGAAAGGGGACTGTAAAAAGGGATCCCTGTAGGGGTGGGGGGAAGGGGGCGGCGATCCGGGATCCCTGTAGGGGTGGGGGAAAAGGGGGGCGGCAGGGATCCCTGTAGGGGTGGGGAAAGGGGGCGGCAGGGATCCCTGTAGGGGTGGGGAAAGGGGGCGGCAGGGATCCCTGTAGGGGTG
>JADBJO010000150.1:615000-625000 GCA_016801955.1 Conus betulinus
CTGTGAGAAAGAGAACACAAAATACGGGAAAAGGGAAGAGGACACTAACATTCAATAGGACACAAACCTTGTGGAAAGATAACACGAAACCCTATTTACGAGGGAGGCGGTGGGGAGGGGGGGGGGGGGGGGGGGAGATGGGGAGAAGACACAAAAAACCTTTTAGAAAGAGAAGATGAAATCCTCAGTGTGTACATGGGAAAAGGGTGGGATGGGGGCGTCGAACCTTGTATATAAAAGAGGATCCGAAAACCTCCTTGGGGCGGAAGTTGGGAAGAGAAAGAGACACCAGACCTTGAAAGCAGAGGACACGACACGCTGTGGAGGTATGACAGACACAGAACCTAACAGAAAAAAGAACATGAAACCTGTGTGGGGAGGTAAGGGGGAGGCGGGGAGCACCGAAACTTGCAGAAAGAGGACACAAAAAGGGACAAGAGGACACAACTATGGGGGGTAATAGAAGAGATATCGAACTTACACTTGGAGAACACAGAGCTCTGAGGAAGCGTGGGTGAGGGGAAGGGCTTAGGCGGGCACCAAATCGAAGAGAGGACAGGAAACCCCGTGAGAAAGGAAAGAGATAAACACACAGAAAGCGTACAAGAAACCGTGAGGTGAGTAAAGAGTACAATTCAAGTAAACCTGAGGTGGGGGACAGAAATTATAGAAAGGGGACACAATCCATGGGAAGGGAGGGGAGAGAGAGGGGATGGGGGGGGGAATACTGAACCTTACAAAAGAACACGAAACCTTGGGGGGGAGGGATCCTTATAGGAAGAGAAGACCATTCCCCAAAGGGGGGGGGGGGGGGGGTTAGTAAAAAACAGAACCTATAGACAGTGGACTCAAAACTTTTTTTCGGGGGGAAGGGGGGGGGGGCTGAACCTTATGGAACACCGAACCAAATAGGAAGAGACGACGAATCCCCGTGGAGAAGTGTGTGCGCGTGTGTGTGGGTGGGTGTATTTTGTTTTATTTTGGCCGGGGGGGGGGGGGGGGGGGGGCAAACGTTGCATTAAGAGGACCAAAACGCTAATGCAAAAAACAAGAAACCCTGTGTACATAGAAATACTGACCAAAACCTTGAAAGGGGGGAGAGGGGTGCCTGAAGGGGAGGGAGGAAACAGGAAAAAACCAAGCTTATTCTATGAGAACGCAAAAAACTGGGAGAGGGGTGTGGGACATCAGACCTTTTAAAAGGACGTGAAACCCTGTGACAGGGATAGAGACACCAAATTTTAAAAAAAGGACACGAAAACTGCCTGGGATGAAATAAAACATCGATTCTGAGTTTAAGAGGACATAAAATACGGGAAAAGGTGGGGACACAAAACTTTAAAAGGACACAAAATCCTGTGGAGGGCAAGAGACGCCAAACCTTGTGGAAAAGAGAACATGAAACCCTATTTAAAGAGGAGGGGGGAGGGTACAGAGGGAGAAAGAGACACACAACGAAACCTTTTAGAAACCTGTGTGGAGAGGTAAGGGGCACCAAAACGTGCAGAAAGAGGAACACTGAACCTAACAGAAAAAAAGAACATGAAACCTGTGTGGAGAGGGGGGGGGGGTGGTGGGGGCACCGAAACTTGCTGAGAGAGGGCACAGAAAGGGAAAAGAGAACATGAAAACTGTGGGGGTGGGCGAAGAGATATCGAACCTTACACCTAGAGAACACCGAACTCGGAGGAAGCACGGGCGAGGGGGGGAGGGGGGGCACCAAATCTAAGACAGGACAGGAAACCCCGTGAGAAAGGAAACCTGTGTGAAGGTAAGGGGAGATAAACACATGAAAAGTATACAAGAAACCCTGAGATGAGTAAAGTAAACACCGGGTGGCCCCACTTCGAGGACACTGACATTATAGAAAGAGAACATGAAAACTGAAGGCAGAGAGAGAGAGGGGGTGTGTGTGGGGGGGGGGGGGGGGGGGGGGGGGAGGCATGAAACCTGTGTGGGGGGGGGGGGGGGGGTGGAGAAATACCAAGCCTTCCAGAAATAAAGACAACAAAACTTTGGAAAATGGAGGAAGAGACACCCAACCTACACAAAAACTGAAAACGAAAAGTGGGGAGAGGGGGGGGTGGTGGGAGGATAAAATGTAGAAAGAAGACACGGAACTGTGGGTAAAGGGGGAATAAGACACTGAACCTTATTGAAAAAGGAAAGGAAATCCTGTAGGGAGTAAAGAGATACTGGAAAAAGAAAGGAGTCAAAACCTTGAGGGCCGGAAGGAGGAGAGGAGGGGAAGGGGCTGGGTGTGTGTGGGTGTGTTGAGAACTATGTTTAAAGAAAACCCAAAACACTGTGGAGGACGGAGGAAAGTGACACCCAACCTTACAAAATACAGAACACAATTAGCAGGAGAAAACGTAGAAAGAAGACAAGGAACTGCGGGGAAAGAGGGAAGAAGACAATGAACCTTATTGAAAAAGGAAAGGAAATCCTGTGGGGAGTAAAGAGATACTGGAAAAAAAGAAAGGGGGCAAAACCTTGAGGGCTGGGAGGAGGAGAGGAGGTGGAGGGGCTGGGTGTGTGTTGAGACCTATGTTTTAAAGAAAACCCAAAACACTGTGGAGACGGGACAAGAGACACGAAGTTTGTAGGAAAAGGGACATGAAAGTCTGTGGGTGCGAACAGAGATGATGAATCTCGAAAGAGACAGGACAAGAAAGCCTGGGGGCAGGGGGTAAGGGTTTGAAGACACACCGAACTTCATGAAAGCAGACACGAGACACCGGGGGTGGGGGTGGAAAAAGAGAGACGAAGAGGATAGGAAATCCGGGAGAAAGGAATGGATACGCCGATCCTTACAGAAAAAGGAGAGAAACCAGTAGTGGGGGGTGAGTGGAGAGGGGCGACACCAAACCTTAGAGAAAGGCAAGAAACCTTTGCAGGGTGGACATTGTGTGGAGCGAAACCATGTCACAGGGAATACGAGACACCGAAACTTGCAGAAAGAGGGCATGAAATCCTGTTGAAGTGGGGTAGGGTTGGGGAAGAGACACCAAACCTTGTACAAAGAACACGACATCCTGAATGGGCGAAAAGAGACCAAAGCCGAACCCTAAAGGAAGTAACGAAACCACTGATGGGGAAATGAGAGATACCGAACTTCACATAAAGGGAGTCGCAACCGTCGGAGGAAAAGAAAGACATCGATTCTTACAGAAAGAGGGCATGAAACCGTTGGAGGGTGAGGGGAGGGTGGGGGGATAGACACAGAACCGTACAGAAACAGAACACGAAACCCTGTCGGGGGAAAGAGATAAGAAACATTGTAGAAAGAGGACAAGCAATCCGAGTGGAAAAGAAAATCTGAACCCTGTAGAAACAGGACACAAAAACCCGGGGGGGAGGGGTAGAAGAGAAAACCAACCTGATAGAAACAGGACACTAAACTCTGGAGTTAAGAGACGCCAAACCTTATATAAAGCGGGCAGGAATCCTGTGAGGGAGAGGATGGGGAAGGGGTGTGGGGGACGGGTTCACCAAACCTCATCATGAAAAGAGGGACACAAAACCTCGGGGGGTGGGGGTAGGGAGTGAACAAAAACACAAAGAGGACACGAAAGCCAGTGGTGGGGGAAAAGAGTCACTAAGCCTTATAGAAAGAGAACTCAAAGCACTGTGTAGCGGTAGGGGTGTGGGGGGAAGACACTAAGCCTCATAGAAAGTGGACATAAAACTCTGCGGGGAAAAAAAAGACACTCAGCCTTGTAAAAAAAAGTCAGACTGATGGACAACGAATGATCCGCATCAGCAGGCGGCTCTTCATTCGACTCTACCCAGGTTGCAAGCCCCTCGTGTAAACGCGAGTGTGGACTGTAAAACGCCTGTCGACGACAGGCACAAAATAATGACAATAACATAATCTGAAAAAACACACCAATACCAGGTACTAAACTGTAAACAATATTGACTCACATCAGTCCACTCAACTGTGAAAGAACAGGCACTCTACACTGGGGAAATAAGGAACACAAAATGAGGAAGAATGAGAAGAATAAGATCAAAGACTACTTAGCTGCATTCCCCGAGTTCGCTCGTCCTGGTTTCCGTTTCCGCGGCCGTTGGTGCAGGAGTTCTTTGGCCCTGTTGATGAAAACCATAGTTTCACATCTGATCTTCACAATGGAGCAATATTTTAGTTGTTTAAGACAAGGTGAAGTAAAAATGAATGCACTTAACAAAACGTGAAGAGACGTACATTTGATAGACAATACGAAACGGACCCTTGAATATTTGAGTGTTTTCTTCACACGTAACAATCATCAGACATCAACGAAATAGAAAACACATTCCTATCCGGACAATACTGTTTTATGCATCATTCTGTATCATCTGCTGAGGTATACATTTGTCAACATTTCACATGCTTTGTCGGGCTCAGACCTTAAGTCTGTTTCAGACTGATAGAAGTCTTTACCTGTGCAAGTGGAAGTAGCATGTGAGTGTGCCGCTTCGATCAGGCTCTTGAAACTGGATGCGCGTCATCGTCCCATCCTTGCTGAACACCACAGAAAGGAAGTGCAGACGGCCAGTGCAGGCACTGCAACAGGACCAGACAATGTATCAGCCGATGAAAAACTGCTGGAATAAGCAGCGTGGGAATGCCACCAAGAGAGGTATGGATGACGACAGCAAAAAGTGAAAATGACAAAGACACAGAAACAGAAAGAGGAGACGGAGAGGAACATGTGGAAACCCAGATAATGAGGAATTACGGTGGTGCACCATATACAAACGGCGGCAAACGATGCGTTGAAATCGGAAATATAACTTAAAATTAAGAATAGGGTTCGAAAACATTTAAGAGCCAAAAACAGAATGCCGGGGTCGGGGGGGGGGGGGGGGGGGGGGGGGGACATGAACATGAAACAGCATATAAAATGGTTTTAGTCCCAGGTAGACCCACACGTCACACCACACCAAACTGGAAATTGCCGAGTTCCGATTCAGAAGGTGGCACAGGAGAGCTCCATCGATGCATTCTCTTACATTTCTTGGTTTCGCATGTGCAGAGAATGATGCGACCGCACTGCTTGTCACTTGGGACCTTCCGTCTAAATCGTCAGAGGGTAGAACATTGCTTGAGGATCAGAAGCTGACGCACGTTGCACGTAAAACGTCTTTTTCACTGTACTTTTTCAAGAGAATGATTTTACTCCAAGGTTTAAAATTCACCCTTGTTCAATCTATGCAATGAAAAATTAGTGAAAGAGAGAGAGGGGGGAGGGGGGAATGAATCGAGATCGTGGAAAAAATATGACTATAAATCAAAGTTACACGGCCCTGATCACAAATCCAAAATGATGAAAAAAAAAATTCTTAAAAGAATTAACAATCTGCTTTCAACAAACCCAGTTATTGACGCTTTTTCCCCCCTGTTGTGCATTCTACGATTTGAATTCTAGCAACGACACAAGTCTTTTGCCATCAAATCAGGCATGATTGTCTCTGGTGCCTATGACATTCCACAAAATCCCTTCTTCTGTTTAGTTTGTGCACATACCCTCACCTCTTGTTTGAAAACCGTAAATATACACTAGTGAATTATAACGTGTGTGTGTGTGTGTGTGTGTGTGTGTGTGTGATTTTTTCTGCTAATGAGAAGGACCACCCCTTCCAAGCCCCCCCCCCCCCCCCCCCCCCCCCCCCCCCAATCCCTGAATTGTATGTGACTTGATTGTCTTCTCTTACTGTTTAAATAATCGTACTTTTCTGTGATATCATGGTATGGTAATGAAATCATTGTTCTCATCTATTCCGTTCTTGATGCTTAACAGGGACTGTCATGTTGCATTGTTAAATTATGTAAAATATATATATATATATATATATATGTATGTATATATATGTGTGTGTGTGTGTGTGTGTGTGTGTGTGTGTGTGTGTGTGTGTGTGTGTGTGTGTGCGCGCATATGTTGTGTGTGTGTGTGTGTGTGTGTGTGTGTGTGTGTGTGTGTGTGTGTGTGTGTGTGTGTGTATGTGTGTATGAAGGACCCCTTCCCCGCCCCCCCCCCCCCTCCCCCTCCCATTCAAGCCTTTTTTACTACAAGTATCTTCAACTTCGATTGTCTCTTTTTACCGTTTAAACAATCATACTTTTTTGGATATAACTTCTTGGTATTGAAACTTTGTTCTCTTTTATTCCGTACTTGGTTTCATGGGGAATGTTATGTTTCTGTAGTTAAAATGTTTACACAAGTCTATTGTCAATTTTCACAACCTTATCAATTATCTCCCTTCAGTCTCTATTTCTCTCTCTTTCTCTCACTCAACTTCAAACATCTTCCCTAGCAGTACATCTTTTATTCCTGATTTGTATTTAACTCTGCAGGTTGTTTTTTTTTTTATAGTTTTAATTATACATTTGCAATTTTATTGATATTTCGAATGGTGCTATTTTTTTTCTTTCTGTTTTATACTTAACTTCTGTTTTACAGTTGGAGTGTGTTTAAGTGTGGTGTTAGTATTGCATATGTGATGGTTTGTGGTAGTGATGTGCGTGCCTCGTGTGTGTGTGTGTGTGTGTGTGTGTGTGTGTGTGTGTGTGTGTGTGTGTGTGTGTGTGTGTGCGTGAGTGTGTGTGTGTGAGAGTGTGTGTGTGTGAGAGAGAGAGAGAGAGCGAGAGAGCGAGAGAGAGAGAGAGAGAGAGAGTGTGTGTGTGTGTGTGTGTGTGTGTGTGTGTGTGTGTGTGTGTGTGTACACGTGATTCTGTATTGGTGTGGTGTGTGTGTCTGGGATGGTGGGAGGTGGGGGAGGGGTGGTAGGATGTGTGCGTGCATGTGTTAATATTCATATATATGTACAGACTGACACAAGATGGATAAATGAATTGACAAGGAATGACCGAGCACAGTGCAAAGAGTGCAATATTTTTTAATGATATACACGTTTTATAATTTGTTATATGATAGGTGAATTCTGATGATGGCACCACAAATTGTCCTTGTATTCTGTAAGGGCAAATAAGATACCGTGTATCGTGTGAAATTAGGATTAAATCAGTATGCACGGTCAACTGATCAGGTCACCACAAAATCTGGTCACATTCAATATTTATTATCGATGGGTCATTACATTCTGGACTAAACTACAAGTACCAATCAATCAAGATAAACCATTTTGTATTGGTAGCTGAGGGTCTTCTTCTTCCGATAATGACCATCGACCCGAAACACCGATCATTACTGTCATACTCGGGTTGTGCGCAGCGTTTTTGAGGATAAAAGTAGTTTGAAGTTGGACAGCATGGAGGGTGTGGTGTTTATGACAGGTGGGGGGGGGGTGGATGCTGAAGGAGTGGATTGTACCAGCTATCAGAGGGAAAGAGGACATGTGGGCTGGAGTTGGGCCGGGGGGGGGGGGGGGGGGGGGGGGGGGGGGGGGGGGGGCATTGGGGGACTAGAGGCCTTGAGGACATGTTCAGACCTCCACCTAATGAAGTGCGAACACCGCAATGTCTCCAACACAACACCAGGCTTCGCTGGCCCAACTCAGCAACAAGGCTGGGCTGGGGGCTGGGCTGGGCTGGGCTGGGCTGGGGTGGGTAAGGGGTGGGTGGAGGGGGGCGTGGGAGGGGGGTGGTATAGGCGAATTAGGCAAGGCTTGACACCTACCCAGTGAAGTTGTCAAGCGTGGGGGGCAAGGCAACTTCCAAAAGGGAGTTTATTCCAGTCCCTGATAGTCCTTGTGTACAGCTGAATATCTGTAGTCCGGTTTGTCCTGAATTCTTTGGTACTGCAGTTTCAGTATTGTGGTTTCAGACATCTATATCTAAATTTGAAGGCGGAGAAAGGAAATATCAGCCTGACACTGCCACCGATTACAACAGTGAAGATAATATGAATGTATGTAAGTGGGTGGGTGGAAGGGGGAGGACGGAGAAGTGGAGCGTCAAGGGGCATGGGGGGAACTGGAGAGGGAGGTGGGTCGGGAAAGGAAAAAAAAACTTCCTCATCTCTCTCCTATCTCGCACGATTAAACTAAGGTGCAGAGGGGGGGTAGGGGCTTGTGGGGCATAATTAGTGTTTAAGGGTTGGCTATGGGGACCGGGGAGTCGAGAAGGTGGGTGAGGTTGAATTTACCACTGATTTAAATCAAGAAAAAACGTAGGAAAGGTGAGATGAGGATGGGGGGGAGGAAGGGGGTGGTGGAGGAAGGATGTGGGGACGAAAAAAAGTAAATTGAACGGAATGGGCTAGCGCCGTTAAGGATACCCCCCCCCCCCCCCCCCCCCCCCCCTTCTCCTGGTTCGTAGAATAATTAGGACTATAACAAGGTTTATTCATGTTTGTGAATATGCACCACAAAAACAGATCACTACTCCTCAATCTTTATTACTAAAATGTTAAAATTCTTACCGCTATACGGAGAGGTGGTGTGTGTGGGAAAGAAGAAAAAAAAAAAAGGGGGGGGGGGGAGGGGGGAGGAAGGACATTCTACCAGCCTGAGCTGACCAGAGATTAGACTCAAACGAGCAAAGTCTTAAGCATCTGATCCAGTTTTCTAGGAGTCCTAGAGGTCACATTCGCACATTACTTACGGGTCACCCTTTTTCTTATTTCCTCCCACAAACATGAAGTTGAGTGGCCCCTTACTCTCGACACAACTCTCGACACTAACTCGCCTCCAAATATTTCCTTCTGTCATGTCATTTTTTTTTAAGAATCAGACTGATTTGATCAGAGACATATCTGTATTGCCCTCCCCCCCCCCCCCCCCCCCCCCCCCCCCCCCCCCCCCCCCCCCCCCACCCCCCCCCCCCCCCCCCCCTTCCGCACCAACGCTGCTGTCTAACGACGCCAGTACACTTTTACATGACAAAGAGCGTGTTCAGTGGCATTAGGCTGAAACAAACAGCCTCAAACACTTGCAGTCAATATAAGCCCTTGTGTACGAGATGGAGGGGGTGGTAAAAAAAGGTATCTCCCTGATTAGAAACACACACTGAAATGTCTGGTAAACGGACAAGTCAGAATTTTTCAACAACTTCCGACTCCTTTACTTCACGAGGGGGAAAGTTCTCTTTCACAGAACAGTTATTTGAAAGTGGTGTTTAAAATGGGCTTGGTTGGCTAAAACTTAGGTGTAGAAAAACAACAACATGAACAGGTGGATTGTCTACCTAAAAAAAAGCACAATTTAAAAAAAAAAAACGCTCACTCACTCACCTCTCCGGTCTTTGCCTGCGTGTCTTGCAAAATGGCGCAGTCCAGTGATTTTGTCGTGAGTTCATAAAAGCAAACGCTGATTGGACGACCGGCAAATCACGTAACACGACAAACACCCACGAGCGCTTAGGTCTATTTCACGTGCGTCTCGTGCCGCTAAATTTAAAAGCACATGACCAGTTCACTGACTGTCTTGAAGATTGCCTGCCGTGTCTGCTTGCGTGTGTGTGTGTGTGTGTGTGTGTGAAATAAGGTTTTCTTTGTGTGCATGTGCAACAGTAAGTGCATATTTTTGTGCATGGTTTTGTATGTGTCCTGTGTATATTTGCATTTACATATGTGTATAAGCGTGTTTCCGAATGCATGACTATGTGCATGTGTATGCCTCTGTGTGTGTGCGCCCAGTGTATATGAATATGTGCGCGCGCTTGTGTGTGTGTGTGTGTGTGTGTGTGTGTGTGTGTGTGTGTGTGTGTACTCAGCATGCGTGCCGTTGTCAGGACATATATCATTTTTAGTGTGGCGAGCCGACCCCTGCCCTCTTCCTCCGTGACACGCACGCACGAATGCGCACAAGTGCACGGGCGCAAGCGCACGCGCGCGCGCACATTACACACACACACACACACACACACACACACCACACACACACACACACACACACACACACAAAAGCACGCACGAACACACACACACACGCATGCACGCATGTATGCGCGCTCGCACGCACGCTCATACGCACGCACGCACGTACACATACACGCGCACGCGCGCGCGCGCACGCACACGAGCACGCGTGGGTATGTGTGCGCGCACCAGTA
>JADBJO010000150.1:630000-632500 GCA_016801955.1 Conus betulinus
TCAGGACGGGCACTGGGATGAATTTTTTTCAGATCGTGTCTTGTGTCTATGTTGGCCAATTTGCTTACTGGTGTTTTTTTTTTTCTGCTTTTTCGTCTGTGTGTCTTTCCGCTGGTTTGTCTTTCTGCTCTTTCCCCTGTCCCCTTAACTATCGATTAATATAATGCACATGTGGGCGCGCGTGCTCTCTCTCTCTCTCTCTCTCTCTCTCTCTCTCTCTCTCTCTCTCTCTCTCTCTCTCTCACTCTCTCTCTGTCTCTCTCTCTCTCTCTCTCTCTCTCTCTCTCTCTCTCTCTCACACACACACACACACACACACACACACACACACACACACACACACACACACACACACACACACACACACACACACACACACACACACACACACACACACACACGCGAGAGAGAGAGAGAGAGAGAGAGAGAGAGAGAGAGAGAGAATTCTTAGTTCTTGGTTCAACCTTAATTCTTCCCATCCAGCGAAAACAATCTTAGCAAACCCCATCCCACTCAAAACCCCATGTGCTCAAAAGTTAAAATCGACATGCATACACGCACGCTCGTGCACACACACACACGCACGCACGCACGCACGCACGCACGCACGCACGCACACACGCACTCACGCACGCACGTGCACGCACGCACGCACGCACGCACACACACACACACACACACACACACACACACATACACACACACCACACACATTCTCTTGACGAAGTGAGCTGAAAAGGGAAAGGAAGTTGGTGATGATATTTACATCATGTTCATCATCTGATTAGACGGTCAGTTTTACGTCGTTTTCCAAGCTGTTACCAGACGAGATCCAGAGAGCAACAAAGAGAAGTTTTAAACACATGAAGCTGGTGTAATTCAAATGAGTTTGAGACGGCTGGACTGCTCTGAAATAAAGTCATTAGAATACAACCCAAAAGACCTAGAACCCGATCGACGGCGGACAGAAGCATATATACAAAGACATCAAGGAAATAAAACTGACTGGTCAAGAGACAAACAAAATAACAAACTGTAGAGAGCGCATTCCCACTGTTGCTTCAGACATCAGCTGGAGAGAGAAACGACCCGAGGGACCCATTCTGTTCGTATCGCCCGGCACTGGCCATGCGTTTAGAGTCCGTTGCCCTTTAAAAGTGATTCCTTTCAATTGTCTTTGTCCTTGGTGCCGCCACTGAATAGAATGCTCATCGTGGAGCCGGAAATAAGAGAGATTCTGGAAGCTAACAACCACGAGGTAAGCTAACAAGTGTGTGTGTGTGTGTGTGTGTGTGTGTGTGTGTGTGTGTGTGTGTGTGTGTGTGTGTGTGTGTGTGTGTGTGTGTGTGTGTGTGTGTGGAAAGAGACAGACAGACAGAGAAATGACTGACTGACAGAGAGACGGATAGACAGACATATTGAAAGGCAGACACTGAGACAAGAGATGGACAATGAAATAAAAAAGAGACTCATGACTTATATATTTTAGTCTTACATGCTAGATCCATGGAGAGAGAGAGAGAGAGAGAGAGAGGGGGGGGGGGGGGGGAGCAGCAGCAGCAGCAGCAGCAGCAGCAACATAGTAAAACAGAAATCTGTTCACTAGGACACGGGAATACAAGCAGACAGACCGCAGATATTTTCACACTTGCTACGGATTTAGATTGCAAAAAGAAACAAACCAGTAGGGACCTTTCTGGTTTTTTTTATCTGTTGGTAGAGATCCTGTTTACATAGTCTCTTGCCCTTTAGAAATGATCTCTTTTAAAGTGCCTCTTCCCGTATTGCCGCCATGAATCAAAGTGCAAGGACGGGGCAGGAAATACCAGGGATTGTGGGAGAGTACACTCACGTGACCGAAGACCTCTTGTTAGCGTGGTCACATGCCTAGTGACAAGCTTGCCCAGTTGTGGGCCGAACTTAAAGATTCAGGTTTTATTTTATGAAGAACTAGGATTTTGCTTGCACAGCGACATTTAATTGCTACCATTTTGTGTACATGTCCAGTCTAGTCAAGTCGAGTCCAGTCAAAAGTATCTTTATTGAGGGTTAAAGAATAGGCTTTTCAGCTTTTTGTATACATCCTGCCCTCATAAACAATAAAGAAACTAATACAAGACATAATCACAAACTCAAAAAAACATTTTTTAAAAGCACCAAATTTCTATCATGCAAATACACAACTCTTTTATCAAAATATGAAACAATATGAAAACTATTGTTGGAACAACAAGTTCAAGCATACACAGAGAGAGAGAGAGGGGTGGGGGAGAGAGAGAGAGAGAGAGAGAGAGAGAGAGAGAGAGAGAGAGAGAGAGAGAGAGAGAGAGAGAGAGAGAGAGAGATAGTTGGGGATAAGGTGGTCGTATTGATGGAAATGACTTTTTAATTGCTGCGCAGTTTCCATCGGATGCATTTTTCGTGCTTTTTCAGATGTCTGTTTTCGAGGGACATGATTTTGTGGAGGAAGGCAAATTATTCCATGCGGTACCCTCCAGAA
>JADBJO010000150.1:637500-647500 GCA_016801955.1 Conus betulinus
CACTTCAAAGGGCAACGGGCCTTTCAAGCTCGACAAGTGCCAGAAGATTGGATCCCTTGGGTCGTTTCTGTCCCGCTAATGTCGGCAGCAAAAATGAGGCTGCTGCTGCTGCAACTGGTTCTCTTTTCCCCATCTGTCTGTGTCTGCTTGTGCTGTGTAAACGACTCTCTTTTCTGGTTTCATCTTCCATTTCTTGTGCGTGTGTGTGTTCGTGTGTGTGTGTGTGTGTGTGTGTGTGTGTGTGTGTGTGTGTGTGTGTGTGTGTGTGTGTGTGTGTGTGTGTGTGTGTGTGTGTGTGTGTGTGTGTGTGTGTGTGTGTGTGTGCAAGGGCCTAGCGCGTTTGGCAAAACTGTATCATAAAAATGTTTTCCAGCATTGCTTCATTTGATTTATCAATACCGTTGTTTGACTTTTATCTACAACTATTGTTCGATATGGGTTTGGGGCTGTGGGGATTTTCAAAAATTGCTGTCAATTGCTTTGGTTAAAACTATAAGATGTTGATAAATGAACTCTAAAGATTTTTTTTTCTGGTGAAACTACAAAACGATATCCAACACATGTTGCCTCTGTGATTTTCCATGCCTTTAAAAACCGAACAGCAGCAGAATGAGTTAAATGCTTGTGATATGTCGCATGATCTTAGTTCTCGGGGTAGGGAAACAGGGTAACTATGTAGATATGCCTTTGGCTGAATATCATTTCGGATTGCTCTGCTTCAGTTGAAATGTTAGTCACATCTTTGCCAACGATGGATAAACTGCACTTGGCAGAACATATCTGATCACATCCAAGACATTGAACGATTTAGTTTCCATCAGAAATGTTCCCATATCTCTAAAGCTAAAATGTGTTATCGCTAGACAGACACAGGCGCTTTAAATTTCGAAGTACAACATTCACTTGGTTTCACAGTGTGGTAGCCGCGGTCGAAAATTGAAACAAGAGCTACAAACAGAATTACTGCATCTGTAATCTCTTTATTCTTTCGTCTGGCGACGCAGTAATTTTGTCTTTGCTCTTGTACAGAATTGACTTTACGTACCAATATTGGCGATCCAAAGGTAAATAATGATATCGTATAGACGGCAACTTGGTCAGTACTAAAATCACCAGAAACACTCTTTTCTCCGTTTATAAAGCCTGGGTAGCATTCACGAAAGTCTTTGTTCGTGAGAGAACTTTTAAACAACCTTTTATATTTATTCAAATTGATCCGAGTGACGTCTTTAGCCTTGCTTAAACTTGTCAAACAAATTCTTTATCTTGATACAGACTATTGAAACACACAGGTATCTACAGCCTGAGGTAATCTTATAGTACTCTGCATGAGGTTACCTTTCATAATATTTCCTTGTTTCTGCTGTTGTAATTTCCCTGTTAAACTTCATGTGGGGCCAAAGTATTCAGTGAGTCTCTCTCTCTCTCTCTCTCTCTCTCTCTCTCTCTCTCTCTCTCTCTCTCTCTCTCTCTCTCTTTGAATAACGGTATTTGATGATCATGAGGCTCTTTTCAAAGCCGGGAACGGAAGCCAGCCGTTAACCAAAATGCAGCAACGAATTGTGGGAGGTGGGTTGCACTAAAAAAAAATATGGCCGGACCGGAAGTCCTCGGTGGGTGGAAGTGAAAGCGGGCGGCGCGTGCAGAGCGACAGCCAGGGAGAGTCTTTCTTGGCCTCTAATACGGATCAGGAAATAAGAAAGGAGAAAAGAAAAAAATAAAGAATGTGTGCGTGCGGGACGTCAAGCTGTGCGCTCGTGCGTGGGTGAGTGTGTGCGAGCGTGCGTATGTAGCGCGCTCGCGCGCGCGCGCGTATATGTATGTGAACATGTGTGTGTGTGTGTGTGTGTGTGTGTGTGTGTGTGTGTGCGCGCGCGTGCATGTGTGTGTGTGTGTGTGTGTGTGTGTGTGTGTGTGTGTGTGTGTGTGTGTGTGTGTGTGTGTGTGTGTGTGTGTGTGCACGCGCGCGCGCGTACCCCAAAGCGTCTTGTAGCATGCAATCTATTTGAATGCATTGTCCTGTTATTATAGTGTCGGTAGTGATATTGGAGGGCTGGAGAATAAGAGAGAGAGAGAGAGAGAGAGAGAGAGAGAGAGAGAGAGAGAGAGAGAGAGAGAGAGAGAGAGAGAGAGAGAGAAACAAACAAACAAACAAAACAAACAAAAACTTTGTTCAATCGATTGAGATTGAGATCTTAGGTAGAGCATATTCTTCCAATATTTTTTTTTTGCTGCACTAAATCATGCAAAACAAGATAAGACATTATTTAAGAAGTGTGCGCATACACGATTTGAACACATGATACACACTCATGATCCTATGATACAGAAGATCCATGTTGATGTGTATACATACTTCCTAGTGAGGACGCCCACGCAGACAAATAGATAACAGAAACGAAGGGGTGGGAATGGGGGTGAGTAAGGAGATGGAGATGGTCAGGGGGTGGGAATGGGGGTGAGTAAGAATGTGGAGGATTGTCAGGGGGTGGGAATGGGGGTGAGTAAAAATGTGGAGGATTGTCAGGGGGTGGGAATGGGGGGTGAGCAAGAATGTGGAGGATTGTCAGGGGGGGTGGGAATGGGGGTGAGTAAGAATGTGGAGGATTGTCAGGGGGTGGGAATGTGGGTGAGTAAGAATGTGGAGGATTGTCAGGGGGTGGGAATGGGGGTGAGTAAGAATGTGGAGGATTGTCAGGGGGTGGGAATGGGGGTGAGTAAGAATGTGGAGGATTGTCAGGGGGGGGTGGGAATGGGGGTGAGTAAGAATGTGGAGGATTGTCGGGGGGTGGGAATGGGGGGGTGAGTAAGAATGTGGAGGATTGTCAGGGGGTGGGAATGGGGGTGAGTAAGAATGTGGAGGATTGTCAGGGGGTGGGAATGGGGGTAAGTAAGGGAGGTGAAGATGGTCAGGGGTGGGTGGGAATGGGGGTGAATGAGGAGGTCGGGGATGGTCAGGGGTGGGTGGGAATGGGGGTGTGAGTAAGGCGGTTGCGGATGGTCAGAAGAGAGGCACAGGCATGGGAGAGGAGAATCAGGTGAAAATATTGTTTAGTGTAACAGGGGGTAAAATCATCACACACACACACACACACACACACACACACACACACACACACACACACACACACACACACACACACACACACACACACACACACACACACACACACACACACACACACACACACACACACACACACTTTTCGCACCACCATATGCCCAAGGACAAAAGATTGAAAAGGTTACATTGCATAGTCTCAGAAGACATCTTTGACAACGACTTGTCTTGGCCTTACCACATTGCTGATCTTGGAAAACGTACTTCCAAAAGAATATATCAACTCGCGGAAAAGAAAAATGTTTTAAATCTTCATTCCAGGAAGATATTTTTTCACGGGCATATCCTTTCTCTTATCCATTACGCTTCCACTTTTTGGGATAATGCCTGCGAAACTAATCTGAAACAAGTAAATCGTTTACATAAAAGGGTCATCAACTTAACTCATTTGAAATCTAGAACCCTGACAGACTGTACTTCAACAAATGCACATGTATTTACAATGTAATAGATGGATCAGCTCCGAAGAAATCACCAAAAGCTTTGTCATCAATACAAGCAGACATACACATAAAGTGATTTTCCCCAGACCCAAAATATGTTTATAAATCAAGTTTTGCACAGTCTGGAGGGATCAGGTGGAATGGTTTTTGTTTTCCTCTCTAAAATCATGTCCCTCAAAACAGGCGTTTAAAAATCACTACATAAAAAAAGCAACAATTAATGGTCCCCTCCCCTCTCTCTCTCTCTCTCTCTCTCTCTCTCTCTCTCTCTCTCTCTCTCTCTCTCTCTCTCTCTCTCCTGGCTATCGCCCCCCCTCCCCCCCCCCCCCCCCCCCTGTGTAACACACCGTCTCAAATCGCGATAGTCGCCCATTTATTTGGCGCGAAAACAAAAAGGCACCGAGCTTCTTCGGTTAGACCACGATTCATCAAACTTTGAGACGCTTTCACTACGATTCCATCACGGGGCATGACGGCAACACCACAGACATCACCAGGGACAAGCTTAGATGACCAGGGTGGCCTGTGGCACACAGTATCACTGCGTCACCAGGGACAGTTCCAGTCACATGACTGTTTCCTACGATGCTTGTAGGGGCACCTCACGGAGGACGACGGCTTGTCTACGATCTCGCTACGTTGTTGAGACGTCTCGTCACGTGATCGTAGCGTTACGCTAAATGAAAATTTCTTGAACTCACAGGTATTGGTACCTTGCCTGTCACACATCAAAGACGCCTCTGTTGTGAACGAAGCTGCTGCTGTTCCGGAACTCAGGAGAAAGAAAAGAAAAGCACTGTTCCCATTGAGAGTACACAGCTGAGATCTCTTGTTCTTCGATGTCCAGATTGAAGTTTGAGTGGCTGTGCACGTACGAGTATACGGTGGTTGCAGGGGGGAGGGGGGGGGGAGTCACTGTAATGCTTGGGTTAAAAACAACGGGGCGACTACAATATGTCAAAACCGTGATTGTCTCACTGTTCACCACGAGTTTTTTTTTTAAGATTTCAGATCAGTCACCATGATCTGAGGATCATCAAAGATGATCAAGGATCAACACAGTGCAAATTATATGGATGTCCACAGGTTGCAACATTGCGGCTTTTCGTGACCCATGATCATATAATGTGACCAGTGTACTTATCTCTTTCAATGACTCGGCCAGAATTTGTGCCACCCAAAAAATCTCACTACTACGTCGTTTTAGGACTATGTATACATGCATCCTCCATAAACATTGAAGGAATGAACGAAAGTCTAAGCGACTGATATTCGACTGAATGACAGGGGAAACTTTTCAGCCAGCTCTACCTAAGCAGGCATCCCGTTGTGTAACCGTGAGCGTGAGTTTTTAGAGCGTTTAGAGCTTTGTACCTAACCATAGACTGGTGCTGTATAAACTGTATATGTAATATGATGATCATAATGATGATGACAACAACAACAATAATAATGATAATAATATTACCAATGATGATGATAACAAAAGTAATAATATGATAATAATAATAATAATCTGTTTCGTTCTGCAAACTTCTCACTTTCATTCTGTGTGTGTGTGTGTGTGTGTGTGTGTGTGTGTGTGTGTGTGTGTGTGTGTGTGTGTGTGTGTGTGTGTGTGTGTGTTTTCTTTTCTCTTTTATACTTTATGTAAAACGCAAAGACCTTTTACAAGTGACAGTACGTGTTGTGCTTCATGAAAACTCATTATTATCAGTCACTTTAATGATCAGAATTAACTTAACTGAAACACACGAACTTTCCAACAAAAAAAGAAGAATGTAAAGAAGCCAAATCAACACGACACGTGTCATCACTGAACTATTTCAGTGGAACCAAACGGAGTCAGAGATGTACCTAGAGCAGCGAATTCCAACAGCACTAACGGTAACGTTAATTACCCACTTCTCTGCATGGGACACTGAAAAACAAACCGTCAACCGACTGATGGAATTCGCCCTCAGGGACTTTCAGTTCAATTCCAGACCTGTACATGCTACATCAGTCTAGCGCTACAAGTCGTCGCGCAAACTTATTCCGGGTCTAAATTGTTTCTTTCTCACGCCATACCGAGTCCAAGGCAATGGCAAGTCTGAGCAGTTTTCCGAAAGGCTATTATCCAGCCCTCGCGGCCTGGGGTTTCTTTGGCTGGTGTTTGCTTGTGGTGGCTGTTGCCTGGGGTTGGGGTGCTAATGGTGAGGATAACGTGGGTAAGGGTAAGGGTAAGGTGACAGGTGGCGCGGTTTTGTTTGTATGGTCACAAAGCGAGGAGTGAAAAAGAAATAGAAATTTTTTTGGGGGGGTTGATATTTCATTTTTTTTTAATGTACAATAATTATATTTCAGAAGTCAAGTACACAAGTGAAGAAAGGAAAAGAAGAGAAGAAGAATGTAGAAGAAGAGAGTGGAGGGACAGGGGTACTTATAAGAACAGACAGATACAAATACATAAAAAGAGACAGGCTGACAGGGTGCCAGAAGCCATCATTTCATATTTTACATACAATGTTTTGCTCTACATTCGATAATACTCGAAACAATATCATCAAGGAGAGAAAAAAAAATGACCAAAAGGCCTCAATGTTACAAACATCGGGGGAAAGAAATTAGAATGTCAGTGTTGTTGCTTTGTTACGATTGTGAAACATCCAGCTCTGTCTCCCTTTCACTCAATCACTTTACCATGTTTTCCCACCCGTCTCCCCTCATTCTTGTCTCTCTGTCTGTCTGTTTGTCCGTCTCCGTCTGTCTGTCTCTCCCTCCCTCCCTCCCCCCCCCTCTCTCTCTCTCTCTCTCTCTCTCTCTCTCTCTCTCTCTCTCTCTCCCCGCCTCCCCTTTTCCCCCCGTGTCTGTGGAGGGCAGCGTTCGATGAAGCCCGATCACGAGGCTTTTTTCTGCACCGGAAACGGAAGCCAGGATTTAACAAGGGAGCAGAGAGGAATTCTGGGAGGTGGGCTCGGCTAAAAGTGTGGACCGGAAGCTCTTGGCTTGGTGGAAATGAAAACAGGTTGCGCGCAGAGCGCCCCCTGGGAGAGACCTTTTTTTCATCTCTGACTGAGAACAGGAAATAAGAAAGGAAAGAGAAAATAAACCAAATGTAAAAGTGTATGTGAAGCAGCACACCCAGAATTCCGACGCCCAAGGCGTGAATAGGTCTTCGAGTAAAAATAGACAACCAGACTGTTCTAGCAATTTGAACTGAATCTTGAAGTGGATATCTGCTTCATCTTCATAAACGTAATTTAAAGACACATGGTTATTTGGTTTCAAGCGGACAGGTGATGTAAGTGCATGAGACTAATTGGAAAGGCCTGCCTGGTGGAAAGATAGGGCCGTTGGTAAAGTACAGAGTCTACAATCCGAGGTCTGGTAGGACGTGGTCAATATATAAAGTCATGGACTGAACATGATCTCATTGAGTGAAAAAATTTCCTATTCGGCCGTGGCTCTTAAGGGCATCTTGTTCGCCGAACAAACTTTGCATGCATGGTTTCTTTCCGAGTTTATATTGAGCATTATCTTGTGCCTCACTGGGTTTACATGGATCATGTACATCTTGGTACATGTTTCCCCTCGTGATCAGCTTAGCTATAGACAACATAAAACGAAATCGTACATTTTCCTATTACGGCGTGTGATATGTGCGTGCGTGCATGCGTGTGCGTGTGCGTGTGTGCGTGTGTGTGTGTGTGTGTGTGTGTGTGTGTGTGTGTGTGTGTGTGTGTGTGTGTGTACATGTGTGTGTATTGTTGTCGTCGTTACTGTTGTTGTTGCTGCTGCTGCTGCTGCTGCTGTTGTTGTGGTTGTCGTCGTCGTCGTTGTTATGGTTGTTGCTGTTGTTTTTTGTCGTTGTCGCTGCTCTTAGTTGCTGTCGCTGTGCCTTTCCAGTAAAATTGACGGGGCAAATGGAAGGTGAAGAGAAAAGGGAAGTATGGTATGCATGTGTTGTGTATGTGTACATGGTGTGTATGTATGTGTGATTGTGTGTGTAAGTGTGAAGTGTGTGTGTGTGTGTGTGTGTGTGTGTGTGTGTGTGTGTGTGTGTGTGTGTGTGTGTGTGTGTGTGTGTGTGTGTGTGTGTGTGTGTGTGTGTGTGGTGTCAGTGTGTGTGTGTGTGTGTGTGTGTGTGTGTGTGTGTGTGTGTGTGTGTGTGTGTGTGTGTGTGTGTGTGTGTGTACGTACGTGTGCGTGTGTATGTGTGTGTGAGCGCGCGCGCGCATGTGTGTGCGTGTGTGTGTGTGTGTGTGTGTGTGTGTGTGTGTGTGTGTGTGTGTGTGTGTGTGTGTGTGTGTGTGTGTACGTACTGTGCGTGTGTATGTGTGTGTGTGTGTGTGTGTGTGTGTGTGTGTGTGTGTGTGTGTGTGTGTGTGTGTGTATGTGTGCGTATATGTGTGTGTGTGTGTGAGTGTGTGTGTGTGCGCGCGCGCGCACGCGTGAGTGTGTGTGTACATGTGTGAGTATGTATCCGTGTGAGAGAGAAAATACTTAAGTAATACTGTATATGCAGGTGTGTTTAAATTAGTAAATTCCAATGACATTGAAGGGGAGGGAAGGTCAGGATCAGGGTGGATAGGAGAGGGGTCGGGAGAGGGGGGGGGGGAGGGGGGGGCGGGGGGAAGGGGGAAGGGGGGGAGGGGTGTCGGCAATACTAAAATAAAAAAAAAAACTGTAATACAACCTAACACAACATTTTCAAAACAAGGAATCATCAGATCAAGTTACCAATGGGACTCTTATACAGTCTCTGTAATATTTCGAAAGTAACTTTTCGAAAGATGAGCGGGATGGCTCAATGTCTGAGAGCCAACCAGTGCAAATGTTTTTTCAACTGCTGGCAAAGAAAAATAACATGAAACGGCGAGATATTTTCGCCACATACACACGTTACATTATGACTGAATTTCGTTTTAAATGCATCAAGTCTAAATCTAAAAACCATGCTTGTGAATAGCCTATGATGATGGTAATTTTTTTTCTGACACCAAAAAATGTTTTTATAGATTTTTTACGCCGAAGGTCATCAGAAAGATCTCTTTCATCTTGCTGCGTTTTTATAAAACTCCAGCAAGTTTTTTTTTTTTCCAAAAGATAACATCCTTCTTGTAGGGACAGGGGGGTTTGTATTTTAATAGAATGGCTATGATTCTTTGCACCCTTTTTTGCTGTTCGGTCCGCCCATTCATTTGCAGATAATCCACAATGAGAAGGAACCCAACCGAAATCGACACTGGTACCACGTACAGACAGGAAATGAATTAAGTGAATAATTTCTGTGACAAGTTCCCCTCTTACTTTTGTATTAAATGAATTTAGCGCTTGCAAAACAGATTTAGAATCTACACAAAACAGTATATGAAACAGAGAAACGGGTAGATTCAGCAGATAATTCAAACCCATTGCAATAGCAACGAGTTCAGCTGTACATATTGAAAAATGTTTTCCGATGTGATAGGATCGTTCCACCTTCAAGGCCGGGATAACAAAAGCTGCACCAGCTAGACCGTTAAGACCGTGTATGTGCGCGTGTGTGTGTGTGTGTGTGGTGTCAGTGCGTGTGTGTGTGTGTGTGTGTGTGTGTGTGCGTGCGTGCGTGCGTGCGTAGGTGGTGCGTGCGTGCGTGCGTGCGTGCGTGCGTGCGTGCGTGCGTGTGTGTGTGTGTGTGTGTGTGTGTGTGTGTGTGTGTGTGCGCGCGCACTCCTTTGCCGATAGAGTCCACATTTACTGGCGTACGTGCGCCCTCGCGTGCGCGCGTGTAAACTCTTCGACCTCACCAAATCCAACTCTATCCTCTCTATCCACCCCAGTAAAAGGGAGAGAACCCCGTCAATTGTTTGCCGACTCAAAGTGATGCAGCCTTCATGACCTGGATTTCTGGCGCTTCGTTCTGTGTGTAGAGAGATGATGGTGGTGGTGTGTGTGATGGCGATGATGTAGGTAGCTATGGCGATTGTGGGGACGCCGATGGTATGTTGTATAAGCGATGAGTGGAAGGAAATCAAGATCTTGATGTATTTCAAGTCTCTCTCTCTCTCTCTCTCTCTCTCTCTCTCTCTCTCTCTCTCTCTCTCTCTCTCTCTCTGGACTCTTGACTCTGTCTCTTTCCTGTCATCCCCGCTCCCAACTCCTAACCCCCACCCACCACTCTGTCTTACCTTTTCCCGTCTCTCTCTCTCTTCATCTCGCTCACTCTCTGGATGCTCCTATTTTCGTCTGTCTCTCTCCCCTGTTACATCTCTTTCTGTCGACACTATACACATAGCTTCTCCCCCCCCCCCCCCCCCCCTCTCTCTACCTCCTTCCCTCTCTCTCTCTCTCTCTCCCCCTCTCTCTCTCTCTCTCTCTCTCTCTCATCCTTTATTCACTATGTCTGTTTTTCTTCCTCTCTCTTTGTGTCTGTCTGTCTAGTCCACCCTTGAAAGGCAGAACTCGATGAAGT
>JADBJO010000150.1:655000-660000 GCA_016801955.1 Conus betulinus
GTTCACTTACTCTCCATTTCGATGTGATGACGACATGACAACAGTGCATCACACTTCACTGTGGGACTTCAGACAGGATTGTCCAGACAGAAGTGATGAGTCGTTCTGTGAATCTTCATGTGCTGGTTTTCTGTGCGTTAATGGTCAATGTGTGTCACTCACTCAGCATTGCAATCAATACACAGATTGTGTGGACGATTCTGATGAGGTTGGCTGTCCTGATGATGCTGCCTACCACGTCCCGATCAAAGAGCAAGACCCGAAGCGACAGTACTACGTCAACTTGGACGGGACAGGCTACTTCACTCAACAGATTATGACAGTCGATGATTCTTGTCCTCATAGTCATTACCGTTGCCTGTCGGAGTGGCTGTACTGTCTGCCTGTCTACACAAGATGTAATGGATTATCTGACTGTGTACATGGAGAGGACGAACTCGAGTGCGAAAAATACAGTGCCCTGGTTTCTACCGGTGTCGAGCCTCTAGAATCTGTGCGATAGAGATCAACTATGTGATGGCTGGAGTCAGTGTCCACAACGTGATGATGAGCTGTTGTGTGACATGACCTGTCCTGAAGGATGTCAGTGTCAAGGTCACTTTTTTGTGCAGGCAACCGTTTCTTTCTTGTCGGTCTCCACAGTTGCGATACGTGGATGCAACAGGTACAAACATGTCTATGTCTGATTTAATGCAACCACATATCTAGTTGCTTTAGTTTTATCTCATTGCTCTATTCATAATAATTCGAAAACTACATACGCACACTTGCAGTATGTCGACCTTTCTCATAACAATCTTAAAACTTTTGATATGACGATTTTTCTTGCACTACCCAATTTAAGAAGCCTTCACATAAGAAACAATCCTATCAACAAAATGATAAATGCAAAAAAAGAATCTTATTTTTCATGCGTGGTCTGATATGGACGTGTCACAAATACATATAAATATTTTTCATAATAATGTAACTCTCTACTTACCCTACATAAAAACATTGAACAGTTCGTTTTGTGATCTTGAAACAATCGGTCTAAGAGGTTTTAAAAATATGCCACAAATCCAAGAGCTAGATTTGAGGGGGAATACACTCAATCATTTTCCATTGGATCTGGTGTGTCCAGGTCAGGCAAATTAAAACGTATTTTGACATCTAACTACAGAATTTGTTGTATGAATTTGCATTTTAATCGTTGGGGTGCACTCAACTGCTCGGCTCCTGACACTGCTCTCCCAGCATGTGCAGCACTGCTACCAACTGAACTGCACAGGGTTTACTTTTGGTTGATAGGTATGACTGCTGTGACTGGATATGCCGTGTGCTTCATACTGTCTTTCGCAATCAGGAACATGATTGGAAGTAATTGTAGGGTGGTTATTTCCCATTTTCAGTTCGCTGGTGTCTGTATGGGATGCCATGTCATCATTATCGCAGCAGCAGACCTCCAGTTCCATGGAGAATATATGCACATTGAAAAAGCATGGAATTACAGCATTGTTTGCAAATTGGCCGGTTTTCTTTCCTTCTTGTCCAATACCGTGTCACCAATGATCATTTGGTCCATTACTTTGTGTCACATGGTTACGATATGCTTCTCTGTCGATTCATGGAAATTCAAGGAGCGTTCAACGGCCGCAGCTTGTCTGGTGATGTGGATTCTTGGAATCCTGTTGTCCTCAGTTCCGTTTCTTCCTGGACTGTCCCACTGGGGACTCCAGGGCCAGTCAGGTCTGTGTCGTCTGGCTCTACTGGGATCACTATCACTCAGCACAAAGGTTCACCTGCTTCACAGTTATTGTAGCAATCAATGCTATACTATGCTCAATGACTGGAGCTGGTCAAGGTATCATCTTCCGGCGAACACCAAAATTCATGGTCGTAGTCAACCCCACATATAGAACGTTGTACTCCTCAGTCCATGCGACGCGAAAAGTGGCTGTCGCAGATACTGTTTGCTGGTTTGCATTTGGACTAATTGGGATGATGAGATTAAGGGATGGGGATGTTGTTTTCAGTAGAATCTATGACAGCATGGTTGTGTTTGTGTTACCCTTCAACTCTGCAGTCAACCCATTCCTATACATGTTGTCTGTGAACGCGGAGTGGCAACGTCAGAAACAAGAAAAGAAATTTACTAAGCATGTTAAAGTGTTGTGTTGTGAAAGAAAACGCCCGTCTCATCAGTACATGAATACGCAAACAGACGCATAAATTTGTGGCAGTACAATGTTTTGTTGGGTTGCGTGTCTATAGAGATATTCCTTTAGTTTCTCATGCATGTGCGGGTATTCGCCATATGGTCTAATCTTTTCAGATGTATAATTACTTCTTTCGTCAATAAAATTTCGTGTTATGACAGATAAACTCCCATCTGATAAAGTGATGTAAAGCAGTACGAACAGTTCAATGAACTATAATGATGCATAACGATTGACCGAGTTACATGTCTCTATGTAATTATTACTTTTATTTCACTCGCATTCCTACAATGGATAAACTACTTCAAATGCATGAGTATCACTTTTGTATAGAAACTCAATTCTACAGGCAGATTCCATTTCAGGAAAGGGACTTTATTCAGAAATTAAAACATGAAGAAGGCGAGATGACACCTCTTATTTTCGTTACAGAAAGTGGACGGATTGTATAGGATGGTTTTAATTTTTTTTTATGAAGTTGTTGAATGTTACTTTAGTACTGGACCGCTTGGACGCAGCAGAAACTTCCTGAGGGATTGTTTGATTACACCGGTTGTATGTGCTGTGCTTATCATTCAGTTTCCAATGATCCTGAGTTTCAAACATTCTTAAAATCACAATGGAAAGACCAACTATGCGCATGCACTTGTTGTCACCCAGATGGGTGAGGTAACTGTCCTTGCTACTTCATAATTTTCTTTTTTTAAACCTGTTTCAGTTCATCTGCAATCAAGGTTTTTTTTCAGCTTTTATTTGTGATTGTTGCTTGCAAGGTCAAAACTACTAAGCATATAGAGGCAGCTGTTGACATTTTCAGAAGCTGGATTTTGTAATACATGCAACGTGTTATGGAGCCAGCGAGGACGTTAACATACTTGGGCTTTGTTCTTGAAAAGAGCATGGTAGAATTGTGAAAAGAAATACACGCAAACCGTAAATGTAGTCTGTCAGCCCTAGATTCCAGGCCAGCCGAGCTGAAACTGGCTCAGGCTAGGTGGCCAAGGCAAGGCTGACCCTCCCCAACCCTACCCTACCCTAAAACACTTCTTGTTCAAATGACCACCTTTCCCAGACACATGAACAACGATGACCGATCCACGGATACCTCCAACTCTCTTGCCTCACAATCACGTCATGAAAAGATAAACATCCCCTGCACACTGGTCCCAGGATGCACAGCAACTCCTTCAAATGCATCCATCCATGGAACACAACAGAAGGTGGCCAGCAACTCTGATTCCCGGGAACCATTACCCTGACTGATGAATCACCAGAATAGGGAATCATGCGCAGAATGAGTGACAATGGTTACACCAGAGACAAACATGTACATATACATCTATATGTACGTATTTCTCTAGCTAGGCTTCTTTAGTACCCCCTGCCCCCTCTGCTCCCCACTTATTCAACTAATCCTACACAGCATCCAGTCACTAACAGAACTAAAGGCATGCAGTGGCGTTGTTGAAAGATCCGTGTGGAAGAGAGACACGATTTGTAACACGAATCGCGAATCGGCCACGAATCAGGGGCGAAATTTAGATATCCTCGACAGGAAACACGACCAACCTTAAAGCCTATACTGAAGCCAGTTCCACTTGACCTCCAATGCGAACTCCATGCTGATTTGACCGCCATGACAGGTTCTCTGCAAAACAAGGGGTACTCAGACAGTACCAGGGGGCCCCAAGAGACACTTCAGGAAATGCATGCCTTTCCTGAAGCATCTCGTCTGGTACCACTGTTCTGTACCTTTGGTCCGCGGACAACTGTCACAGAAACCAGAGCAGCCATGTGTCACACAGGAAGGCCAGTGGCACTCTGTTTTTATGTACTACAGCTTTGACACTTCCAGGGTCCCTACACCCTGATAAGTTCCCACCCGTAGGAGCCAGTCAAGCTGATGCCACTGCAAAATGGATCTCATGGTAAGGCCATTTCGATCCATTCAGACCGTTTTTTTCCAACTACGCGACGCCAAAATTTCTTATCCACACAGAAGTTCAACACCGCAGCATCCTGCACACTTTCAGTCTTGCCAGGAGCTAAATGATGCGCTGGAACGGGCCTCTCTCTAACCCCTAACCCACCCCCCCCCCCCCCAAGCCACTTAAGCCTAGCCAAAGCCACCATTCTGCACTAGACTCCCTGTCCTAACAATCCACCGTCCAAGGTGACAAGCCACCTGAGAGTCGAAGTTTCTGAACACCTTCTGCTGTATCCCACAGAGAGATGTAGTCAAAGAAGGCACCATACATCATGGTTCCTGCTTACAGAAGACCCCCACCAATCCATGACAGACTGTGAGGCAACAGAATGTAAAGATCTCCGGAAAACGTGGCAACGACAAACTGAAAATGATCGCTACTATGTCCATCCACTGACAGTTCCCATGACCTGACCAACTCTTAAAACTTTGGCACACGCCACAGGCGAAGATGTGAGGGGGAAACATTATGAGAAGAGGGCCATCAGAGTTTAACATCGAAATGTGAACAATATTTTAAACAACTGTAAAATTATCATAAAAGTATTTTGTATTATTCTGCGGAAATCTGAATATCTTGCTTTAAAACATGCACAGTTAAAACGATGTTTTTGTCGAAGAAATTTCGTCTACCACACAAACGAAAGAATATCTAGAGAGAGCTGGGATCTGTGGTAAATTCCAAACATTATCTAAAACACCCATTAATAGTTTTATGGCTCAGGGTTCGTGAGGAATTCTCTCATACAAAAATCGTCCGGATTTACCTGAGCTAGATCTTAATGTCCATCCCGGGGAAGGTGCTGGCCAAGATC
>JADBJO010000150.1:667500-670000 GCA_016801955.1 Conus betulinus
CCAGGCGCATCCGGGAGGGCGCGGAACTCTCCGCCACCTCAATGCCACCGGCGGAGGCGAGCTGCTGAGTCTCGGGGTCTCCCTGGTTGTGGAGGTGACCGAACTGGGAGTGCCTCTCACAGTGATGACAATTGTGTCACGGGTGGTGGTCGAGGTCGTGGTCGAGGTCGTGGTCGTGTCGGTTTTTGTGGTTGTGGTCGTGGTGGTCTTGGTGGTGGCGTTCGTCGTAGACGATGTCGTCGTCGTCGTCGATGCAGATTTTGTCGTGGGAGTACGGGCTGGGGGAGAGGATGTGGCCGCGGATTTTGAAGAGTTGGCGGCGGGAAGGGTGGTCGTGGAAGCAGCAGTGGTTGTGGTAGTGTTGATGTTGTTGTTGGTGGTGGTGGTGGTGGTGGTGGTGGTGGCGGTGGTGGTAGCACTAGCGTTTGCAGCCGTCGGGTCTGCTGGTGCTGTTGGTGTGACGGCGTGGCTGGCAGTGGTGCTGTTTTTCCCTGGGGCTGCCGTGGTGGTGGTTGTAGATTCTGGTGTGGTGGTGTGGTGGTGGTGGTGGTGTGGTGGTGGTGGTAGTTGTTGTGGAGTTAGTTGCGGCGAAGGAGGGAGAGGGGTTAATCGTTTGGTCTGAGGAGAAAAAAAAGACCCAAACAAATTGTTATTGCAAGAATGATGATATGAAAAATAACAGACTCCTACAAATCAAATCGGTTACATTTAGGTTCATGATTGGTACAGAAGATATCCAATCGTTTCTAACGGTGTGTGTGTGTGTGTGTGTGTGTGTGTGTGTGTGTGTGTGTGCGCCCGCGCGCGTGCGCTCGCGCGCACGCGAGCGCGTGTACGTGCGTGTATACATGCATGTGTGCGTGCGTGTGAGTTTGTGTGTGTGTGTGTGTGTGTGTGTGTGTGTGTGTGTGTGTGTGTGTGTGTGTGTGTGTGTGTGTGTGAGTGAGAGAGAGAGAGAGAGAGTGAGACAGAGAGAGAGAATGTGCATGTATGCCAGTATACGTGTGTGCGTGCTTGCTCTATGGAGTATGCATACAACATGTATGCGGTAAACGTGTATGTTCTGATCGCAGCCCCTGGCTTATCACAAAGAATTCGAAATCATGGAATTTAAATCTGGCCGAAGCCTAAGGCCATAAAGGCTCTAAAAACAATTTCGGAATGTATATGCAACACGTGTCCCCTAATGCCCACGTTCGGTCAAAAAAGTTGAATAATGTTGCTGAATAGACGAGGAATCCATTAGTTGTTCTGTACTTGAATCGAAGTTAATGAACGCGTCCGTAAGCTGCACTCTATATCTTAAAGAGTTTGATCTACAAAAAAAAAAAAAAAAAAAAAAAAAAAAAAAATTTCGATTAGTTTTTGCATAACCTTGCTGACAATCAGACAAACAAACCAATAAACGAACAGACAAACAAAAAATATAAAATGAAAACATAATTGCTGTGGCGGAGGTGATTACACAAATAAATACAGAAACAATACAAAAACACTTGGCAACCTTAACTCACGCACATAAATGTATACCATCCAACAAACCGCACAGAAAACGGCACTAAATTTCACCATGACAACCACGCATACCACCACACCCCAAACTGACCGCTAGGTCCAGTCACCGGTTTCATCACCACCACCACAGGCAGTGAGCGGACAGTGTACACCATCTTGGAGCCCGTCGAACTTCCTGATCCCTCACTGACGTCACGACGCCTTCTCTCGAAACCCGGAAACCCGCCCCCAAACGGGTTGACGTCACGACGCCGTCGGCTGCTTCCGGTTCCGCTCGCGCCACTTCCGCTTCCGCCGGAAGCCACGGCGGGCTTGGAATTGTTGCAGCTGCGGTCGCACTCGGCCGTTACCTCTGACGTCAGGCAGATGATGGCTTTGCACTGCAGCACGACTAACGGGTAGTTGACGAAGATGAAGGACTGGAAGCGAAAGCCGATCTTGACTTTGCTGAGTGGGTGGACCTCCAGGGAAACTCGCTCTGCCACGCATCTGGATCGTGCAATACAGAGAGAGACAGAGACAGACAGACAGACAGAGAGAGAGAGACAGAGACAGAGACAGAGAGACAGATACAGAGAGGATCATTAGATGCTTGATTAAGAAGTTGTCTTGAAGTAATTTTGTATCAACTGATAACAAGATATGCAAAAAGAACCAGCCGCCGTGGCGAAGTGATCCATAATGCGGATTTTGGCTTGGAGATCGTAGGTTCGATCGCCATCAGAGCCGTTTACATTTGTGGGAATTTTCGGCGCAGCTCCTACCCAGAGTTGAATCTGCTATGGGTTCTACTGAGAAGACTGGAAGCACACCGTCGAGTTTCGTTCATTCCATGGATACGCCTCTGAGAGTGTTGCTCAACTCGCTTGACCAACGCTACAGACGTCTGCATCTCTCGGACCTGGTTGACGCCAGGATACATTATGAAAGGAAGCGTAGATTCTAGCCCTGTCGTGCTGTCTCAGACCAGAACAGACCTCCGAAG
>JADBJO010000150.1:680000-697500 GCA_016801955.1 Conus betulinus
AATTTTCCAATAGTTGCAACATTGCTAGTCACCTTCACGTGTTTTTTTTTTATTCACAAAAATAAATCGATGAAATAAGGGGGGAAAAAAGCACAAAAGAATAACAGAACACACTCACATGTTCACAGACACAATCATGGAGAAAGAGAGACAGAGAGAAAAGAGAGAGAGAGAGAGAGAGAGAGAGAGTGAGAGAGAGAGAGGTGGGGGGTGGGGCTTCATGTAATCAATTGTGGTCACGCTTTTTCACCATTTGAGGTATACAAGTTCGTAAATACCAACACACTTAACTAGCCTGCTTATTCTTCTTCTTTATCTATGCCATGTTTCTTGAAAAGCTTCCGAAATGAAAAAAACGCCTCATCTCATCATTGTGTTAGTGAAGTTAAGAAATGAAAGAAGAAAAAAGAAGTCGTGGATCCGTCTTTGATCGGGTTTCCGCTTCGTCCTTCGGCCAAATTCTCACTTTGCACCAAATGCCGTTAAAAGTGGGTTTTGCGTAAACGCACTCACAAACAACCAAACAGAGGAAAACATAAAGTTTATCACCAGAGCTGGGTAACTTACACAAAAGTTTATCACCAGAGCTGGGTAACTTACACAAAATAGACTTGTTGATTTCAAACACAACAAATGCTGAGAAGGCATTTGTATCTTCCAACGAAAATATTTTCTTAATAGTAAGAGCAATACGTTAATGGTAAAAACAAAGTGTAAAGATCATCCAGACTGTCTTTTTAATTGACAACTGATATACAACCACACGAAATCGATGATATAGGGATAACAACTTACCGACAGAATACGGCCTATGATTTTTTTCAGTGCAAAGTGACCTTTCCTTGACAAAAATCATTTTACAGAAATCCTTTAAAACATGTCTTTTAAGGGAGATTACTTTCGTTTTGGAGGAAATCTAGTGTAGAGACAAACAAGTCCAGGGAGGAAAAAAAAGTCTTGAAATAGCAGAAAGTCTGCACTGGAAGTTGATTGTAGTGCGCGCACGCGCGCGCGCGCGCTCACACACACACACACACACACACACACACACACACACACACACACACACACACACACAGAGTTTCAGAATAAAGGCCTTTAAACACAGGCCTGCGATGACACAAGGATTCAAAAAAAGAATCCAACAGCACCCCCAAAAACAGCCAGGGTGATAAATGAAACAAAAAAACAAACGCGCGTGTGTGTGCGTGCGTGCGTGCGTGCGTGTGTGTGTGTGTGTGTGTGTGTGTGTGTGTGTGTGTGTGTGTGTGTGTGTGTGTGTGTGTGTTCCAGCTCTGTATTTCTACACGGTTAAAATCAGCATGCCTACCAGTTTGATGAATCACAAGAAAGGAGCCCAACATGTCACATTCTGTCAGAGCGCCATTCCGAGAAAAATACAGACGACAGCAAGCAACATAGAACCACACACATGCGTAGGAAGAAAACCACCTTGATTCACGTGTCAAATTAATCACATACAATGACACGGAAACGAAATGTGCATTCAAGATAAGCGTACCCAAACCCAAGCAAAAGCAGGAAAGAAATCACAAACCACGAGTCGTTTGAAACCTGTTGATTTCTTGTTAGCCATCCCCGTCTGGAAAGGTTTGGTCAGACAAGGCCCACGAACAACCACAGTAGAGGGGAAAGAAAGACACGGGTCACTACCGATCTGCCACTTTTCAAGTCACGCTTTGGTCCAAGCTTCTCCTGTCACAGTTACCTGCCTTGATCAACACCAAAGGGAGATAAATCTCTTGGAGAACACCGTCTTAGTATGAGATCGGACGATCTGTTTTTTGTGCACTGACAGTTCACTTTGACTGAGCGAAGCCAGCTGGCGCGGCATTTTTTTTTTTTTTAAAGAGAGCGATGTTGCGTTTGTGTAAACCGGCGAGAGGGGAGGAAAATTCTACTGCACTTATGTTGTTGAGGGTTCGCCTGGATGTAAAGACATGTGCTGTGGTTGTGGGTTCGATTCCTAAGAGAAATGAGTTTGTTCTACTCCCCCCATCCAACCCCCCCCCCCCCCCCCCCGCCTTCCCCAACACCCCTCCCCTCCCCCTACCCTCTTCACTGTTTAGGGCCCGCTAGGGATTTCCCCAATACCCACTGAAATACCGACATGAACACTTGGGCAAACAAGGATATTTCGAAGACATCGGGGCTTGGATTATGTTGTCCTTTTTTTATTGTCCTTGTCCTCCAACCTCCTTATAGCAACTGTTTAATTCTTTTTTTTTTCAGATGGGGCCTCTATCCTCCTATTTTTCCTCCCCCTTGTGCTTGTCGCACATTGCTAAGTAAGGTTGAAAAGATTTGGAGAGGCCACCAAAGGAAAAGAGAGATCAACACAGGTAGAGGTCACAGGATGTTGTAGAGACGGGAGAACTCCAAAACACCAGAACGGAGCAGGATTCACTGTCAGTAAAGAAAGAGCGATTTCAGTTATCAATAGGACGCAAATATCCTACAGAATCATTGTCATACGCGAACTGTACACCCACAAAACATCACAAGTCGTGCATCTGCACGTAAGTGTACGCTCCAACAAAACTACTATGATGAAGTCGGTGAATAATTCTAGGAAGGGTTACTGAGAGATGCCGGGAGATTTCCGAAGACTCCCTTGTATTGGGATACTGCAACAACACAGGTGTCCCGGATTAAATAAGACGAAGACGACGTGAACTGGGGGGCCTAACGAACAGGTCTGCAGCTTACAGAGCTTGCCAGAAGTCACAAGGTCACCATGATAAGCGCACTGCCTTCAAAAGATTCCCGAAGAACTATTCATGCAACGTTAGAAGGGGTCTAAATGGGGAAAAGAACCTGGGTCTCAAAGCCGTGCCCCGGTATACACTGGTGAAGTGCAGCGTCACAAAGAAAATGTCAGGGACC
The DNA here is from genome assembly GCA_016801955.1 of Conus betulinus. NCBI lineage: Eukaryota > Metazoa > Mollusca > Gastropoda > Neogastropoda > Conidae > Conus > Conus betulinus. Next base: position 682,908 of record JADBJO010000150.1, read on the forward strand.
AGAGAGAAATGGATCGTGAGCCAGTATAATAATATCGAGGCCAGTCTAAAAGAAGGCATAAGCACGGCAGTTCCAAACACTCTGAAGAAACAACCAAGACAACGGCAACCTGGGACTACAGCGCAGAGGCACAACGATCCCCTCCAAGTGCATCAAAGAGAAATAGTTGAAAAGCTACTAAAAGTGAGAAGAAAAAAAAACAGAAAAGAAATTTCAGACATCTCTTCTGACTCACGCTACCCCCAAAACGTGGGGTCAGAACCATCGGCATAGTCTGCCACCACTGAAGAGATGCAGACGATCCAGTTGAACAGACTCTCAGAGGAAAGACAATGAAATCCTTGGAGAACAGACAAGGTTCAGGCCAGAAACGGACACACCCGAACAGATCTTCTATATCAGACTGCTGATAGACAGGCACGTGCAACACTAGCATGGTCTTTTCCACACCTTCATCGACTTTAAAGAGGCCTTTGACCGTGTCCCTTGTAAAAGATCGTGACTGATCGTGATTACCTGCAACATGGACTACGACATTATCCAGGTCACAGCAGTATTCTCCAAGGATTCAAGAAGCCCAGTTCTCTTGATTAACAACCTCGAAGACACTTTCAAACAGCTATGGGAATGCGCTAGGGCTGTCTACTCTTTCCAATTACGTTAAATATCTCCCTGCCAATAATACTGCAGAAAACGTTTCTTGGCTTCATTACCTCCATGTCAACTGACGTTAAGCCTTTAGCTTTTTGCTCACTGATGACATCGACCCATGAAAATCACATTCAACAGGCAGACGCTTTAAGAAATGAGCTATTTGATTATCTTGAGTCTAATGTGAGCTCAACGTGAGATTCTGTCCCGACTATGTCTGCATGACAAGACAATTTCATCTGGAAAACCAGGTCCGCCAACTTCCCGATGAAGACAAACCAATACAAATCACTGGTGGGAACCATTCTTCTCTGTGGATGCGAAAACTGGATGCTGACAGCGTGTCTACAGCAAAAAATCAGTTTTTTTGAGGAGGAAAAAGAACCTGTTTCAGACGGATTCACGCATGGGAGGCTGCTCTGGCAGACACCAAGTCAGCAGACACGCTGACCAACGAGAACACCTCGTGCTTATCGTGCGCCATATTCTTCTTCCCACCAAAAACCAACGACGACATTATGGCAATTTTGTCGTTTTGTGTGACGTTTCAAACTGGAACACCAGCTAGACCATCGCATTGCTGAAAGAAATTAAAAGGAAAAATACCCACGCGTCAAGAACAACATACTGATATGGAACAAGAACAGTTTAATACAAACACCACATCTATAACAATCAATCAAACAACTATGTTATTTCTTGATAACCTCAAACTTCAATAAACATTTATTTTTAAAGCACGGAGTGTGGAGTTGAAAGTTTTGACGTCTCGAGAGAGACTTATCAGACTTATCAGACGGCCTTTCCTCACGTGACGTCATGGAAACCCGTGAACTGAAAAGGGGCGAACCGATCCGATTATAAGGCAGAGGGTTGTTAGCCTTTTGCAGCAGAGACAGGGCCCACAGCCAACACACAGACGGAGATGCCGACAGAGGCACATGACGTCACCTGTCCCACCGGTGGTGTCTGACTCTTTGCGAATCGTCACAGTTGTTGTGGAGTGGTTTTCTACACGCATAGAATCAGTGATGGAGAAGGGAGGGAGCCAAACAGTGTGTGTGTGTGTGTGTGTGTGTGTGTGTGTGTGTGTGTGTGTGTGTGTGTGTGTGTGTGTGTTGGTTGATGTATGTACATACAGCCAGTTAAAACTGTGTAAGCAGGTATGTGCGTTCATATTGATAGCAACACATGCAGCCCTCGCTGTTGTCTTTTAAAACTTCTTTTTTCATTAACAACAGTTAAGGGACGTAACTTTTCCTACCATATGTGAAGGTAGACAACTCCATGCTACTATATTGCCTGTGGTATCCATTTACCCACCATGCAAGCAAACGAGAACCACACATAACAAAGTATGGGAAATTCCTCTTTGAAAAAAAAAAAGGGGGGGGGGGGGGGGGGGGGAGTGACGGGGGAGGGGGGGGGGGTAAGGGAGTTCCTAGTTTGCCCCTATATCCCCGACATGACACGTGTGTACACAGCCATAACTGGAAAAAAAAATGTACGAACACCAAGTCAGACTCATTCAACATTGACGGAGCCTAACAATCTTGAACACTGTTTTACCAAAGATGTCGAGGAGAGGAGACAACACCAGTATATCCGCCTTTGGCTAAGTTCCATTATTCACACTGCAGGCATGATCACTACTTCCTGGAGATCTGAGTTGATCTGATTTGTCTCCTGTCTCGAGTTGGCTGTTCACCACACTTCGTTGCTGATAGTGTCAACGTGTGCGGGCAAAGGTTGCGTGAGGACAACAGTCCGACTTCGATCAGAAAAAGCGGCCAAGAAAGAAGAAGCTGGCGCACGTGTGGTTATCGGAGAGGGCAAGCCAGCCGATTGAAGGTTTCTCCCGCCTAGTAATGGTTATTACTAAACTATCATTATATTATGATGATTATTATGAATACTTATAGAGCGCCCTATCCTCGGCTAGAGACCAAGCTCTAAGCGCTTTACAATCCACACTCGTTTACACAACGGGCTGCCTGCCTGGGTAGTGCCGACTGAAGAGCTGCTAGCTGGCGCTTCATTTAGTCGTTTCCCGTGTCATCCACTCAATATCGTTCAATATCGTTCACTCAGTTTCCTTACTTCCCTCATTCTTTCTATTTCTCACGCAGGGTGCATGCTATGTGTAACGTGTCATCCATATCAACGGCCCAACTGGCCTTCTTTTCCGAAATTTGGTGATGGGAATTTACGTGTGTGCAAGATTTATACGCGGTTCACACACGGAACCTCGGTTTATAGTCTCATTCAAAGGACTGTACGGGGAATGGAGTCAGAACCAAAGTTAACTCTGAGTAAAAAATCCCCCTGTACTAAACACAGCCCGGCGAAGATTCGAATCCGCAACTCCAGGATCACCAAGATCATGAGTGCGGTGCTGTACCACTGGGGTATTCCAAGCTGAGCTGGTGACCTGCACGAACGTACGGAATGCCGATAATAGTGAGAGCGAGGCGAAATACCGATCCTCGTCCTTCTGTATCTTTGGTCTCACTGAACGCACGTTGCAAACAGAGCCCGATTACAGTGCAATTGGTGCGGCAGGCGAGGCGTGCACAGTAACCAATAAGCAAGGAAGGTAACTCTTTCTCCCGCATGGAAACACTCAAAGGTACGTAACTCCAGACCAATGCTCCTTTCAGTACCCATCCACCTAGCACATGTGTAGACACGAGAAACGAAGAAAAAACCAAGTAACCCCCATCTCCATCCCTCCCCCCCCCCCCCCCCCCCCCCCCCCCCCCCCCCCGCCCCACCCCCTTGCATTTCCCCTGCTGCACTCCTGACCCTCTAAATCTCACTTTACAATTTAAGCAGCTCTTCCGCCCTGTATCCGTCTTTACCCCGTGGTGAAAATGCCGTTTACTCTGGATGCCTGATCTGCCCCTGGCATGTAATTCCCGGGCAGACTCCTTAGTGTAGAGTCTATTGTCAAAGAGAAAAAGGAAAATAAGAGGAAATGAAAAGGCGTTAGACAAACTGTGCAATAATGCAGAAATAAAGAGGGTGACAGAAACTGTTTGAGAAAAATCCTGCACAGTTTGTTCAGACTAAGAGGGTGTTGTTTGTAACTAAAAGAATCAGGACCACCACCACCATCCCAGGTCACCCCCGGTGGTGAATTCGTCCACACACACACACACACACACACACACACACACACACACACACACACACACACACACACACACACACACACACACACACACACACACACACAACACACACACACACACACACACACACACACACACACACACACACACACACACACACACACACACACACACACACACACACACACACACACACACACACACACACACACACACACACACAGAGTCCTGGGCAAGCTTTTCTATTATTTTTCTCCCCAGCTGTAATCCATCTGCCCTGGTGTCCGCCTCCAGGTCCAGCCTCCAGGTGTTTCTTGGTCTTCCTCGCTTCCTCTTGCCTTGAGGATTCCAGGTCAGAGCTGTTCTGGTGGTGTTGTCCGGGGCTTTCGAAGAGTGTGTCCGATCCACCGCCATCTTCTTTTACGGATGTTTTGCTCTTCTGGCAATTGGTTACATCTTTCCCACAGCTCTTTGTTGCTGACTGTCTCTGGTCAGTGGATGTGGGGAACTTCCGCAGGCAGCTATTAATGAAGGTCTGTAGTTTGTGTATGGTGGTCTTTGTGGTTCGCCAGATCTCTGATCCATATAAGAGGACAGATTTGAAGTTTGCATTGAAGAGGCGGATTTTCGTGCTGATGATGATTAGTCGAGATTTCCAAATGTTTTTTTTTTCAGAGCGCCATCAACTTAGTAGCCAATAAACGCCACGAAAAGCGTCAACCAGTCGGAAGTAAGTTTAGGCCCGAGACAGAAATAAAAATTCCGCTTCTGATTCTGCTTCGTTCCGTTCATAATCGCCCTCATTTTGGATACAAACCTGACTTAGATAGTCTTATTCAAGGTTAAAGGTCACAAGAGATTTTTTCTTCTTTATTTTCATACTTTGGCGCACTGCTCTTCACTTTCAGTGCGCCATGAAGATACACGTTCTTTGATTCGTCGATGTTCTTCACAGGATTTTTGCACTCCATAAGCGTCTTCTTCTCCTTCTTCTTCTTCTCCCTCTTCTTCTTCTTCTTCTTCTTCTTCTCTTCTTCTTCTTCTTCTTCTTCTTCTTCTTCTTCTTCTCTTTCTTCTTCTCCTCCTCCTCCTCCTTCTTCTTCGCCTTTTTCTTCTTCTTATTCTTCCCTTCCTCCTTCTTCTTCTCCTTGTTCTCTGCTCCTCTTCCTCTCTTCCCCTCCTCCTCCTCCTGTTCTTCTCCTTCCTCTCCTCCTTTTTGGCGTTCGAAGGCTTGCCGATCGCAGCTTCTCTTTGCATAATACAATGATAATCACAACTCAAACTGCATAAAAAACTAGGGACAAAATATGCCAGTCATTTTTTTCAACATAGTACACGACTAGACGTTCAGAGCCGCTGACCAATTCCTCTGCTCTTGACGCAGCTGAGAGTCAAAACCTTTACCATACTAATCCTTGTCCATGGCTTTGGTCACCAGCCCAGTGAAGGCCCCGGGGTCAGCTAATCCCCCCCCTCCTCGGGGGGGGGGGGGGGGGGGGGGGGCAGTGGCCCTTAATAACCCACTTAATAGCTCCTCCAACGATTGCTCTAACTTGATAGTACGTAAGTTCCTTCCTCTTGCTGTTTTTGCTCTTCTGAAGCTGGAGCATGTCAGTTAAAGGTCAAACACACGAGAGACAGATATCAATAGAAGAAGGAGGGAACGAGGACAAGAAGAACAAAAAGAAGAATAACGAGAGGAGGAAGAGGTTGCGGAGAAAGAGGAGGGGGAGAAGGAGGAGGAGGAGGAAGAAGAAGAACAGGAGGAGGAGGAGGAAGATAAGGAGGGGGGGAGGAGGAGGAAGAATGAGAACATGGACAAGAACGAGATCAAAACAATCACAAAAAAAAAAAAACAGATGGAGAAAATGAGAAGAAAAGCAATGAGAATGAGAGTATAAAAAGGAGAGAAACACACACAAAAAACACACAGACACAGAACTCGAACAAAGACACACACAGAAGAATAAAAAAAAAACAAGCAAAAAAAAAGAGCTGAAGAGGAAAAAAAAAAAAAAAGAAAAAATCTGAAGAGAGAGAGAGAGAGAGAGAAAGAGACGAGAGAGAGAGAGAGAGAGAGAGAAGGGGGGGGGGGGGGAAATAAAAGGCCTATTATGCGCCACTACTCACGGGTCGGGGTGTCGTAGGTGGCGATGACACAGGTGACAGCGGCCAGCTCCGTGGGGTTGCAGTCATGGGTGAACCAGGGGTCGTGCTGGCAGAAGGCCAGAGAACCCTCCGTGCCCACGCACTGCACGTCATCCAGGGCGAACACCACGGGAGCCGGCACGCCCACCTGGTACTCTTTCTTCATGCTGGACTCCGTCAGAGAACGACTGCACGTGCACAACGCAGATTTAATTCCGGCGGTTTCGTTTTTTTTTCTTTTTTTTTTTTGTTTGTTTGTTTGTTTGTTGTGTTTTGCTTTTTGGGGCGCTTTTTGTTTGTTTGTTTGTTTATTTTGTGTTGTGTGTGTTTTTTTGTTGTTTTTTTTTTCGGGAAACGTGCGGCGAATCTGGAACTGTCCGATTTTTTTTTTTTTTTTTTTTTTTTTTTGCTGTTGTTTGTGTTTTGTTTCGCTTTGTTTGTTTGTTTGTTTGTTTTGTTTTGTTTTTTGTTTGTTTGTTTTGATTGAATTCCCACTTTGCACGCTGATTCCATTGAGGTTTCGGACTATTCTAGAATCGCCCCAACGAATATGTCCCGGAAATTATTGTAATATTAACTGAAGAACTGCTTGCCTGTGCTCATTTCCCTCTACTACATCCCCCCCCCCCCCCCCCCACCACCACCACCACCCATCACTTTCCGCTTCCATCCCTGCAATCGTTTCTGTCCTCCCAAAGTCCCCCTCCTTTCTTAACTTCTCTTGTCCACGTTTGGAATGTCAGAGAAGGGAGATTATTACCTTTGTCATCGTTGTGATCACAGTTACGCCCCTTGATCCATTTCGAATCCGGACACAGATAAGCTCTGCAAATATTGCTGGGTTAAAAATGCGACTGTCTAGCACAAAAATGAATCGCTCTTGATCTGCGTAGACTGGTGATTAGGTACCACCCCAATTGATGATAATCGGACGAAAACTGTAGATCTGTTCTTGATGCAAGAGCACAGACAGACACACTGACAACCAGACAGAACCGGCACCACACACACACACACACACACACACACACACACACACACACACACACACACACACATGAATGCACACGAACACACACACACACACACACACACACACACACACACACACACACACACACACACACACACACACACACATGAATGCACACGAACAACACACACACACACACACACACACACACACACACATACACACACACACACACACACACACACACACACACACACACACACACAGAGGATTCGAAGAAAGCCCGGTCTAGCTGTACTTCTTGTTCTTCTGTCTCTCACGCTCCGTTCATACCCTTGATGCATCATCATAAACAAAGATGTTTCATTGGTCCTTTGATTTGTGCGGCATTTATCGCTTCATGCACCACAGTGACGTTTCATTGGTCCTTAAACTTCTTAATCACGCCCCCCCCCCCCCCCTCCCTGCTCCACACACACACACACACACACACACACACACACACACACACACACACACACCAATCCGCTTCCCAGCCCTTTCCCCCCCAGAAAAAAATTGCAGACTACTCTCTCTCTCTCTCTCTCTCTCTCTCTCTCTCTCTCTCTCTCTCTCTCTCTCTCTCTTCTCTGTGTGTGTGTGTGTGTGTGTGTGTGTGTGTGTGTGTGTGACACACACACACACACACACACACACACACACACACACATACACGCACACCAATCTTCCTCCCACCCCTTCCACCACCCTTTACTCCTCCCCCCCCCCCCCCCCAAGAAAAAAAAAAAGGGGGGGGGGGGGGAACTTACTTAAAGCACAGCTCGTTACAGACGACCTTGGCAGCATTGATATCCCAACCGTCGTCACACACGAAGCCGTAGGTGCCGTTGTCTGCTCGCACCTGCACGTACCCCACTCCGGGCTGCGACTGCGGCCCGAACAAACGTACCCGAGCCTGCTGGTTGTTTTCCTGGTTACCAGAGGATAGTATGGTGCGAAGAGGCGACAAAAGACAACAACAACAACAACAACAACAAACAGATATTCGAAGTGTACACTGGTCCATAACACCAAAGGTTTCTTACAAAGGGCACGTTTCTGTTGAAAGGTTGATTCACTTATTACTCGGTATTTCATTGTTTTTAGGGTGTACAAGTTTCGGAGCGCGCAGAACTGTACATATACTTTCAAATGTCAAACGCGTTTTCCAGCTGATCTCGTCACAGTTTCCATCCTGAACAAATCGAAAATAAAACTTTTTGAATTGTGATGTAGGCAAATAGGCAAGTAGGTCTGGCATTAGAATTTAATTATACGTTATTCTCTCTACGTATAAGACATTTTCAACTAAAAAAGAGTGAAAGCGGTATGGAATTAGAAAAGAAGAAAATGCGTACCCAAAACTATATATGGACAATTATCCCGGGTCTTTATTTTACAAATGACCAAACTTCACTAGAAACGACCTGAGGCCGAAAGTTTTGTCAAGTTCTGATGCACGTGGCACCAAGTGCTGAACCGATGTTAGACCTAGAACCTAACAGTTTCTCAACACCATATCGTGACAGTAGGAGCTTATTTACTCTCTGTTCGTATGCAGATGTAAACCCCGTGTCCGCTGTTGAATCAACATGAACCCGACCCACATTACACTTACATGCGAACGCAATCAGAGACATATCAGTTAACAGAGACAGAGACAGAGACAGAGAGAGAGAGAGAGAGAGAGTGAGAGAATGTTGCTTATAGTCCAGCCGACTTCAAAGGGCCATCATATGGCTATCAGTGCGTCGTCAGGTAACAAAATTAAGCCAACCACAACATTTTTCCTATCATAACAAGCCAAGCCGTAGCAGCCCACCCTAGAGCAAGCGGCCCTTTGTGGTCACCATCAGACATGTGCGCGGCACGGAGTGTACAGTATGGTTTTTTGTGGTCAGCATCAGAGATCAGAGATGTTTCGTGAAAAAAAAAATAATAATCCGGACGTGAAACCGACCCAGAAGACAAAGTCTGATAGAGGGAGAGCATCTCAAACAAGACATGGGCCTTTCTGGTAGCTATACTATGCACAAAAAGAAACGCATATTTTTATTTCAGTCATTTCATGCGTCATTTAGCATTCAAAAAATTACAACCACAGAAGAAATAAGACATCAATCTACTGTTATGTCTATTCATTATGTCTGACCATTCACACTGGGCAGAGTTCCCTGCTATACGGGGCATGTTTCTGTCAACATTTTCCTAAATATTTTCAGCGAAGAAAATATTGCGTTTTTTTTGTGCACAGTATAGTTTGAAAATTTAAACACGGAGAGGTGAGGGACTTTTCAGGAGACGTAACTCATGTTTTGGAAGTGATAAATAGTAGTACAAATATAATAACGAGAGCCAAAGCATTGAATTTAATTATGATTTATCACACAACAGAAAACAAATGAACGGTTGATACCAATTGCGGGAACAAATTTGTATGTTATGAGAATAGTAAAAATGGAAGTAAAGCAAAGTACATAGTTATATCCTATACACTCACTGATCAATTAACATTCAAAAATTCAAAAGTATTTAACAGCGAGTGCAACTTCTTCATGTTTTGTAATGATGTAAGTAAAGTAAAATACATAGTTACATACTGTGCGCCCTTTGATCAATTATCATTCAATACTTCAGAAGCCCAGTTTGATTACCGCTCGGTTTTAATACAGTTATGAAACCTCTACATCATTACGTGAAAAAAAGATCGCATGAGTTGGACAGCAGCACTGGCCCGTAAAGCTTGCGACTGCCATGAATATATTCGGCCACGGCACGTTTCTGTTACGGCAGTCTTCACTTGCAAGGAAAGGAAGCGTATCGCCATCTTTGCTAGGAAGTGTCACGTGGGTAATTGTATTACGTATCAAGCTTCGTGACGTCAGAATACGATGACTTAAACTCCGACTTATACAAATTAACAAAAATCCGCAAGGACTACAGACACTACATGGCAGCATCATGTTAAAACGGAAAGTGGTTTACACTAGAACCATGACTGATATAGGTGTATACGGTATCGACTTTGTCTTTTTTTGTACCAGCAAGTTTTGTAATCCTTGTTTAAAGATCGGTTTTGTATATTTTCCACTGGGGGCACTGCTGACACAGAAGTACAGTACAGTATCAGGGCGGCCTACACCTCGAGACAGTTTTTTTTTCTGTCTCTTCCGCTTGTGTTTGGGACTGATGTTCAAAACTGATGTTTCGTGTTTCATTATATCACACGTTGTGCGTTTTCTTCCGTCTTTTCACGTAACGTTCGAGAATCTACCTTTTCTGCGATCACAGACTCGAAATCTGCACAGTTCACGTCTTGGCTCAAAGTGCCGTACGTTCACTATGGACAGTTCCATTGGGAGGGTGAGGTGAGTGACCTCTCGTCATGACCAGAGTTCTGGGCCCTTACCTGAGACGCAGTTGTCGGGCTGGGTGACCCCGGACGGGGGGGTGGTGGTGGGGACGGGAGCGGGGGTGCTGGCGGAGCCTGCCGGCTGACACACCACGCCGGCGTCCTCGTTGTGAGCGCAGTTGATGTTGTTGGAGCCGAAGGCAAAGTAGCAGTCGTCGAGGGTGTCCTCGTCCCCTTCGCAGTCGACGTCGTCCATGTGGATTGGGCCCGACCCCGCCCCGAAAGCAGCCCTCGTCAAGGCGACCCCGCCCCTGGCCACACGCATGCGCATACATAAACTTCGAGTATTGGTCGAATCGGTGGTCATGTAGTAACTGAACCGTTCAACGTAAACAAAACTTCTTGCTCCTCTGACGATACGTTCGATAGCTGAGAAACGGGGGTAGATTTTTTTTTAGCTTTGTCTTTGAATTAAATTGATGCAGATGACAACAAGGAGGGCGGAGATGAGCATGACCTGTAGACTATGGACTGTTTGTGCTCTACATCAGTGACCCGATACAAGCGTTTGTGAATGAAGAGTCCAACAGGGGTGAGAGGGATATGTAATTTGTGTATTCATAGCATAGAACTGTTGCAGATAAAAAGTAGGGAATTATGAACATCGTGACTGCAGGACGTTTTATTTAATATGTGTGTGTGTGTGTGTGTGTGTATATATATATATATATATATATGTGTATATATATGTATGTGTGTGTGTGTGTGTGTGTGTGTGTGTGTGTGTGTGTGTGTGTGTGTGTGGTATGTATGTGTATATATATATATATATATATATATACAGACAGACAGACAGACAGACACAGACAAATACATACATACATACATACATACATACATACATACATACATACATACATACATACATACATACATATACATGCATGCATGCATACATACATACATACATACGTACATACATACATACATGCATACATAGGCAGATAGCTAGGTACATAGATAGAAATCTTATTTTTTTAAACATGTTCCAGGCATTTTTCCGCCGACGTCCGCTTGGCTTTTGGCAAGCAGATACCACCACAAATCAGACTCAACTGTGCAAATCCAAAATAATCACGTTAGTTCTCTCTCTCTCTCTCTCTCTCTCTCTCTCTCTCTCTCTCTCTCTCTCTCTCATCTCCGGCTAGAACTCCGACGTTCACCCTCAAGGCAGCCACACTCCACTTTCCGGTTTGCCTGCGGTAGCTTTCCGGTTTTGCCTGCGGTAGCTTTCCGGTTTGCCTACGGTAGCTTTCCGGTTTGCCTGCGGTAGCTTTCCGGTTTGCCTGCGGTAGCTTTCCGGTTTGCCTACGGTAGCTTTCCGGTTTGTCTGCGGTAGCTAGCGGTGGTAGTGATGAAGAGTTCTCTCTGTATGTTCTATGATACTCTATACTTGTTCTTTGGGTTGGTTTTGCGAGCAGATCTGAGCGAGTCGAACTAATATCTAGCATTGACTGTACAGTAAGTTTCCCTGCCTTTTCAAGAATCCACAAAAACGAAGAAAGAAAAAGGAGGGGAAAAAAAGAAGAAGAAAAAGAAAAATGTAGGTAAATGTTTAAAAGGAAGAAAAAAAAAGTGACACGGAAATAAACACGAAGAAACTCAGAAACCTGTGCATTTTCATTTTAAGGGTGGAATTACACAAAATTATCCAGACAGATATACAGATAGATAGATCTTCTTCTCATTCCCATGACCTAAGTGGTCATAGGGGGGGGGGGGGGGGGGGGGAGTGGGGGGGCATGAGGGACGACTCCATCAATCTTCTTCTCCATCGCGGCCTGTCCTCTGCTTCTCGCAGGAGTTCTGGCAGCCTGAGGTTTGTCCACTCGTATCACGTTCTCCGACCAGCTCTTCCTCTGCCTGCCTCTGCCCCTTCCTCCTTCAAGCCTGCCTTGCAGGACTGTCTTTGTCAGCGAATCGTATCGTGTCACGTGACCAAACCACATCAGCTTTTCTCCTTCGGACTGTAGCCAAGAGGGGTTGCTGTGGTCCTGCCAGTGTGGTCACCTGCTCTCGGATAGAGTCGTTGGTTCTGTGCTCTGTACAGGAGATGTGGAGCAGTCTTCTGTATGCCTTCATGTCAAGGGCTTGTCGAGGGCTTCTCTCCAACTCTGCCGTCAAGGCCCAGCTGCCACATCCGTAAGAAGATTGAAAGGACGTACGATGGCTTTGTATAGCTTGAGTTTTGTGGGGAAGCTGATTTGGTTACTTCTCCACAGCTTTGTGAGCTTTGCCACAACTGATGTGACAAGAGCTAATCTGACCTTAATTCTGTTGAAGAGCGACTGTCTTTCGTGAGTGTGGAGCCGAGCTATTTGAACGCTTCCACCTCTTCGAGCTTTTGTCCGTTCGTGTGCTGTTTACGGTCTTGTCTTCATTGCTGCTGTTCACCATCACCTTGCTTTTTCTGCACTGATTTCCATCCCATAGGCACTGGTTCGGTCTTCAAGTATGTTTGTTAGTTCTTGGAGTTCGCCGTTTGCTTCTGCCGAGTAGATCTATGTCATCATCAGCGAAGCGCAGAATGTATGTATATGGGCCTGCCCCCAACTGAGATGGTGGCGTTGAAGTTTTCAATGGCCTCATGCATGATATTCTCCAAGTACAGGTTGAAGAGGGTCGGGGAGAGCAGACAGCCCAGTCTGACGCCAACAGTGGTACGGAAGAAGTCTCCTGTTGGGCTGTTCATGAGCACGGCGCTGTTGCCAAGCTGTACAGTGCCTGCATGATCTGGACCCACCCTTCCTCAACGTTGAGATGTCCGAGGACCTGTCACAGCCTGTCATACCAAACTCGATCGAAAGCTTTTTTTTTTAAGTCTATGAAGTCGTGGGAAGAGGCTCTCTCTTCTGTTGGCGGTGTTTTTCAATCATCAGGCGGCAGTTGTAAATTTGCTCAACTGTGCTTCTTCCTGGTCGGAAGCCCGCCTGTTCTTCTGCAAGCAGTTCCTCCGCCTGTTTCTTCAGCCGGTTCGGAATGATTCTTAACAGAACTTTACTGGGATGACAAATCAAACTGGGTTGTACTGGGATGACAAATCAAACTGGTTGTACTGTACTTCTTCTTCTTTCATAAGTGTCCGCCTTCAACCAGCTGAAGATTCTGACACTACAAAAGGGGGTTCCGGATGTAGCAGATATGTTGAAATGCTGCCTGGATCATCAGCTTATAGTGGGCTGGGGTAGGGAAAAGGGGGTCTGGGGCCACCCACTTTTTTTCAGGCCTCTAGGGGGGAGTGGAAGCGGGGGGGGGGGGGGGGGGGGGGGGAGCGTAGGTAGACCCTACTCTGTAGTGGGTGGGAAGGACCACGGCGAGGAAGAGGGATAGGGGGGGGGGGGGGGGGGTATGAGAAAGGAGTGGGGGAGGGGGGCAGCGAAGCGGGGAGAGGGAAGGATTTTATATCCATGAGTTGAAGCCTTCCAGGCTGATGTTTCCGCCTCAGCTGGAAGGTCGTTCCATTCTCTCCCAGAGCGCGAAAAGAAACTGTTCTTTCTGTAAGTTCCTGCAGTGGGATTCTATTTGGCACTGCAGTTCGTGGGAGTTTTTGGTGTTGTACTGGTGGGTGTGACGCAAGAGGGGTGTGCGCGGAGCCGACCTTGATGCTCTTGCCCGTTCCGGCATCGTCAGTATCGTCATCGTTTAATAATACGGGAGTTGTGGTTCGTTATGTGAAGAGGTCAGTCAACTTTGCTCGGCGCAACACGTACCAAATCACATTTTGTTTTTTTTTTGTTTTTTTTAACATATCTAATTGAAGCATGCTTGTAAAAAGCACTGAACTGCTTTAGACCCTTGCACGTGCAGAACGTGAAGCAACTCGTTTTGGCGCGACCTAGTCATTGTCAAACGTTTTTTTCTGTATTTGTCCGAACCTGTCGCGCCCGCCTTGGTATCAAATAGTCGGCTTTACTTGGTTTCAAATGATACACAAAAAATTGCGTTTTCTAAGAAGTCTTTCAGCATATATAAAACACTTCATATCATCTGTAGACAGGTAGACAGGTACCAGTAAAAGTTACATCAAACACGTTGCGCCAACTTACGTCAGACCCAGCTGCTTGCAGACCACGATGGCGTCTTGATTGTCCCAGTTGTCATCGCAGACGGTGCCGAAGACCCGTTAATCTGCACCTCCACCCTGCCTGCCGTGCTGTTGCTGTTGACGCCAGCCAGCCGAATGCTTTGGATCACCGGTGAGTTTTGCCCTGCATGCATGCACACACACACACACAC
>JADBJO010000150.1:702500-710000 GCA_016801955.1 Conus betulinus
TCACGACGTCCCCCCTGTTTCGTTCCTGTTGCGTTTGCACTGCCAAGACTGACGTGGGTATCGAAACGCACGACAAAATGAAAGCGGACTTGTTTAGGGGGAAGAGAAGGTGAGAGATTCCAGAATCTTTCATACTGCGTTGATCCGCGAAGATCCATGTTGTACTCACACACACACACACACAAACACACACACACACACACACACACACCACACACACACACAAATTAGAGCTAGGACATACGGGGCAAAGTCAAGAAAGGAGAGACAGGGAGAAGAGAAAGTGTCGGGGGGAGGACGGGGGGGGGGGGGGAGACGAGAGAGAAAGTGTCGGGAGGGGGGGGGGGGGCTGGAGGGAGACGGCAGGGGACGAGACAGAGACACAGAGAGAGAGAGAGATAAGAGCAGAGAGGAGGAAAGGGAAGCAGAAAGAGAAGAGAAAGTGTCGGGGAAGGGGAGGGGGGGGGGGGGGGAGGAGGAGACGAGAAAGTGTCGGGGGGGGGGGGGGCGGAGGGAGACGAGAGACAGACTGACAGAGATGAGAGAGAGATAAGAGAAGCGAGGAGAGAAGGGAGAGAGCAGAGAGAGCAAGAGAAAGGAAAGTGTTCGGGGAGGAGGGGGGGGGGGGGGGAGGAGACGAGAAGTGTGTTCGGGAGGGGGGGGGGGGCGGAGGGAGACGAGGAGACAGACAGAAAAGAGAGAGAGAGATAAGAGAAGGAAGCGAATTGTTGCGAGGAGAGAAAGGGAGAGCAGAGAGAAGAGAAAGTATCGGGGGAGGGAGGGGGGAGGAGATGGAGAAAAGTGTCGGGCAGGAGCTAGGGGGGGGCGGGAGGGAGACGAGAGACGAAAGAGAGAGAGAGAGGAGAATGCGAGGAGAGAGAAGGGAGCGCAGGGAGAAGAGAAAGGATCGGGGGGGGAGGGGGGAGTCGAGAGAGAGAGAGAAAGACGAGAGAGAGAGACGAGAGAAGAGAAAGGAAGGAGGAGACCATGAGAGGAGTTTATGAGTGGAGGGGAAGTAGGAAGAAAGAGAATGAGGAGCAGACGGAAAGGTGTGAGGAAAGAAAGAGGGGAAAAGACGAGAGAAGAGAGGCGGAAGAGGGAAGAGAGGAGAGGCAGGGAGAAGACCGAGAAAAAAAGAGTGTCGGGAGGTGGGGGGGGGAGACGAGAGCGAAGTTGGTCGGGAATGGAGGGACGCGAGAGATGAGAGCGGGGAGAGAGGGGACGGTTTTGGAGCAGGAGGCAGTGGAGGGGGGGGGGGGGGGGGGCCGGGGTGAGGAGGGGGAGTGAATGGCGAGAGGGAGAGAGGGGATGAGAGGAGAGACGAGGGGAGGACGGGAGAGCTGGGAAAAGAGAAGTGTCGGGGAGGAGGGGGGGAGACGGATGACCGGAGAGAAGAAGCCGAGGGGAGAGAGAGAGAGGATCGGAGCAGAGAGGAGCGAGAGAGAGAAGAGAAGGAGAAGAAGGAGAGACGAGGAGGGGAGAGAAAAGGGAGGAGCAGAGAGAGTGGGGCAGGTGTCGAGGGGGGGGGGGGGGGGTGAAGGCCACGAGGGGAGAAGAGGGACGGAGAGGATGAGAAGGGAGGGGGGTGTGGTAGACAGGGGAAAGAGAGGAGCAGCCAAAGTGTCGGGGGGGGGGGGGGGGCGAGACGGAGAGAAAGAGAGAGAGAGAGAGACGGAGAGAATCTCGCCGTGAGAGAGAAGCGCTCTGGGAGAGAACGGGAGAGAGCAGAGAGAAGTGTTGACGGTGTGGGGGGGGGGGGCTCGGCCCGAGGGGGCTCGCTCGCGACGCTGATGAGAGAGAGAGATGTCCCTCGAGAAGAGAGGGGAGGACGACAGGGGGCGAGAGCACGGGGCGAAGAGGAAAGTTTGTCGGGGAGAAGGGAAAGGAGGGAGACGAGAAAAAGTTCCGCGAGAGAGAGAGGAGGAGAGATGGGGAGATGGAGTGGGGAGAGAGAACGAGAGAGAGAGGAAAAGGAGGACAGAGAGAAAGAAAGAGCAAGAGGAGGAGAGAAAGGGTAGAGAGAAGAGAGAAAAAAAGTGTCGGGGGGGGGGGGGGGGGCCGAGGAGAGAGAGAGAGAGAGTGAGAGAAGAGAGATGGAGAGACAGGGAGAGAAGGGAGAAGGGGAAGAGAGTGTCGGGGACGGGGGGGGAGACGAGAGAAAGAAAGAGAGAGAGGAGACGGAGAGAGATCAGAAAGGGGAGAGGCGAGAGGGAGAAGAGAAAGTGTCGGGGGGGGGGGAGGAGGGGGAGAGACAGACGAGAGACAAAGAAAGATAGAGGAGAGAAGGAGGAGAGAGGAAAAAGAGAAGAGCAAGAGAGGAGAGAGCAAAGGAGAGAGGGGAGAGGGAGAAGGAAGTTCTGGGTGATGGGGGGGAGGGAGACGACCGACAGACAGAGAAAGGGGAGAGACAGAGAGAAGAGAGAAAGAGAAGAGAGAGAGAGGGAGCTAGAAAGGGAGAGATGGAGAAAGTGTTGGGATTGGATGGGGGAGGATGGGGGAGGAGATCGAGAGACAGAGAAAGGGGAGAGAGACAGAGAAGGAGAGACAGAGAGAGAGAAGAGAGGAGAGGAAGAGGGGGAGTAAGAGGGAGGAGAAGAGAAGTGTTGAGGGGGGATGGGGGGGGGAGGGAGACGAGAGAGCAGAGAAAGGGGAGAGAGAGACAGTGAGAGAGAAGAGAGGAGAGAAAGGGGAGAGACAGAGAGAGAAGAGAAGAGGGAGAGAAAGGGAGGAGAGGAGAGGGGAGAGAGAAGTGTTGGGGGGGGGGGGGGGGATGGGGGGAGGGAGACGAGAGACAGAGAAAAGGGAGAGACAGAGGACAGAGAGAGAGACGAAGAGAGAAGAGGAAAGGGGAGAGAGAGGAGAGAAGAAGAGAAAGTGTTGGGGATGGGGGGGGAGGGAGACGAGAGACAGAGAGAAAAGAGACAGAGACAGAGAGAGAAAGAGAAGAGAGGAGAGAAAGGGAGAGATGGAGAAGAGAAAGTGTTGGGGGGGGTGATGGGGGAAGGGAGACGAGAGAGACAGAGGAAGGGGGGAGAGAGAAGACAGACATGGGACAGAGGGAGACAGAGAGAGAGAGAGAGAGAGAGAAGAGGAGAGAGAAGAGGAAGAGAGGAGAGAGAGGAGGAGAGAGAGAGAGAAGAGAAAGGTTGGGGGTGGGGGGGGGGGAGGGGGAGACGGAGAGACAGAGAAGTGGAGAGGAGAGAGAGAGAGAGAGAAGAGAAGAGAGGGGAGAAAGGGAGAGAGGAGGGAGAAGAGAAAGTGTTGGGGGTGGGGGGGGGGGGGAGGGAGACGAGAGACAGAGAAAAGGGGAGAGACAGGGAGAGAGAGAGAGAGAAGAGAGAGGAGAGAAAGGGAGAGAGGAGAGAAGAGAAAGTGTGAGGGTGGGGGGGGGGGGGAGGGAGACGAGAGACAGAGTTAAGAGAAGAGAGGAGAGAAAGGGAGAGTGTGAGTGAGTGAGAGGAAAAAAATAGACTGAGAAAAATGAGAAGAAAACCGCCCTCAGACAAGTGTTTCAGCCCTGAACTCCTTTCACTCTAAAGGGCCGGGCCCCATCCAGGTCATGGTCCCAGATGTCTTTTTACTGAACGATACAACAGAAACATTTTGCCTTCATCAAGTCACGGACGGGCCGAACTTATTTTTCAATGCTCCCTCTGCCAAGACTTCACAAGTAATTTTTACATGCTTCTTAAAACATCGAATTTTCACTGACGTAATGTGTCCAGGTAGTGTGTGTGTGTGTGTGTGTGTGTGTGTGTGTGTTGTGTGTGTGTGTGTGTGTGTGTGTGTGTGTGTGTGTTTACGCAATTAACAGAATAACGGAAAGAAGGGGGGGCAGTTCTTTGGTCGTGAATTACTGTCGACAAACGATATTGTGATGTTCCCTGAAAATGTTCAGATTCAGTCAGGTATATTATAACTTATAAACTTGGGGAGGTGTGGAGGGGGGGT
The DNA here is from genome assembly GCA_016801955.1 of Conus betulinus. NCBI lineage: Eukaryota > Metazoa > Mollusca > Gastropoda > Neogastropoda > Conidae > Conus > Conus betulinus. The sequence continues at coordinate 706,452 of JADBJO010000150.1, forward strand.
GGGGGTGCGCAAATGTGTGTGTGTGTGTGTGTGTGTGTGTGTGTGTGTGTGTGTGTGTGTGAGGTGCGCGCGCGAGAGAGACACACACTTCAAGAAATAGAGAGCGCAATTCCTTCAAGCATATCGTAAATTGTTGCTCCGTTTTGTTGCTCTGTTTAAGGGGTGTTTCTTTGTTTTGGGGTGTTGTTGTTTGTTGGCGTTGTTGTTGTTGTGTTGTGTGGTGGTGGTGGTGTGGTGGTGGTGGTGGTGGTAGTGTGTGTGTGTGTGGTGTGTGTGTGTGTGTGTGTGTGTGTGTGTGTCTGTCTGTCTGTCGGTGTCTGTGTCTGTGTCTGGTGTGTATGTGTCTGTGTGTGTGTGCGTGTGTGTGGTTTTCTTTTTGTTATTTTGGGGGGGGAGAGGGGAATGGAGGAGAGGGGCTATATGTTTTGAAATACTTTCAAATGTTATTTCCTCCACTGAATAGTTTGCTCTTCTTTTCGTTCTACACATACACACACGCGCACGCGAGTGCTAGGGACACTTGTGTGTATGTGAGTCCGTGTGAGTGTGTGTGCATGTGTGGTGTGTGTGTGTGTGTGTGTGTGTGTGTGTCTGTGTGTGTCTGTCTGTCTGTCTGTCTGTCTGTTGTGTGTGTTTGTCTGTCTGTTGGTGAGAGAGAGACAGACAAACAGACCAAGACAGAGAGAGAGAGAGAGAGAGAGAGAGTGAGAGAGAGAGTGTGTGGGTGTGGTGTGTGTGTGTGTGTGTGTGTGTGTGTGTGTGTGTGTGTGTGTGTGTGACTAAGTGAATGAAGTGATGTTGAGTGTGAGTGTGTGTGTGCATATATGTGTGTGTGTGTGTGTGTGCGTGTGTGTGTATGTGCGCGCGCATGTGCCTCTGCTTGTGTATGGGTGACTCTGTTGGTCTGTTCGAGTGTGTGGGTGTGTGTCTCTGAGAGAGAGAGAGAGAGAGGCAGACAGACAGACAGACAGACACCACAGACAGACAGAGGACAACGACAGTGTGTGTGTGTGTGTGTGTGTGTGTGTGTGTGTGTGTGTGTGGTGTGTGTGTGTGTGTGTGTGTGTGAGTGAGTGAGTGAGAGGGTGTGTGTGTGTGCATGTATGTGCATGTAGTGTGTGTGCATCTGTGTGTGTGTGTGGTGTGTGTGTGTGTGTGTGTGTGTGTGTGTGTGTGTGTGTTGTGTGAAGCAGTGAGAAAGAGACAGAGAGAGTGAGAGATAGACAGACGGGAGAGACGACAGAGAGACATAGTGTGTGTGTGTGTGTGTGTGTGTGTGTGTGTGTGTGTGTGTGTGTGTGTGTGTGTGGCGCGCGTGCGCGCGCGCGCTCGCGCAGCGCGTGTGTGTGTGTGTGTGTATGTGTGTGTGTGAGCGAGAGGATGTGTGAATGTGTTTTTGAATGTATGTGTGTGCATCTGTTAGTGTGTGTGCGTGCGTATGCGTGTGTGTGTGTGGTGTGTGTGAGAGAGAGAGAGAGAGAGAGAGAGAGAGAGAGAGAGAGAGAGAGAAAGAGAGAGACAGACAGACAGGAGGGAGGGAGGGAGGGGGGAGAGACAGTCACACAGCCAGGCAGCCTTAAACAGAGACGTACAGACAGGAATCTACAAAGCACAACTTGCGACTTTTCACAACATACCTGCCACAACTTGAAAGACCGTCGACAACGTCAACAGAACACAGCCTCCCCAGCACCCCATAGTACCCAACTGCCCCACGGTGCCTTCCAGTCACTCACTACTAACACCACACACACACAAATGTCCCCACGTCAGTCTCTGTCTCTGTTTCTGTCCGCGTAGACGAAGAGACCAACCCATGTACATGTCCGAACAAATACGTGGGCCATAGACAGGCCCCCCCTCTTGTCTCTATCGCCGCTCGTAAATCAACGCTCACATCCTTGTCGGCAGCTCTGCTGTGTGTATAGGCTGTCCTCCTGCCCTCTCACACGCTCGCAAGGTATTCGATATCACACTCTTGTTACAATTCGAGTCGAACGCCACCGATAAGAAGGCACAACCAATACGAACACCGCCACTCTCATACACATGCACACACCTTTCATGTGTCACGTCAAGAGAGTATGACGCACACATGCGCAGAAGGTGTGAGAGTTTGTGTACGTGTTAATACCGGGTGGCTTTGGCTCTGCCATTTACATACTACACACACGACAGAAAACGAAATAACCAGCTTTTTTTCTCTGTGTTGTCCGAGACTCTAGACGGTGGCTTGTGTCTCTCACACAACGACCCGGTACCTTAACCTATCGTGAGCTGCGCAAAATATGCGTAAAAAGCTGGAGAGGCGGCACGGGGTTGCCATGGTTACCATAACGACGGCTGTCAACAAATGAACCAGTCTGCAAGCGAGGTTGAGAGGAAGCGAGGGGCCGCGGTATGTATAGACTTGGGCGGGGCGGGTCGCACCGAGTGTGTGGCGGTGCCTGTTGGTTAAAATTAGCCTGTTCTCCAGGCTTGGAAAGGTGGGATCGGCTTGCGTGAGAGGATTGAGTGATGTGGAAATAAGTGTCGTTAATTAGCTCGCTTCTCCTCTCTCTCTCTCTCTCTCTCTCTCTCTCTCTCTCTCTCTCTCCTCTCTCTCTCTCTTGCTCTCTTGCGACAACGCAGTGGAGAGAACGAGGTGTTGTTGTCGTGTGTGGGAAGTTTTAATGTGTGTGTGTGTGTGTGTGTGTGTGTGTGTGTGTGTGTGTGTGTGTTAGAGACTCTGTGTCAACCAGCCAGTCAACCAACCAGTCAAACCAATCACCTACCCAATCAACAAACTATTCAACTATGCCATCAACCTGCCAACCCACCGTTAGCCGGACAACCAACCATTCAATTAACCAACTAAACCGAACAGTCAAACAGCCAACCATCCAATCAGCCAATCAATCAACAAGTCAAACAAGCAGCCCAGTCAACCAACTAATCAGTCAACCAAACGGACAGTCAACCAACTAATCAGTTAACCGACCAACCATCCGAACAACCAACCTATCAAGTCAATCAATCAACCAACTAATCAACCTGCCAGCCAGTTAACCCACCATCAACCAATCCAATTACTCAAACCAAGTTAATCGCCACACTAATCAACACAAAGCAGCTCACAACCCAGCAAACCAGCCGTGCGAGCAGTAAGCCAAGTTCTTATTAAGCCCACCTGGCCGTCATTAATAGCTTTATTATCAGTAACAGGAAGCCCCTAAACTAAAGCAGAGCGCACTCGGTGTGGGTGTTACCTATTCATTTGCAGTATCCCCCCCCCCCCCATTCCCCCTCCAGCCCTCCCCCAGGCCCATCCCAACTCTACACCCCCCCCCCCACCCCCCCCCACCCCCTTCTAAAGCTGACTGTTCACCGTTTACTGTTCAGATTCACTCTTTCAGCTGAGCTGTCAGCTGAGATTCCAAGACGTGGTTCACAGATGGTGAGAATTTCTTTTCAGACTTTGTGGAAGAAGAAACTGTTCTTGATCGGCAGACTAGTCAGTTAGTTAGTAGTTGTCAGTAGTCAGTCAGGTTGGCAGGGTTGGTTGGTGGT
>JADBJO010000150.1:717500-725000 GCA_016801955.1 Conus betulinus
AGAATGTAACAACAACAAAATCGTTCGTACAACCCTTTAAAATACACCTCCTAAAATCACACCAGAAGTTTTGTTTCAAACCTTTCTTCTGTAAATTCTTGGACCAGATGAAAAATGTTAATCTCCATCAGAAACCTAAAGATCACATCAGGTGGGGCCATCTCTGAACAAGGTTTTCATGACGTCTGCTGTATTATGTTTATGTCTGACATCATGGTGAGACGAATAGATTTCCTATCTACATAACCTCCGTGGCTTAATGCATCCGCTAATGACGAAATTTACTTTAGAAGCAGGAGCTCAGATTACCACGCAAAGCGTACCGCATATGATCCCGATGCTAGGAAAAAAAAAAAAGTACGCGTTTGATCACTTTAAATATCTTTTACGGTTTTGGCGTGGTTGGATCAAAGTGTGGGCAAATATTAAACACTTCATGAGCTGTTTTTGTGAACGACTGGTTGGTCGCACAAGGCAAAGATGGGTGCCCGTGTGCAATACAGTGAAAGTTTTGATTTCTGTGGAAAATTTTTGCAGTGTTCATGATTTAAATCCTTATTCAACATTAGAAATGGATGCACACATGACCAAGTTTAGACTTGGAATATCTCTGAAGCTATTGGTTGAAACTTTTCGTTTTATTTGCTAAATCATCTTTTATAGGTCTAGATTGTTTAGAAAAATATTTCCCGACAGTAAAATAAAAATGACAGACCTATGGAAAAAAAAAGGTGAGTTTGAAAAACAATGCGTGTACCAAAAAAAGAAAAAAAAAAACTCCGACTCCGGTTTAACGGATTAGATGATGAATCATACACCCTCTTTTACCCGTTCTGTGTGTTGTCAGAGTGTGAGCGAGGCAGAGAGACAGCGGACAGGACAGAGAAGGAGGAAGCCGAATGCACACACCAGCATGGTCAACTTCGTGCTCGTGTTCGCTGTGTGCCTTGGGATTCTCCGCTCGGCACATGCACGTGAGTCACGCGCCTGAATGTCACTGTTGTCACATTCTGTTGAATCATCATGAATGTCCCTTTGTCACACTATGTGCATTGATCAGCATTTGAGTCACGTTCAGTGTCATACGTTTCGCATCGTCATGTGCCGTCACAATTCTCGTGTGTCGTGTGTTTTGATCAGCACGTGGCCCATGCTGAATGTCACTGTGTCACGTTTTCTTAAGTCTTTATGAATGTTGCTGTGTCACGGTTTATCAATCAGCACGTGAGGCATGTCGGATGTCACTGAATGTCACTTCCTCGTGAGTGGTGGTGAAAGCCACCGTGTCACGTGTTTGAATCAGCTCGTCGGTTTATTCTAGACGTCATTGTGTCAATGAATGTCACTGTGCCAGGTGTTTGGATCCGCGCCTGCGTCAAGTCTGAATGCCGCTGTGTCACGCCCGTTCGTTTCGTCACGAATGCCACTGTGTGTCACGTGTTTCAATTAGCTCGAGAGTTATTCCAGATGTCAGTATGTCACACTTGAGTGGTAGTGAATTAGCATTTGAGTTACGTTTGAATGCCTGTGTGTCACGTGTTTTAATGTGCATGAGTCACAGTTGATTGTCACCGTGACACATCTTGTTTAGCACGGGGTAGGGAGGGGGGGGGGGAGAGAGGGCGTCACGCTGTCACTGTATCATGTGTGTGTGTGTGTGTGTGTGTGTGTGTGTGTGTGTGTGTGTGTGTGTGTTTTTCCTCAGAAACTGCGCTCGATTCTCCGAAGACCAGTTCATAGTTGAATGAAACGTTTACTTTGTGAATCTCGATCTACTTTGTTTAGTTATGCAGTCTCAACAATGCCGGCGCTCCCTTGTGTTCGTTCGTAATTGTTGTTCGGTCTTTTGGTTCGCGGTCCAAAATCGTTGAGAAACGCGTTACTCGGTAGTACCAGGCACACAGAGGGAGAAGAGGATCGCACAATGTCTTCTAGAAGCTGTTTTAAATTCGCGCAAAGGGAAGCAATCACGTGAACGCCCGCTCTCCTCTCACAGAAAATCGGTTTGAGGCAGGTAGGTCTAAATTGGAGCTCTAATCACACGCACAGCAACGAAAGGCATGAATAGATAGATAGACCAGCTGGTTGTTCTAAATTTGAACTCCAATCACATTCACAGCAACTAAAAAGCCATGACTAGATAAATAAACCAGCAGGTTGTAAATTTGAACTCTGATCACACACACACACAGCAACTATAGGCATGACTACATCAGATCTGAAATCAAATACTCCATGAAATCTCAGGTTGGAAAGCTTTGAGCCCAATTCTTTCTCCCGAAGGAAAACTTGTGTATATTCAGAGTTAACAGTATGACACGGAAAAACGCTTATTAGTCCCTTGGCAATTCACAATGTAATAGTTGGAGATCATTATGTTTGTCAGGAGTTTGTTCACGATTTACAAGGAAGAATAATGGTTGGGCGTGAGTAGAAAACAAGCCCTTCCTGGAGTGTTCTCATCGAAGATTTTCAGGTGGTAAATGAATACGAAGATGGTGATTCAGAGACTGAACTTTGTCGTTGTCGTTCCCATATATTTCGTTTGACAAATGTGTGTGTGTGTGTGTGTGTGTGTGTGTGTGTGTGTGTGTGTGTGTGTGTGTGTGTGTGTGTGTGTGCGCGCGCGCGCGCGTGCGTGCGTGCGTGTGTGTGTGTGTGTGTGCGTGTGTGTATGTGTTTTGTTTGTTTGTTTTTTTTACATCACGTGCCTGGCCCAGCAGTGTAAACTTTCTGGCAATCAGCAGACGCTGTCTGTGCCCTGAACATGATGCCTAAGTCTGTACGTCATGCGACGATGTTTCCAGTGGCACCACGCCTTCAATACAAGCAGAAGAAGGAACAGCTCACAGCAAAGAGCACCTGCATGGAGGGTGTGTTTCAGTTATCACAGCAAACCTCTATCGACCCATGCAGCTCTGAACCGCAGAGTGCAGTAAAAGAACAAAATTGTGAGTGAAATCGGCGTGGATGTTAGTCGTTCAGTATAGATAACCATACAAATAATAAAACAATCGAACAAACAGGGAAAGCATTCGTTTGTAGATGGGTAGCAACCCAGGCACACACAGAGAAATTTTCAAGCTACCTTCACGGACATTATCTTAATCATTTGAACAGGCCGCCGTGCCGGTTTGGTCACTGTGACTTTAACCCTATCCGTCCCGCCAGCCAACAAGGGCGACGTTCACATGCCAGTTTGTCTAGTGTTCGAACACACGGAACCACCAAAGTGTGTGTTAAAGTTTATCCACTAATCACAAGATCTGTAATCTGTTTTCTGGTATCGATTTGTTGATTACGAACAACACAGTCTGTGACAATACTGAATTGCTGTTTTCAGTTTCAGTCTGGCTAAACGCCAGCCGCTCCTCAGTTGCAGAGTTACTTGTCTACATCATGGTGGAAATTTAATATTTCATATTCAAATAAATAGAAATGGAATTAGAACAATAAGATGTTAGAACATAGAACCTTTAACTTCCATCTACTAGTATTGCTCCACCAAGATAGTACTTTATCTCTCTTCACTTTAGGTAACACATGGCCCAAACCACAGGCGAAAACCATCAACAAATCTTTACATTCACAGACACTTGAATAACGGAATCAGTGTCACAGCCTTCACTACACGCTGCTCAGTGAAGAAAATGCCTTAGAGCCCGGACGCTGGGAGTATACAGGCCTCCCAGCCTCTTTCAACGAGATCTTGCCAGAAACTTCCTTTGTGGCCATCGCCACGCCCGAGTCGCAATGAAACCATTAGAAGGGTCTGATCCAAATGATGATGTCAGATCCAGCCTTGCCGGGCTGCCGTAATTGTCTCCAAACCTCGAGCTGACGACGTTCTACCCCACACGGCCTGACACACAACGGGGCCGACCGTCATGTAAGTGGCTGGATCCGGAAGGGCGCAGGGGGACATCAAGACAGACTCTTTAGACCCTGTATCTAAGGCAAAATCCGGCATGCGTCAACTCCATCGCCAGTGACTTCCACCAGCGGAACTCTACCTCTCTAAACGCTCAAGCCCCTCCCCCCCCCCCCCCCCCTCCCTCAGCAAAGACACGGCGCCACAGACCCCCAAGACTGTCTTCTGGGCCTCTAATTAGTCTTCCAGACCACTCCATCCAGACCAGCCAAGGTCAAAGGAGCCTCAAGACCCCTCCCCAGCAAAGACAACACCAATGAAGGTGCCGACGAAGTCCAACGGTTGTCTGCCCGGCCTCTAATTAGTCCTTTTTTAAAAACCAGTCTGCCCGGACCAGCCATAGTCAAAATGTCGGCCAAGTGACCACAGTCATCCAGACATCTTAACTGACATTCCAAATTAGCAGCTGAGTCACTGCGATCCATCCATTAGACGAAGCTGCATTTGGGCCAACTCCTCTCGATGATGGTTCTGTTTGAAATTCGATTTCAACCAGGTCTCATCCCAAGTTTGAGGGATTAACTCTTTGCAAACGCTCTCCTCTCAAACGTTGGGCAGAATCACGCCCTTTACAGTAGATTCATGCCATTCGCTTTTCAGTATAGAAAAGGGCTGTATGTAGATTCCTGTCGTTCTGTTTTCAGTATAGAGAAGGCTGTACGTAGTTTTATGCCGTTCCATTTTCTGTATAGAGAAAAGACTGTGTGTAGATTCATACCGTTCCATTTTCTGTACAGAGAAAGGGCTGTACGTAGTTTTTATGCCGTTTCATTTTCTGTATGAGATAGGACTGTGTGTGTAGATTCACGCCGTTCCATTTTCTGTATAGAGAAATGGCTGTATGTAGTTTTATGCCGTTCCATTTTCTGTATAGAGAAAGGGCTGTACGTAGTTTTTATGCCGTTCTATTTTCTGTATAGGGAAAGGACTGTGTGTAGATTCCTGCCGTTCTGTTTTCAGTATAGAGAAAGGGCTGTATGTAGTTTTATGCCGTTCCATTTTCTGTATAGAGAAAGGGCTGTATGTAGTTTATGCCGTTCCATTTTCCGTAAAGAGAAAGGGTTGTACGTAGATTTCTGCCGTTCCGTTTTCTGTATAGAGAAAAGGCTGTATGTAGTTTTATGCCGTTTCGTTTTCTGTATAGAGAAAGGGCTGTGCGTAGATTCCTGCCATTCCATTTTCTGTGTATAGAGAAAGAGCTGTGCGTAGATTCATGCCATCCCTTTTCCTGTACAGAGATAAGTGTTTGCTGCCGTACATAGAATTGCCAGATTTTTAGGTTCCCGTTTCTATCCGCCTTGCGCCTCGCGGAGAAAGTGACCTTGAAAGTAGATCAAGCCGACACGACGCTTTTCCATGCGTGAAATCATAAGCGGGCCTATCGATCGGATTTCTCGTCTGCTTTTTGATTTGCGAGCAAGGCGTGTCCACCCGTATGTTGAAGCACCGTTTGGCTGGTTGGTGGCATAACATCCACGACACGAACACGTCGTGAAAAAGAGAGCACGCGCAAAGTAGTTTTGAAACTTTTTTTTTGTTGTTGTTCTTGTTGTTGTTTTTTTGTTTTGTTGTGTTTGTTTGTTTGTTTGTTTGCAACGTGTGGCAAACGGAGAATAAGCAGGGAACACTGCACGTTTGGTCTGGCACAAAACGTCGTTTTTTTTGGGTTTTTTTTAGTGAATCACGTGTGACAAAGCTTTTTATAGACAGACCGTTGCTCGGATTTCGGATGGAGTAATGATTAGCTGACCCATAAAACAAAGCGAAAACTGGGAGTGTGCAGGATTCCAACACCATCAGTTGTTGAGAGCCTGGTCAAAACGTACCCACACGTCGTTTCAGTAAAAGAGGTGTGGTTATGTTCTGACAACTCCATAGGTTTTGCTCCACCCGTATTGGGTCTACCAGATTCGAGCGTCTGCAGGATTAAAAGAATGAATATTAACAAATCAAACAAGCACACGGCACACTCATGAATACGTTAGGAAGCACGGTTATAAGTGTGTACGCATGCAGGCAAGCAAGCAAGCAAGCGCACACACACACACACACACACACACACACACACACACACACACACACACACACACGCACGCACGCGCGCATGCACGCACGCACGCACGCAAGCACGCACGCACACACACACACACACATGCACATGCACAAACACACACATGCCCTCTTGCAGACCTGCACACGCGCACGCACGCACGCGCGCGCGCACGCACACACACACACACACACACACACACACACACACACACACACACACACACACACAACACGCACTACACACTGGTGTGATCGCCAACACCAGCACACATATTGACCATTCGCATCCGTGCGTGGAAACCTCCCGCCCGCCTACGTGCGCGCCCGTTCCACACATTGCCCGCCCTCGTCACGCCGCTCGTGAATTCAGCCTGTAGTAATTAGGACCATCTCCACATCTCCCTGAAAGCTTTCGCTACGAGGACGTGAAAATCGAACCTTTACTTACTTACTGGGCCATCTCCTTTCTCGCTCTCTTGCAGAGGATTCAGTGAGCTGCGGGGGGCTGACCTGCGGGCTGAACCAGTACTGCTTCGACGGCAACGTGAAGCTATGCCTGGGTGAGTAGCTTGGCTGGTACCACACACTGACGCTTCTCTTAAAAAAAAAAATAATAAATAAAACCGATACACCCTCTCTTTCTCCTCCTCTTCCACCCCTACCACCCACCCCTATTTCCTCTGCCTCCACCCCAACCCTCACCACTCACCCTTCTTTCATTCTTGCAGTGTTCCCACTGTGTCTCGATGTCCGTCTCACCGTCTATCAGGTCTTGTAGCGGCTGGAACCTGTTGGAAAGGCTGGTCTGGAATGCTGCCCGTGTGTCCCTGTTTCTGAGCAGTCCGACATTGTACCTTGTCCGTGTGCTGTTCGCGTTGGTGAATGTCTTGAGGCGAAGTCTCACTGTTGTTAAAAGAAGGTGGTGGTCTGATGACACGTCAGCACCTCTCATCACTCGTACATCCCGTCATGATCTCCTGAACTTGCGGCTAATGCAGATGTGGTCAAAACTGGTTCTCCGTGACGTGATTTCGGGGATCTCCATGTGGCCTTGTGGATGCGCTTGTGTGGGAAGATGCTTCCTCCTATCACCAGCTGGTTCAGGGCGCACAGGTCTGCAAAGCGCTCACCATTCTTGTTCATCTGTCCCAGTCCGTGTGTCCCCATGATGTCCTCGTAGCCTGTGTTGTCCATCCAATCTTGGCATTGAAATCTCCCATCAGTATGGTTATGTCCTTTGCTCCTCTTCTGTCTATCACTGTCTGTAGTTGCTGATAGAAGTCATCTTTCTTCTCTTCTTCCGCATCATCATTGGTGGGAGCATAGCACTGGATGATGTTCAGCCTGATGTCATTCTTCTTCGTGGTAAACTTGGCTGTGATGATGCGGGAGTTGACAGGTTCCCATCCGATGAGTGCCCCCTGTGCCTCTGGTGCCAGCATCAGGGCCACACCCTCAGTGTGGGGGGGCTCCATCCTCTGGGTGTCCTGAGTACAGCAGCTGTTCTCCAGATGAAA
>JADBJO010000150.1:730000-732500 GCA_016801955.1 Conus betulinus
TCGTTCTTGTTGTGTGTTGTGTTGTTGTTTTTTTTTTAGTGTTGTTGTTCTCCTTTTTTTTTTTTAGTCACCACTATTAAGGAGGTTATACTTTTACCGACGTCACACACACACACACACACACACACACACACACACACACACACACACACACACACACACACACACACATACACAGAGAGAGAGAGAGAGAGAGAGAGAGAGAGAGAGAGAGAACACAACACACACAACACAACACAACGCAACACAACACAACAACACAACACAACAGAATTTTATTCAAAAAGGCCAAAGCCCCATTGAAGGTGTCTGAACAATGGCGCTGAATACATGATAGGAATATGAATTATACTGTCATCCCAGTATAATCATGAGTTTGTGCATGTACTTAGTATCTGCACCATGCCGTTGGATGGTCTTTCTTTTCAGAGAGAGAGAGAGAGAGAGAGAGAGAGAGAGAGGAGAGAGAGAGAGGAGAGAGATCCTCGAGAGAGAGAGAGAGACTGACAGACAAGGACACACAAACAGAAATAGAGTCTCTGAGAGAGAGAGAGAGAGAGACGGAGAGAGAGAGAGAGAGAGAGAGAGATGTAGAAGCGAACTTCATAAGGCTATACTCCATCTCACTAGTGTCCTATAGCGACGTGGGTTAAGGCAACGTCTTGAGACCGCTCCCCCCCCCCCCCCTCTTCTCCGCTGCCCACCCCACCGCCTTTTCTTCCCTCCCCATCCCCCATCCCCCCCCCCCATCCCCACCCTTATTCAGATGTTACTGGCTGGAATCTCAGCAGTGCCAGGGTCAACTTTTTTTTTTAATCTGGCAAGGGAGGGTCGTCGATGGGTGATAACTTGGGTGATGCTAGCCCCCCCTCCCCCCCCCCCCCATCCCACCCCCACTCCCCCGGCCCCCACCCCCCCCCCCCCATCCCCGTTCCCTCCTAGAGTTAGTGTAAGGGGATCAGGGGCGAGACACTTGTCGCAGGGAAGAAGGGGTGGGGCTGGGGCGAGGGGGGGGGGGGGGGGATGGGGGAAGTGTTCTTCTCTGAAGACCTTCTGCTGTCAAGCTCAACCTAGAGTTTCTTTCAACATGATGTGTGTGTGTGTGTGTGTGTGTGTGTGTGTGTGTGTGTGTGTGTGTGTGTGTGCGTGCGTGCGTGCGGGCGTGTGTGCGTGCATGCGTGCATGTGTGTGTGTGTGTATCAAGCTCTCCCTTGAGTTTCTTTCTACATGCTCTGTGTGTGTGTGTGTGTGTGTGTGTGTGTGTGTGTGTGTGTGTGTGTGTGTGTGTGTGTGTGTGTGTGTGTGTGTGTGTGTGTGTGTGTGTGTGTGTGTGTGTGTGTGTGTGTGTGTGTGTGTGTGTGTGTGTGTGTGTGTGTGTGTGTGTGTGTGTGTGTGTGTGTGTGTGTGTGTGTGTGTGTGTGTGTGTGTGTGTGTGAGTGTGTGTGTGTGTGTGTGTGTGTGTGTGTGTGTGTGTGTGTGTGTGTGTGTGTGTGTCCAACAGGTCTGCCCATGCTGTCCAGCAGTCCCGTGGTGTCGGTGGTCACCTGTCAGTATTTCGTGGTCACGTGGAGGGGCTGGGACTCCCATGATGACTTCGGCGATCCGGAACTGCCCGTCACCCAGTACAGGTGCGTGCGTGTATGTGTGTGTGTGTGTGTGTGTGTGTGTGTGTGTGTGTGTGTGTGTGTGTGTGTATGTGTGTGTGTGTGTGTGTGTGTGTGTGTGTGTGTGTGTGTGCGAGTGTGTGTGTGTGTGTGTGGCTGTCTGTCTGTCTGTCTGTCTGTCTGTGTCTGTGTGCGTGCTTGCGTGTGTGTGTGTGTGTGTATATATATGTGTGTGTGTGCGCGCGCGCGCGCGCATACGTGAGTGCGTGCGTGCGTGTGTGCGCGCGTGTATGCGCGCGCGCATGTATGAGTGCGTGTGTGTGAGTGCACGCGCGCACGCGCACTCATGCATGCCGTATTGAAAGTGCAAGAAATTCAATAAGCTATGCACTACTAGTCCTTAATCAGAAGCTTTTTTTTTGTTTTGCACCCCACCCCCACCCATACCATCCATCATTCCACTTGCCCCACCCCCTCCCACCCCTACCCCTCCCTACTCTTTTTTTTTTTTCAATTAATTGATTAATTATTTCATTTAATTTTCTTAAATGTTTTTTTTTTTTTTTTTCTTTTTTTTCTCCCCAGACTGTATTCGCGCGGCGGCAGCGACAGCAACGTCTCGGACGGCGAGTCGTGGAAGCTGGAGGCCACGTTACGTCACAACGCCTCTGCGACGCAGTACACCGTCAACGTCACGGGGCTGGAGCCCAACGACTACTACGTGTTCCGGGTGGACGTGCACGGGGCTGACGACGGCAAGGTGCTGGGCAGGGCCAGCCAGGGCCTGCTGTCCGACCCCCCGGCCCTCGTGCCCTGCGCCAGTGAGTGGGGGGGGGGGGGGGGGGGGGGATGGGGCGGTCTGTTGGGGATGGGATAGGGCTGGTTGGGTGGTTGGT
>JADBJO010000150.1:737500-752500 GCA_016801955.1 Conus betulinus
CGTATTAATTGATTGATTGATTGATTCAGCTGTAACCTCTCGTCTTGTTGTTGTTGTTGTCGTGCCTTGGCTAGAAGACTGTAGGGATCATCCGAACAGCCGAAGTACTTTGAACACTATGGTACAATTGCATCAACTGGGGTTGAGAACATTACGTGTGTGACCGTTTTTTTTTTTTTGATTATCCTGACAAGGGGGGCAGCCACTCTCCGACTTCGAGGGATTTTGGAGACTGAGTGATAATGTTATGCTAGGAGCTTGTCAGGACTGAAGACAATCCCCGCATAACTATGTAGAGCATAACACCATTTTGATGTCGCCTTGGTGTTCTAGCCTATATCAGCAGGTCTGACACACAGCCTTAAGCCATGGCGATCTGCGCATTGTGACCTCATGGGTGGGTCAGGTGTGGTGCGGCGCGCACGCTGATGCCTCCATGATGAAACTAAGCAAGAAGAGAGCTCTCCGGTAGGGTGTCGATCAGCCTCCACCAAAGTCGGACAACTCTTGGTCCCGCCCTGTCAGTCTGTGTGTTAGAACACAGAAATGGCCACACGCCACAATTAGGATTTTGCACTAAATCACTATATCATCCATGTAAGCGTTTTGAGGCACAGCATAAATCTGAGCCAGCATTTGATATCAAACTGGTAATTCCTCAAAAGAACAACCACCCACCAATCATTTTTCACCTACTTGGGGGGATTTCCACCGATGACATCATTCACAATCTTCAAAAACATGACCTTCCCCTTGGCTGACGTCTTAAGTCAGGCCTTTGCACTCACCTGTGATCCTATCATTGCGCCAGCTAGTATCCTCCAAATAGTCCCATTCCTTTAATTTTACCTGCCTGCTTAGAACCACCTGGCTTGTCTATTAATGGCCATATGAAAGAAAACGAGGATAATCACCTTACAGGCACGATAAAAAGTTCTCGAAACAATCTGATCGTGCCAGTCTTTAAATACTCGACCCCTTAAGCAAGGCCTTGGTGCGTTAATTTTTGGTGTGCAGCCAGTGTAAGTTTTACAGCCAGGGGAGGTAATAGTTGATATGCACCGAAGGAGTTCCTTACTTATTCTTGGTTGGTTCTCAGTTCCAGCAGCCGTGACCATTCTCAGCCTGGTGCCACGGCCAGTTCGGTGCAGGTCAAGGTCGCGCCCCCTAACCCGGTGAAACGGCGTGCTGCTGGAGTACTACATCCTGTACAGTGACACGGCGACCTTCACCCAGCCGGAGTCCTTGACCTTCAACACCTCCACGTCGGGTGACCCCGTCATCAGCAGGCTGGCCCCTTACACCATCTACTATTTCAAGGTCAGAGAAGGTGGAATGACGGAGGGGGGGGGGGGGGGGGGGGGGGGGGGGGCGGTACGTACGAGGCAGCTGCGTAATGGCTCATGGTGTGAGTTACAGTCCTTGTCGTCAGATGATTCACATATAATGCGACAGTGGGACGAAGAGTAGGAGTGGTATTGTATCGGTGATTGCTGTCGTGTGCCCGTTTCGTTGTTGTTGGGGTTTAGTTTTGTTCGCGAACTCGAATTTTACTCTCTCTCTCTCTCTCTCTCTCTCTCTCTCTCTCTCTCTCTCTCTCTCTCTCTCTCTCTCTCCATACATACATACATACATACATACATACACATACATACATACATACACATATACGTGCATGCATACATACATACACACACATGTAGACAGATAGGCAGACAGACAGACAGACAGATAGTTAGGTATGTATGTTTGCATATGTGCATGGTTGGAATCACTTGTCGCTGCTTCAACTTTCGTTCTGTCTATCCTTTTTTTCTTTTTCTTTTTTCACATGTAGACAGATTCTTTTTTTTCTTTTTTTTTTTTTTTCTTTTTTCTTTCTTTTTTTCCCTTTCTTTTTTTTTTTTTCTTTCTTTCTTTCCCCCCCTTTTTATCTCCCTTTTCTTCTTTGTTTTTGTCCGGTCATCAAACAGGCGAGGGGAAGACGTCGGCTGGCTACGGACCGTACGGCAACGTGACGTACACCCGCACGTTGCAGGCCCGCCCGCACGCGCCTGTGTCTTTGCTGCAGACGTTCGGCAACCTGACCTGCGTCATCGTGACCTGCTGACCCCTGACCAATCGGCCATCGCCATCACCGGATACACGGTAGGTCGTTTGTGGTGGTTTTAAAGAACAGGAGGGTGAAAGGGAATTGTTTATGGGTTTCCAGGGCAACCCGTGACCACAGAGTCCATGACCTCCTCCGACCACATTCCACCCTAGGGATGCAACCCATGAAACTTCTGTGTGACTTCCTCCTCCTACCCTCCGCTACAGACAGCTGGTTGTAACCACTGTGCAGGAAAGAGGTGCAGAAGGCAAAGAGTGTCGAAAGAGGCAAAGAGGATCCCCAAGGTCCAGCTTTGAGTCGAACTTCTGAGACTCACACCCCTGTCCCTCTGGCATCCCAGCCGGGGGGGGGGGGGGAGGGGCCAGTTAAGGTGTTCTACCCGAGCTGGCCAACACTGGATCGTGTGGATCCATATCAAGTGGCCCTGAAAAGGGGACTGTAGAAGGCCTGGGGAGGAGACTGCCACAGAGAGCAGACGACCAACAACACCGACTACGACCAGTCATTACCGGGGACAGCAACGCCAAAACCTATGCAGACTAAAGTTTGGGAAACCTTGTCCTCAAGGGCTTCAGGCCAATAGGACGTCAATTTCACCCAAAAACCAAGGGAATAACATCACTCAGTTACAACTCCAATGCCACTCAAAAAAAAAAAAAAAAAAAAAAAAAAAGAAAGAAAGTAAAAAAGAAGAAAAAAAAAAAGACAGAAAAAGAAAGGTGAAAAAAGAAAAGAAAAGAAAGATGTTTAATGTTATGTCAAACACACTCTGCCAGGTGGCGTAGCAGGGAAGCTGAGGGAGAGGTGGCAGATCTCTCTCGAAGGCCACCAGGAGGCGCAGTCAATCGACCTTCCAGCCGTATGGGTGACGGCGCGTCCAGCCTGTGTCTCCGCCGGGGGGGGGGGGGGGGGGGGGGGGGGGGGGGGGGGGGGGGGGGGGGGGGGGGGGGGGGGGGGGGGGGGGGCTCCTGGATATGTCGGCGATGGAGCGCTACCAGATCGTCATAACTGTGCCCAGGGAAACCAGTTTTCGGGTCGGCACGGCCAGCATTCCTCTCGGGCTGAGGCCGAAAAATTGCCCTCTCGGCCGTAGTCAGTGAGGACCATAGAAGGAAACTTAGCAGTGCTCCAGCGACGTCCATCCTGCTCCCTCTCTTTGAGGCGGCCTTACGCGTCACAGGACCATCGCCACCCGGCCATGAAGAAGGCTGCCTGATGGCCCTGAAGACAGGCATTTTTGTGGGGAAGAGGCCAAGAGTACCATCGCCCACAATCGGCCGACCAGCACTGCAAAAGGGGCACCAGTTCACATTGAACCAGAACCAAGTGCTTGGACACTGGTTCAACATGAAGAAAAAATACTTAGATTCCAGTCTGGGACGAAAACCAAAACAAGATAGGACAGCCCCTGTCTGGAACCAAGCCCCAACTTCCTGCCAGCGACCATACATCCTGCCCCCACAACTGCAGGCTTCGGTCTGGAGCACCATGTCTTTAGGGCCTCAAGCCACTAGGACGTAAAACTCACATCGACGCTGCGGGAATTGTCCAAAGCGCTATACACTGGAACACAATGAAAACGGCGATTGTCTTCAAGAAAACAGAGAAAAAGGCGATCACTATCTTCACACGTCAAAACAGTCATTGTGAAAACTGTCAACATTACTGTCATAAAACGATAATAGTCGTGTTCCAGAAAATCTGTGGGACAGGACAAATTTAGCGCGGTGTATAGGCGACTTCCGACGGCTACATCTACCAATCACAGACCGATTTCGGCGAATTACACAGCTTGTATGTATTATTAATATACATGTATTAACTCATCGATATCTATCAATAAAAGACACAGATATGAGAAACAAAGACGAAATCTAAACAATTTAAGACAGATATGAGAAACAAAGACGAAATCTAAACAATTAGTTTTTCTAATTTCATTTTATTTACTATTGACTTCCGTTTCATCTTCTACGTAAAGACAATAAATGTTATGCTTTTGGGGCTGGAGGTGTAAAAGGAAATCAGTTCTAACTATATACATTCAGCCATTGTTTTTCGCCGTTCACACGCACCTTTTACACACACGCACGCACGCACGCACGCACGCACGCACGCGCGCACACACACACACACACACACACACACACACACACACACACACACACACACACACAAAACGTCCTATGATTAGTAGTAAGAGCCTTCGGACATGTTCTAACATTTTTCACGTGCACTGTTCGTGCAGTACTTGCATGCAGTTTGTCCCACAGTCACAAACATTTCCAAACATTAGTTATTATGATACGTTTCACTTGCATCGTTCGCGAAGAACTTGAAAGTGGTTTGTCTTAGAGTCACAAACATTTCCCATCTTTAGTTATCGCCACATTTTAACACTGGCACTGTTAGTGTTAGTACTTGAAAATGGTGTTTGTCGAAGAGTCACAAACATGTCCGAAAATAGTTATTATCACGTGTTTCATTTGCATTTTTTCGCGCAATATTTGAAAAGAATGTGTCCCAGAGACACAAGCATTTCCGAACATTATTTATTGTCACGTGAAAAGGAGAAAACAACTCTATTACATGTGGACAACTGCCCTCACCACCACCACGATCCAACCCCCCTCCCTTTCCCCTACGTTTTTTATAACACAAACCCCACCGCCCCGTTCCTACTCTCTCTCACTTACTTCCTCCTCCTCTTTCTCAGCTCACCCTCCTCAACATCCGAACCGCCCAAGGCCTGACCGTGACCCTAGACGCCAACGTGACCTCTTACACCCGCTGCGACCTGGACTCAGGATCAGCCTACAATTTGTCCTTGACCTCGAGGTCAGGGGCGGGGTCGGGTCAGCCCACCTCCATCCTGGTGACCACGGAGCAGCCGGACCCCCCCCCCTTCCCCTCCCTCCCCTAGCCTGGTGGAACTCTCCCCGACCTTCGTCTCCGTGGAGATCGAACCCGTGACCTTGACCCCGGGGGTGGAGGTGGCGTACCAGCTGCAGGTGGAGAGAGTGGATACTGGCGCGGGTGGGTGATTTCTATTTTGGTTTGTTTTTTGGTATCGTTCTTTTTCTTCGCTTTCTTCTCCCCCCCCCCCCCCCCCCCCTCCCCCCCCATTTTCATGACCCCCTCCCCCACCCAACCCCCACCCCCCAACCTCCACTCCACCCCTCCTTCCCATTCTGCCATCAATTCATGGTCTACCTGCTTACGTATTTTGAGTATGGGACAAGATGTATTTCTCATTGATGTTTTGATTGTTTGTTTTCGTTTTCAGTCTTGAGATATTTATAGGCGGAATGATTAACGGCTTTAGTCCATCTTAGTCTTTTTATTTATTTATTTATTTTTACAGCTTAGAATAGAGGTCGCACTGAACATTTCAAGGCTGGGTGACAGCTATTTCTGTTATGTTTTTAGGCAGTTTTTGCAAGTTGTTTTGAAGACTCTCATAGTTAAAGCACTATATTTGTTTGTTTGTTTGTTTTGTTTGTCCCCTACCCTCTCTCTCTCTCTCTCTCTCTCTCTCTCTCTCTCTCTCTCTCTCTCTCTCTCTCTCTCTCTCTCTCTCTCTCTCTGTGTGTGTGTGTGTGTGTGTGTGTGTGTGTGTGTGTGCATGTGTGTGTGTGTGTGTGTGTGTGTGTGTTTATGTATGTGTATGATAGTTGTGGAAAAGTGCAGGGGAGGGATCATTTCATGTTCCTTAATCCTGACATGACTCTCGTGGTCAGCCGGGCGACACAGCACAGACATGACATGAAGCACAAACCCTTTGCCGGGCAGGTTCTGGGCGCAGGAAAACGCCTCGCCGGGCTGCCCGGGTACGTCACGGCGCAGCTGTCGGGGCCGGAAGTGACGGAGCGACTCATGTTCGTCATCGGGGACGGGCAGCAGTACGGCGGTTACCTCAACAAAGCCCTGCTGCCGGCCACGCCTACAACCTCTACTACGTGGTCATGAGCACCTTCTACAACCTCACCAAGTTCAACTACACCCTTATGGACACTCCCATCCGCACCCCGCTACCCACCACCACCACCGAGGTCACGGCCCCGACCACGGAGCCGGTCACCGAGGGACCGTCCCCGGAGGACGACAACGCCGTCCTCATCGGCGTCATCGTGGCGCTCATCTTGCTGATCATCATCATCATCGTGGTCATCATCCTGATCCTCTGGTGGCGCCGCAGACGAAGCCTGCTGCTGCTCCAGCCTCCCCCCTACCTGGAGCTGGACGAAGGGCAGAAGGAGAAGGTGAAGGAGGCAGCCCCGAAAGAAGAAGAAGGCGACTCGGAGAAGTACTGGAACCAGATCACGTCCCTGCGCGAGAGCCGCTACATCGTCGTGGGCAGGGAGTGCGTCCCGGACGACCAGCTCGTGGCCGTCAGCTCGCGGTTGCCACAGCCCGGCGCCGCCAAGATCTCCTTCAAGAAGGAGTTCCGGTCCCTGCCAAAGGAGGTCACGCAGGCCACCACGAGGAAGGCCGAGCGCTATCCGGACCGGAACCGGTTCCCGCACATCCTGCCCTACGACCACAGCCTGGTGAGGCTGAGTGCGGACACCTCCAGCCGTTGCTCCTACATCAACGCCAGCTTCATGTCTGGGTACAAGCGGCAGAAGTGTTACATCGCCGCCCAGAGTCCCTACGACGACCGGACGGCGGTGGACTTCTGGAGGATGATTCACCAGAACAGGATCAAGACGGTGCTGCTGGTGGCCAACGGGGTGGAGGACAACATCGTCAAGTGTACTCAGTACTGGCCGCGAGAAGGTGTGAGAGAAAGAGACAGAGAGAGACAGAGAGATGTGTGTGTGTGTGTGTGTGTGGGTGTGTGTGTGTGTGTGTGTGTGTGTTGTGTTTGTGTGAGTGAGTTGTGTGTGTGTGTGTGTGTGTGTGTGTGTGTGTGTGTGTGTGTGTGTGTGTGTGTGTGTGTGTGTGTGGTTTGTGTGTCTGTATATGTGTGTGTGCATTTGTGTCTGAGCGTGTGTATGTATAGGCCATCGACGACCCTTCGCCATCGCACTCTGTTCTGGGCTGTGTTCTGGTCATTCCAGTCCAGTTGGTCCCTTGTTGTTTCAGCTCCGCCTCAGTGTCTCGCCTCCGGCTGTTGCGAGGCCGGCCTCTCTTCCTCTTTCCCTGCGGGTTCCAGGTCAGGGCTTGACGTGTGGTGCTGGACGCTGGCTTTCTGAGGGTGTCCGATCCAGCCCCACTTCCTTCGCAGTATCTGCTTGGCCACTGGTTCCTGTCCCGCGCGCTCCCACAGATCTTCGTTTCGGATCTTGTCCTGCCATCGGACTTTGTAGATGCGCCTCAGACAGGTGTTGAAGATTGTCTGAATCTTTTGTTGCATCGTCTGTGTTGTCCGCCATGTCTCGCATCCATAGAGCAGAACTGATTTCACACTGGAGTTTAAGATGCGGAGTTTGGTTCTTATGCTGATTCCTCCAGATGCCAGATGTTCTTAGGCATGACGAAAGCTGCTCTTGCCTTGCCGATTCTGGCTGTGACTTCACGGTCCGTACCTCCGTGTTGATCAACCACGCTTTCCCAGGTAAACGAGAGACTCCACCTCCCTGATGGGCTCTCCACCGACTGTTACTGGTGTGTTGGCAGTGGTGTTGATTTTCATCAGCTCGGTCTTCTTCCAGTTAATCTTGAGCCCTGTCTCGGCTGATGTGGTCTCCAGGCGAGTGGGTTTGTCCTGCATCTGGCTGTGGCTGTGTGATAGGAGCACCAGGTCGTCAGCAAAGTCGAGGTCGTCGAGTTGCGTCCAGAGTGTCCACTGTGTACTTTATTCTCCTTGACGTGATTCGGGGATCTCCATGTGGCCTTGTGGATGCGTTCGTGTGGGAAGACGCTTCCTCCTGTCACCAGCTGGTTCACGGCGCACAGGTCTCCAAAGCTCACACCATTCTCGTTCATCTGTCCCAGTCCGTGTGTCCCATGATGTCCTCGTAGCCTGTGTTGTCCATTCCAATCTTGGCATTGAAATCTCCCATCAGTATGGTTATGTCCCTTGCTCCTCTTCTGTCTATCACTGTCTGTAGTTGCTGGTAGAATTCATCTTTCTTCTCTTCTTCCGCATCATTGGTGGGAGCATAGCACTGGATGATGTTCAGCCTCATGTCATTCTTCTTCGTGGTAAACTTGGCTGTGATGATGCGGGAGTTGACAGGTTCCCATCCGATGAGTGCCCCTTGTGCCTCCGGTGCCAGCATCAGGGCCACACCCTAAGTGTGGGGGGCTCCATCTTCTGTGTGTCCTGAGTACAGCAGCTGTTTTCCAGATGAAAGTCTCAGCTGTCCTGACTGTAGCCACCTTGTCTCACTCAGTCCTAGCACTCCAATCTTGTAGTTTTGCATCTCTCTCGCAACTTGGATGGTTTTTCCCATCTTCCTTTCGGCTTTCACTGCACCGCGTCATCATAAGTCTCCGGGAGTTGGGGACCCTTCCTTGCCTAGGTGAATGTTTTGGTTCGTTGTCGCCGATGCTTTTGTAACTAGTCTTTTTACAGGTAGGGTTGTTAGCCCTATGCAAACCCCTTTATCTCGGGGCGAGGTGGTCCTGCCCTTAGTCGCCTCTTACGACATGCATGGCAGGGCAGTGGGTCTATTCTATGCCCAACCCACAGGGCGATGTACGTGTGTATGGGTGTGTAAAATGATCGACGCCTTACTAAACGGCGATCAACATCACCAACTACACAATAAACATCGTTGTGTAATCAAAAGGTAAACGCTTTTGTCACAAGAGACTTTTCAAGACACGTTCTAGACTGTGACACGATGAAAACAGTAATAATCTCCTTGTGGTGTGTGTGTGTGTGTGTGTGTGTGTGTGTGTGTGTGTGTGTGTGTGTGTGTGTGTGTGTGTGTGTGCGCGCGCGTGCGCGCGCGGCACCTGTGTATCTTTGCATATTACGTTATGTTTGTAAAAAATACAGTGTCAAGCCCTTTTTAATTATTTCATTGCTTAGATTTAGCTTCCCTCCCTCTCTCTTTACTTTTTTCCAATGTTCCGTTCACCATGATACCAAAATCATAGACCACGGCATACACTAGGGTTACATATTTGAGCAGTCCAGATCAGCTGTTTTGGGCCGGTCTCGTCCTTCACATCATGCACCAGAATTCCTTCAGTTGACCTCCTTGACGTCCCCGTAAGATGATCCTGGCGATGGAGAGTTTTGGTGAGACACGCGCTTGCACTAGGCGGCCTATGGTGTTTGTGAACAGTACGGAAAGGGTCTTGTCTGCTGTCTGCTTGCACTAGGCGGCCTATGGTGTTTGTGAACAGTAAGGAAAGGGTCTTGTCTGCTGTCTGCTTGCACTAGGCGGCCTATGGTGTTTGTGAACAGTACGGAAAGGGTCTTGTCTGCTGTCTGCTTGCACTAGGCGGCCTATGGTGTTTGTGAACAGTAAGGAAAGGGTCTTGTCTGCTGTCTGCTTGCACTAGGCGGCCTATGGTGTTTGTGAACAGTACGGAAAGGGTCTTGTCTGCTGTCTGCTTGCACTAGGCGGCCTATGGTGTTTGTGAACAGTACGGAAAGGGTCTTGTCTGCTGTCTGCTTGCACTAGGCGGCCTATGGTGTTTGTGAACAGTACGGAAAGGGTCTTGTCTGCTGTCGTTTGAACCGACTTCCTGTCTGACAGACGTGTTTGTCTTGTATTCACTGTAGGAAGTGTGCAGAAACACTGTGCATTTTCGATGCCAGTTGTTCTGGGATCAAACGCCTGCTATCGCCAGCTGACTTTACTGCCGCTCTCTTGAAATACTAGTGCTTTTGTCACCGTTCCTTTGTAAAAATTAAGCAAATAATCGTACTTCAAGACCGGTCATGTATTTTCTCCTCTTACGACTAGTATAGTGTCGTTATTTCCAGTAGGATAGCCCGAGATTGTTTGAAAAATGAGGCATCTGCGTCGTCGATTTTTTTTTCAGAAGTATGGTTGCTTCGCTGATTGGGTTAACTTGATTTAATCCTTTAGTTCCTCAGGGAACATGGAGCTGTGGCGACATTCCTCCAGTGGACTGGGTTCTGGGCTGACCTCTTCAGCTGGGCCCAGGTCATTCCGGCTGTCTTCACTTCAGAATCCATGCCAAGTCTGTGGAGATCATTCCACCCTCCTTTCACCCTATGGATTCCATTCGAGTGCCTTTCTTGCAGTGCTGGCAGGAGCTTGTGTAGTGTGTGACCAATCCAGCCCCATTTTGTTTTCTTCATTTCTGTGTCTATGAGATTGTGTTTGGTTCTCTCCCACAGGGTTTTGATGGAAATGACCTCTGGCCATCTGATGTTGAGGACGCCACCTGAGGCACTTGTTATTAAGTGCCTGAAGATTGCGGGCGTTGGACTTTGTTGTTCTCCAAGTCTCTGAACCATGCAGATTGAACGATTGGAGTTTTTCGCTTGAGATATTCTGCCAATATTTACACAGGATGGCCGCTTCCAGTGATATGGGGAGTTTTATCTTTACTGGGAAGGTGAGAGCGTGGGTTTTCCAGGTGGCTGGACCAGGCTTCTTTTTAGAACTGATGTCTTCTTAAGGACAGCTGTCTCCGTTGTTTGGGGATACTGGAGCTTCCTTATTATCGTCATCATTATGAATACTTTTACAGCGCCTATCGTCGGCTAGAGACCAAGCTCTAAGCGCTTTACAATCCACACTCGTTTACATAACGGGTTGTCTACTTGGATAGTGCCGACTGAAGAGCTGCAAGCTGGCGCTTCATTCAGTCGTTTCCCTTAGATTCACTGCTGGCGTTGACAACAGAGTCGATTCTATTCCTGTCTCGTCATCGTTTAGAATCGTCCAGCTTCTATAGAAAATGAAATGAAAAGAAATGAAAACAAGAAGAAATATCTTCTGATTATGATAAGGTCATATTCAGGTAGACCAAAGGCTTTTAGTATGGGGAAAAAGAGTTAGGGGGTTTTCGCTCAAGAACGTTTTTGGCCGATAGTTTTTGTTCAGAAGCTGATTTTTACGAAACGAGCGCGTGTGAAGGTGAACACGTATGAAACGTACAAGTATGTTCAGCGTTTCTGTGTGCGTTTGCTTGTTCAATTCTTTATTACAACCAACGGTGATTGGTGGTGGTGGTAACGGTGGTCTTCGTTCTTTTCCCAGGCAAAGCGAGAATAGGCCAGTTTCTACCTGGAGCTGAGGGAAGAAGTCGTGTACGCGGACTTCACGGCGCGCGAGGTGACGGTGAGGGAGAGCGGGGAGCAACACGCGCAGGTGGTCCGTCTCTTTGACTACACCTCCTGGCCAGACCACGGGGTGCCGGACGATCCAATCCCCTTCCTGGACCTGCGGTACAAGGTGAGAGGGGGGTCTGCAGGTCAGAGTAGAAAAGGTTTTTTTAATATGTCAGGCTGCTGGCCCGTAAACATGAGCGAGTTCCAATCGACGCTGTGCACCGTATGTACATTTGCTCTCCTCTCTCTCTCTCTCTCTCTCTCTCTCTCTCTCTCTCTCTCTCTCTCTCTCTCTCTCTCTCTCTCTCTCACACACACACACACACACACACACACACACACACATATATATATATATATATATATATATATATATATATATATATATATATATATATATATATATATGTATGTATATGTGTGTGTGTGTGTGTGTTGTGTGTGTGTGTGTGTGTGTGTGTGTGTGTGTGTGTGTGTGTGTGTGTGTGTGTGCGTGCGTGCGTGCGTGCGTGCATGTGTTTTGTCCCACCAGGTGCGGCAGTATCACTGCGATGACCCAGGTCCAATCGTGGTGCACTGTGGGACAGGGGTGGCCAGGACGGCCGTCTTCATCGCTGTGGACGCCCTGATTGACCAGTACGCGGAGGAAGGTCAGTCATCATCGTCCGTCGTGTCCATGACACTGAGAAAGCCAATGATGTTAATGATGATAATTCGATGATTGTAGCGATAAAGGTAATAATACTGGCGTGGCAAGTCATGTCGACGTCAATGATAAAGACCATGATGTTAATGATGATAATCGTGGAGATTGTAGCGATAAAGGGGATGACATACGCCTGGCAGTAAAACCGAACTATGACGATAATTGCTATAGTAATGAAAGAAATGATAACATTGATAGTAGGCTAATTGATAGGTTTTTTTTTTTTTCTTTTCTATCCGATGATTATGACAGCAGTACCAATTGATATTCATAATAATGATGACGATCAGATTACTTGTAAAAATGACGAGTATGGAATATTGAAGGGGCTGCTGCTGCTGCTGCTGCTGCTGCTGTTGCTGCTGCTACTGCTGCTGCTGCTGCTGCTGCTGATGATGATGATGATGGTGGTGATGACGGTAACAATAATAATTTAAGAAAACGATGACGATGATGATGATAACAATGGTAGTGACAACTGTAATAGAATGGTAATAATGTTAATATAGAAGATGATGATGACAATGGAAATAAACGTCATAACGGTCGAAATGAAAATAACGATATTCGATGGTAATGAAATGGACGATAGTGGTGATGATAAAAGTCATAAAAAAAAACATGGTAATGTGATAGTAATAAATGAATAATGGTGACGAGAGTTAAACATACGACAGTAATGAAGACGATAAATGTATGAGTAATGGGAGTGGGGGGAAAAGAACGACAATAACAATAAAAGATGATAAATGTGATAGTAATGAGAACAGTTATTCTGATAATAATGATAATCATGTTGTTGTTGTTGTTGTTGTTGTTGTTGGTGGTGGTGGTGGTGGTGGTGGTGGTGGTGGTGGTGTGTGTGTGTGTGTGTGTGTGTGTGTGTGTGTGTGTGTGTGTGTGTGTGTGGAGCCACCACTTGACCGTAACCCCCTTTCAAAAAAAAAAAAAAAAAGAAAAGAAGAAAACAAGGAAAAAAAAAAAAAAAAAGAAAAACAAACAAGAGTTCTCCCTTTTTGGCGCAGGCCGCGTCAGCGTGTACTCCTTCGTCCGCAAAATGCGCAAGGAGCGTCCCCTGATGGTCCGCACCTTCAGGCAATACCAGTTCATCTACGACTGTCTGCTGGAGGAGTTCCACGCCGGAGACACCATGACTGACTCCACCTCCATCCGAATCAAGTACCGCGACTGGACCGGCAAAAACGCCAAGACAGGTAGAGGGGGACAACTCGCTTACGGGGGCGGGAGGGGAGGGGGGGAGACGGGGAGGGGGGGGGCTGTAAAGTGAGGGAAGGGTGGAGAGACGCGAGAATGGGAGAGCAGGGGATGGGGGGATAGGGGATGGGATGGGGGGGGGGGGGGGGGGGGGGGGGGAGGGGGAGGGGGAGTGGAAAAAAAGGGAGAAAATATCAGGTCTATGAAAGGAGTGGGAAGGTCTGCAGTCTAGTCTATATCGTTAGAAACGTAGTTACAGACTCAGAATTAAAAACTTACTAGGAGAATATTTCGACAAGGTCGCCCTGTTCTTCTTCAGCTCACTTGTTGCTGTTGTGGCAGCGAGGCCTAGTCTTTATCAGGTCTATGAAAGGAGTGGGAAGGTCTGCAGTCTGGTCTATATCAGGTCTATGGAAGGAGTGGGAAGGTCTGCAGTCTGGTCTATATCAGGTCTATGGAAGGAGTGGGAAGGTCTGCAGTCTGGTCTATATCAGGTCTATGGAAGGAGTGGGAAGGTCTGCAGTCTGGTCTATATCAGGTCTATGGAACGAGTGGGAAGGTCTGCAGTCTGGTCTATATCAGGTCTATGGAAGGAGTGGGAAGGTCTGCAGTCTGGTCTATATCAGGTGTATGAAAGGAGTGGGAAGGTCTGCAGTCTGGTCTATATCAGGTCTATGGAACGAGTGGGAAGGTCTGCAGTCTGGTCTATATCAGGTCTATGGAAGGAGTGGGAAGGTCTGCAGTCTGGTCTATATCAGGTGTATGAAAGGAGTGGGAAGGTCTGCAGTCTGGTCTATATCAGGTCTATGGAAGGAGTGGGAAGGTCTGCAGTCTCGCCTATAGCGGATTTTGCTTCTCCCTCTGTCAACGGGATGTAGCAGTGGTTTGGAGTACTTAATCCTTAGAATGAGACCGGATAGAGTATTCCACTGAAGTTCATCCAAACGAATTGTTCAGACCCAATTCGTTGTTCCTTACGAAAGAAAAACGGAGGCAGCACACATCTCTACCAAACCGAGAAGTATGCCAGTTTACCTATCCGTTTGAGGAAATCTGGCTTCTACGCCAGTGTCTTGGCCATAGCGGTTAGAGCAAGAGGGATTGTAGGCACATTTGCCAATGATAAAGCAAATTAGTTCTCGACAGAAGATGTCCAGACCCGTTAAGGCAATGCCAGAAGCAGCTGAGAAGTTTTCCAGCCAGACATGGTTGAGGAGGAACCCAAATCAACTTCATAAGGATTAAGTCTCTGAACTTGAACGCGTCGCCGGGCCACTTGGCATGAGGTGCCAGACCATGCCGATGATGCAGGTTCGAATCCACGCGTGCAGTGGGGGAAGGGGGGGGGGGGGGGGGGGGGGGGGGGGAGCGGTCGTCGCCAGCACAGAAGAAGGGCATCCAGGAAATCGTGACCAGAATGTGGCCCGGCCCCCCTTACAGTTCAGAGAGTTCATGACCAAAACACTTGCATGAGATGAGGGGAAATGGAGGGGAGGGGAGGAGGGGCTTGTCATCTGAAGACCATCTACTGTCCAGCTCTCCCTTGAGCTCCTTCCTATATACGTGCTTTAGCTGGGGTCCTGTGTGCAGTACACACTAAAGAAAAGAAACCCATGTTTCAGTCCATCGAAATTCTGTAGAAAAATCCAGTGTCATTAGAAGGTTAACAACAAATTACGTGTGCGGGTAGGAAAGGAGCACAACTGGTGGCGCTGTGCCGTGGCGACAAGTACACCATGAAGGGCGACCCCGACG
>JADBJO010000150.1:755000-812500 GCA_016801955.1 Conus betulinus
TGACATTTCACACATAGTGATGCGCAACAACGAGCGATGTCTTTTCGTTGAATGCATGAGAAGGAATTCAGCTTTTTTTTTCTGACTTGATCAGCATAAAATATTTCATTTTTTCTTATTTGAATTTTGAAAAAAAAGAAAGAAAAAAAAAAGCATCAGGCAAAGGGATGTAATAAAAGCTGACGTTGCTGTCATGAAATGACACAGTTAACCAGAAAAATTTGGAACATTCACGCAGACCGTCATACACGCGTGCGCGCGCACAGCCGCACGCACGCGTGCATATGCAACACACACACACACACACACACACACACACACACACACATGTGTGTGTGTGTGTGTGTGTGTGTGTGTGTGTGTGTGTGTGTGTGTGTGTGTGAGAGAGAGAGAGAGAGAGAGAGAGAGAGAGAGAGAGAGAGAGATCACGCACAACGCATGTACACTGGCGTTAAATCATAAAGATAAGCATGGCTTCCATTTATGTGGTCGTTCACAACAACCTCTGTCCCGATCACCCCCCAACACACTCCACCCTCCCCTCCCCTCCTCTCTCTCCCCTCCTTCCCCCGCCCTCCACCACCACCACTCCCTTCTAGGGTAGCAACATTGAAAACGAAAATATCTGTAAATTGTTAAGAATAATTCTCAGCGAGTCCGCCCAAAACAAGGACAAAAACAAGTTACAAGACAAACCACGTCAGATTAGATTCAACGCCCATCTTTGTGCCGAATATGAGAAGATAAGTGATCGCTCGTTCTTCGTTTTTCAACATCCTAAACGTTGTTTATCTTGTCTGAAGAAGACCTCGAGGTCGAAAACGCGTCGTGTTTTGTCTTGTAACTTGTTTGTCCTTGTTTTGGACGGACCTACTAAGAATTATTCTTTTAAAAAAAAAAAAATTGGTTTCAATTTCTGCCTGCAGTCACCTCACCTTGAAACTAACGAAAGATCATTAGCTTTAGTCGCCAACCCCAAATCTTAAATCAAAATGTCATTTTTTGTGAGACAGATTCCTCATCATTTTCCTTGCAAGTAACTTTTACCTACCCACCTCTACCGCTCCTCCTTCTCTCCCGTCTCTACACAGGAGAACGTGACCATACGTAATCTAACAGCTCATCCCGGCCTCCAAGACCAATGCTGCTGAAACCTGCTGGATTCCGTCATGGACTACCAGGCCGGCTCGACCATCCGCACAGCCCCATAGGTTGGTGGGGTGGGGAAAGGGTGTGGAGGGGAGGGAGGGGGTGGGATGAGGTCGTGTTTTGGATGGGGGTACGTTACGCGGGTTGGAGCTTGGGCAGTGGGAAGAGGGGGGGGGGGGGGGGGGAGGGCGGGGGTGGTGCCGTGGTTTGAAGGATCGGCTTTCTGAAGGGGCGCTGTCTTTTAACACCTCAACACGCCTTCTCACACTCTGACTTGTGAACGACTCATGATACAAGCATAACAACAAAATGACCCCATTATATGGACAGGAACTGGAAATGACGGTCTTTTGAGAACTATTGCGAAACGTTTGCTGTATCGGATGTATTAACCCACTTTGTTTGCGATTGTAATGCACATGGTTTTAAAAAACGATGAACATGTGAAAATATGTTTAAAACCGTGTCTTGCTTTGAGAAGCAGTGTTCGATCATGTGCCAGTGTTACGCACCGTTCTTGAAGGCCTAGATGTCATACACCTCACGTGAACCTAAAATTTAAAGTGGGTTCCTACAATGTATAAAGTCCACTGTTACAAGCAATCGTCACCATTGAGTCATATCCTATTTGTTATTGTACCGACATTCAAATAATAGGTAAAACTTTCACCAGGTTGGTCTAAAATCAAACAAAAACTAAAGTATGTTAAGCGTTCTAGCAGTGATATATAAGCAGCTTTCACAGAAGTAATATGGGGCGTGTCAGTCTGATTTGGTGTGATTGGAGTGAATAAAATTTCGCTGCATGTAGATACATGACTCATATAATACCGTCAATGAGTCGGTGAATGTTGGCCATGTAACTTGAAAGCTATCCTGGCTCAAAGTTCGGCTTTTTTTGATAAATTGGGTCGAGATAGTCGAGAATCAAATTACTTTATTACCAAGTACAAATCGACATCACGTCATGTGTTACCGAGAACCGTTCTACTGGTTGTATTCTGGTACAGCAATACACTGTGGAACGTGTTTGTGCCTGCGGTTTTAGTACGGAAGGTTTATGTCCAGGTACTAAAATGTGGGTCTGTTAGTGCAGGTGTTGCTGTAAACAATGGGTGGTGATCAGTTTAACTACCAAATTCCTCTTGTCCCTGAAATAACTCGTGAATCCAGGTACACGTACCCCCCCGGTTTTGTTTTCTGTCGTATCCCCCATTTTTGGTGGGTTATGTATGGCAGAACCCTCCTCATTGACAATGATCGTTCTCTGCAAGGATATTCAATGCATAATCATAGAATGAGGCTGGTGGTTTGCTTGTGCGTGTGTTCACTGCGAAGATGGAGCCACGCACTCTCGGGTGTCGTCTGTGGCCCCCTCCCCCTCCAGCTTCTCTGTGACCGGATGGCGGAGCCTTTGAAGTACGGAGGTTGGTCTAGCTTTAAACCGTTCATTATTCAGCCAACCGTTGCTGCAAAGCTGTTCGGCGGCACCTCAATTCATCCCCGGTATAGTGATTACGTTCAGTACAGAATGTCTTACGTCAAGTGGACTACGTTTATTTCGACGATAGTATGTTCTTAAAGACGTTTCGTCATTGTAGAGGAATGCAATCCAATATAGAATGTTAAGCCCGCCTGGTGTAGCTATTCACCCCCTCGTACTTGGCAATCGACTCTAAAGTGTGTCTGTGTCGTCGCTTTAATCTCTCGAAGTTAACCCATTGAAACATCCGACAATATTCTATGATAACAGATTATGAGTTTTTGAACAAAAAAGCTGTGTGATCTCCCCTTTTTAGGAGGCGCCTTTGATTGACCCTTTGGGTCTCTAGTGAAATGAAAAACGCGGGTAAAGCAAGCGGAAGGTTGTAGCCAAAATAGGGAATTTAGGTTAATCGAAGGCATGAGTACAGTGTGTGCCATCACGACACCTGACGTACCGGCACATTACTTTACACACAACACATTTTAATTTATTTAATCACTGACCTCCAGGACCATGGGATTCATGAGGATAACATAAAATGCGATGAATATATTTCCAACGTGGGCGTACAAGCCCTCAAGCTTTTCCATTAAAACATTATAATCGGTGAATAAAAAGACATCAATGATGCGAGGCCGCACTTTCCGTCCTTGATTAGTGTTCATCAGATCTCGACTTTTGGCACGCATGAACAGTTGTTACAATACAATTGAAAAACAGTTCTTTCTTTTTAACAGACATGTGAAGGTTCTTGGTGTGCAATAGCGTTTAACATGTTTTAGCATTCCAGTACCTCAAAGGAAAATCCATAGCCAGTGGACATTCAATCTGTTACTATCTGCGTGAGTTCTTTTTTCGTTTCTTTACATTTTTTGACCATTTTTGTCTTTTTTGCTCCTTTGTTGTTTGCCAGCTCATGCTGTTGGTGTAGTCTTTCAGTGAGCAGTATAACGGTGTTGGCGATTTAAAGTATGGTTTGTGGGTTCTTTGCCCTCTCGACTTTACTTTACTATGTTGTACACAAAATTGTCCAGCTATTGTTCTGTATGTCCGATGCTGCTTGGCTTTGCTGCTCACACCGACAAGTCTCACGTGTTTCTGGTTTACGAAGACTTTGCCTGCAGTATCGTGCAACAGGTTTGTTGGTGTTTGTGTCCTTTAGGTGTAAAGTCAGTTTTGGGGGCTATTCCACTGATGAGTTAAATCTGGTTGGCGAGTGGAGAACGCTGGTTCCAAGGGGTTTTTTTTGTAGGGTAGTGGAGTAGCACACACCACACACACACATCACACACACACCACACACACATTTTTCGTATAGCCTGGTGCTTCTGTTGCTGTTCGTGTGCGAGGAGAAATTGTGGGCGGGAAGGGGCCCGTCGTTTAGCCAGCAATGTGTATCTGTAATTGTTTTTCACCCATCACTTTGTTGTTATCCCCATTCACTGTTCCGCATGCAGCTCAGACTGTTATATCTCTGATATGAAGTTGTAACTATTGGCCCTGACGGATGTCTAAGGCTTTAACTCAGTCAGTCTTTTATCTCATGGTTTTGTTCCCTCTGTATTACTGATTTTGTGTGTATTATACATCTCTTTCCTGAAACTGATATAATCATGCGGATGAGACCCGTTAGGATAATACTTGCTTTTGATTGCTATGGCTCCACATCCTACCAACTACCAGTTTGAGAATATATATGATGGATAATGATGACTACTAACTAATGCTACCAGTGTAGTAGTTGTTTAGTGTAATGTTTATATCTATTTGGAGCTCTGTATTATTCTATAGCTGGCATTCCGTGGAAACAATACCCCGCACCTGTCCTGATCCGTCATTACTTCATGCTCCAACTGACTTACCTTGCTCATCTATCGAGTTGTGTATTTTATCATAGCCTGCACGCCCTGGTGCGGCGGCCGGTTTGGCCCACCTCTTGTCTTCAGTATAAAGGCCCCCTTATGATCGTCGTCTTTGGAAGTAGTGTTCTATGTGAAGTCTGTGTGTGTTTTTCGGCGTGACAGTTTGCGGATTAGCACATATATTCCGCCCGTGGGCGCATAGCTGTGTATCCGTCTTCCGGTGGAAGTGCTAGCTGAAGGTCTAGGGTTTTGAGGCCCTCCCACTGTCGTGTGAGCTTGTCTAGTTGTGTACGTGCCTAGGACAGATTGACGGGTTAGGACAGGTTGCGAGTACAAGTGCTTCAGGATGGGAAGCAAACTGACGTTGCTCACTATAGTGTTTGTTGGGTGGGATTATTGAGTTTTTTGGCACCGCTACCGACACGAGAGTGCTGTGTTGTGGTCCTATTATCATTTTATGCAGTACTCGGTAGAATAAAGGCGATTGGCGGTTTCCTCATGTGTGCGTCTTTGCGGTTAAAGCCGTCGGCGTACCCGTAGCAGTGCTGGGTCGGTTGCAGGATGACAGCTCTGCACGGTTAAGACTGATGACAATCACGCTGTGGGGCCTACATCACCCAGTGCATATGATGAAGACACTCCGTGTCGCATCGCGTCGGGACCACTGATTACCTATGGTGGGCTGCAGAACGAGTCTCAGGAACACCAGTCTTCGGAACGGCGTGCCGCAGTCTAACAAATTATACCGTCGGTCGTTATCTGGATTTGAGCCTCTCCTCTTACCGACTGAGAAAAAAAAACAGCTCGGTAAACCCATCTTACCGTTGCAACCTCGAACGCTTGAAAAGCGCCTAGGATCAACCGTTTTTGGCATGAAAACGCTGTTTTACATTAAGGAGCAAAGCTGTCATGCCTGGAATCTTTACACCATGTTAGCCAGTTTTCAGGTCGCTGCGGTTGCACAGGATGATACTGTGAGTGGAAATCTGCCACAGGCTGAAAGTGCACGAATGAAAGCTTACGAGCGATCGTCCATATACAGTCTGTGAAAATTACACGGGATCAAGTTTTCTTGGAAAGTGTGAAAAATTTACAAGGATTGGGAGGGTGTTCAGTGTGGAAAGTTACACAGGATCAAAAGGAAAGTCTCTCGCCCTCCTAGTTTCCAGTGTGGAACAGGATCCTGCGCTTCCCTTTCAAAACGTCGGTTAGGAGAGAGGCTCTCCTTCCTCCAGTCTTCTGGAATGGTCATTCCGGTCTAAAAATATCACCTCTGGCGTATGTGGACTAGACTTACCGAGAGAAAAAAAAAAAATCCGAAACACCCGTTGCAAACTAGACATCTTGAAAAATCCTATGATCAAAGTTTTTGGCATGAAAGTTTACACAGGATCAAAGCTTTCAGTGTGGAAAGTTTACACCATGTTAAAGTTTTCAGTATGTAAAGTTTACACAGGATAATAGTTTTCAGAGTGGAAAGTTTACACAGGATCAAAGTTGTCACGAATGGAAAGCTTACGCGGGATCAAAGTTTTCAGTTTGGAAAATTTACACGGGATCAAAGTTTTCAGCGTGAAAAATTTACACAGGATCAAGGTTTTCAGTGTGGAAAGTTTACACAGGATCCAAAGGAAAGTTTCCTCAGGGTCAAAGTTTTCAATATGGAACAGGATCACTGCGCTTAACTTTCAACACGTCTGGTAGAGCCTAATGTAAGCGTACATTGTGGTAGATACTGTGATTATTCACTGCAGACTTATTATTGAGTTTTCAGTACGATCACACAAGACCGTCTCTTCATACACGCAGTGACAGCGTATGTATATATGCAGACAGACAGACAGAAAGGCAGACAGACAAACACTCTCACACACTGAAGAGGGGATGGGGTAAATGATAACGATTTCAAAGGCCCAAAAGCCTCGTCTGAAACAAACTAAGAAATGTTATACACAACTTTATAAAGAAGTAATACACGTATATGCCGAATACGTATCAAATTCATAATCACCAGCAAATCATTGAGATTCGTCTTTCAAATAAATTTCGTAAGCACACTAAACAACTATACAATTATCACCATATCATGCTGTTTCGTGTTTTAAGTAACTTACATCATCACCACACTAGTACTAACCACAAATATATTTTATAACAGTTTCATTTTATTCAGAACAACGATAGGATTTAAATGAATAATTCTTATCTGTTATTATCTTTTTTTGCGGTAAAGGACTACACGTGTATACTAAGAGAGAGAGAGAGAGAGAGGGGGGGGGGGGGGGGGGGAGAAGGAAACGATCACGTTTGGAGTGTCAAACGTTTTAAGATCACTGAGAGAGAGAGAGAGAGAGAGAGAGAGAGAGAGAGAGAGAGAGAGAGAGAGAGAGAGAGAGCAAAGATCACTGTTGAATGAGTTGTCAAACGTCTCATGTTACTCTCAAAGAACACACAGCCTGCAGTCTACGAATATCTCGAACGGAGCCGGAGTAACAGCACTTAGAAAAATCAGAATTACATACCTCTTGACTTTCATATATTGCAGGATGCCAATGCCTTCGTGTCGCATGTGTGGCCGTCTTGCGATGTGTCTCCCCCAATACCTGTCCAATACCTGTGCCTTATTCGTGTGCAGTCTGCACACCTGATGCTTCTGGAGCTTTGAGATCACCATCATGTTTTGTTCACAGGGCGTGAATGATAACATAGGGCTCGACATCAACCCACCCCTTTCCCCCTCCCCTCCCCCCACTGCATCAAGCGGCATGTTGTGTCCTTATCTGTCCGACTGGCCTAAACGTTGGAACAAAAAAAAACAAAACAAAAACAAAACAAAAAAAAAAAAGAACAAGAACAAGAAGAAAAACCATCACCGGGTTTGGATTGGCGGCGAGAGCTGAGAGAGGGAGGGTGGGGCGGGAGTGGGTTGAGGGATCCGTCATTGGATTGCAGTTATGCATGTAAATACGTCTTCATCAGTCGAAGAAACATTTGTGATTGACTTACGTGGGTAAGCGAATAAACATTGTGTGATCACACCGCGGAGTGAAGGGAACAAACAACGGGCGAAGCCGACTCCTGCCGTTTCGACCCAGAACGTCACTTTTGCTTGTCTAGCCAGTAGAACAGGACTTCAAAGTCGAAAAACGCGTTGCTTATCTCCTGCCATTTGTTCGTTCCCTTGGCTTGGCAACCTGGTAGCACAACTCTGTTCTCTTACTACAACCAGCCTTGCCTTGATTGGACAACCGGGTAGCACAACTGTCTTCTCGTACTAGAACCAGTCTTGCCTTGATTGTACGAGGGGATTCCCGCAGTTCGCCCATGTCTTGAAATTTGTGTGGTAGGGGTATGAAGGGTTAGTGGGAGGGAATTGGTGGGGAGGGGGTTGTGTGTGGGGGGGGGGGGGGGTGCAATGGAGTGGGGATGAGGGTGGATGGGAGTCGGGCAGGGGAATACGAGTGTGTGATGCACAGAGCACCAGATTGCCAACGCGGCAACCATTGAGTTAGGTTCCTCGGTGCTTCGTTATTATTCAGACGACGTGACTTATCATTCCACAAGCAGAGAGCAGACAAAGGAATGATTTTTTTTTTCTTCTTCTGCTGTTTTTGTTTTTGACTTTATTTTATTTTCAAAAAAGGAAAGTTTGGTCTTTTGTGATGCATCACATTTCTTCTCTGCATTATGATCACACGAGTCGGTAATCGCACAGATGTTAAAAGAAGTGATATTGATTGAATGAAATTTTTGTATCTGGGTTTTTTTTGTTTGATTTTGTACAGTCAACTTAAGTTTGTTTGATTTTGTACAGTCAACTTAACTTTTTTTTTTTCTATAATGCACAATGATTAACTGTGTTATTTAATATGTACATACATGTGCATTATATAACAGAGAGATCAAGCGCTTCCTCTTCTTTTGCAGTTGTAGAAAGTGCGAAATGTAGGCTTACCTCTAAAAATGAATGAATGAATGAATGAATGAATGAATGAGGAAAGAAAGAGAGAAATGGAGAAATGATGGACTCCTTAACACATTTGTTGTTACTGTTGCTGTTAGCTTTTCTTTAATGATGTTAATACCATAATCACCTTCTTTAAAGCAACAGCAAGAGCACCAACAACTAAGCTTGTGAGCGGGAGAGGGAGGATAGGGGTGGCAGCAGCACCCTTTCAGAGAGGTTGACCAATGGATCTGAGCCTGTGTCACTCCTCTTCAACGCTGCGGAGCTTCCTGCGGTTCTCCTATGCCAGTCTTTCGGGTGAGACGGTCAATTGTTATCGGCCCGCTGTGCAGTAAGCACGTGGTACAAGTCAGAGACCCGATGACAAGAGCTTGAAGACGAAGCCACCGGTTTGCTGATAGCGGCAGGCTTGTTGACTGTGCTGGGCGGTACTCTGCAGTGCAGGATGCAAAGGGAAAGGGCATGAACACAAGGGAGTGGAGGAGAGAGCGGTGGAGGGGTGGTGGGGGTGGTGGGAGGGCTGCTAGTGTCACCCCCTTCCCCTTACACCACCCTCTCACCCAGACATTGTTCCTCCTCCCCCATCCCTTCCACGCCTTGCCTTACCCCCACCCTCCACCTCCTTCCTCCATCTCCAAAATAACCTTGCGTCTTTAAAAGGTCTATGGTGTCGGAGCTTAAACTACTGATTTGGGAACATTTTTCCATATTCGAATGTTCAGGGTTAGTAAATTATTATGCAATGTGCCTGATTCTAGTAGTTTGAAAACATGGTACGTTTTAGTGACTTGATTTATGTTGTGGTCGCATTTACATTTCTTTTAACCAAAACAAATGCCAATGTGTTTATATTATCTTCATCTGTATGTGACATTGATTTGCTTTTTTTCCGCTCAGCTGAATATTGCACTTGATTTTTTTTTTCGAAAAAAATTCTTTAAAACTGCGTTCTCTTTAGATTCTCGTACATGCCTAAGGTATGCACGTGTGTGTGTGTGTGTGTGTGTGTGCGTGCGCGCGCGCGCGCGCGTGTGCGCGTGTGTGTGCGCGCGTGTGTGTGTGTGTGTGTGTGTGTGTGTATCCCATGTTTACAAGCAGTGAAAGCTTCTGTGATATTTTTTGCGCGAGTATACAATATTTTTTTCATCGTAATGTATACATTATCAGAACATTTTTTTCCGGCAGATTTCATTCATACTGCTGACTGTTTCCTGATGATTGATTGATTTCTATGGCCAGTCATATGAACCCCGTCCTCAGAGCAGTTCCGGAAGTTGCTCTGTGACCTTTGCTTTACCACGTAATCACAGGGTCACGGTCACAGTTTGGCTGCCTGAATGGGACCCCACTGACTGACCAAAAAAAAAAAACAACAAAAATGTGTTGGGAGTGGGGTGGGCGTGGAAATGGGAAAGGGGTGGGGTTGGACGGGGGTCGGGGGTGGAGGCGGAGCAGGGCGTGTCTGTCTTCGACAAGGTGCATTTATGAACTTGTACAGCATTTTACTGGGACAGTACTTTGACATTTGAATTTTATTTTATGTTTTATAAACTTTTCTTTCCTTTTTTTTTTTAAGTGGCTACCAAAGATTAATGTAGACACACACACATAGACAGCGTAGACGTTAACGTAGACACACATAGACAGCGTAGAGTTGCGGGTATGTTGATAGACAGACAGACGCAAGGTAGGTAAGTAGATGGGTAGGTAGACAGGTATACAAACACAAATTACATGGATAGGCCTAGATAGACTCCACACACACACCCCCCCCCCCCCCCCCCTCTCGTCAGGCGATAACAGCTTCAAACCCATTAAATCTCTGTCTGTTTTAATGTGCGAGGTTGAGGGGGGAAAAGAAAAACTCGAAACCTGGATCTCATTCTTCTGTGAATGTAGATTTTCTTGTTCCTTTTCCCCAAAGACAAACACGTCGGCAACGCCACGCGAAGTAACTAGCCAGCAGCAGTGCAAGGTCTCCTCCAGCGGGTTGTCTGAGGACGGTATGAAATCAACCGCTCTCTGCAGATTACTTGAGAGCGCTGATACCGTGGCAGGACGAGCACTGGTGTGATAGTGCTGGCCTGTGTGCTGGAAGCAATGTCACTGGAACGCCTGGAACGGACAGGTGGGGGGGAGGGGGGAGGGGGGGGGGGCAGGGGTGGAGGCCAAAGGATGGAAAGAAAAAGCGGGGGGGTGGGGTGGAGGTGGAGGTTACTCTTCGAGAGGTCTGGTACCAGCATCAGAGTTTAAAAGAAAAGGGGGGGGGTGGGAGGGGAGTTTGCAGTTTTGAAGGGTGGGAGGGGTAGGGGTGGGGGGGTTGGGGGTGGGGTGGGATTGACTGGAACTACTTTGAAGAAGTCAAACTAATCTTTTTTGCTGCACTTTTTCACCAACCGAATTCATTCACAATAACAACTTATTTTACCTAACACTCTCTGTAACTATAGGGACGCTTAATGCGTGTTAGTTTGACAAAAAAAAATGATCTAGACTAATACCGAGAACACTGTTTCGATCCAGACAAATTTCAACCATGGAAATGAGGAAAACCAGATTTTTAATAGTTGCTCAACCTCCATAATTGATGGGAGTGAGGGGGTCAGGGATGTGGGGATGATGTGTGTGTGTGTGTGTGTGTGTGTGTGTGTGTGTGTGTGTGTCGGGGGGAGTCGGGGGGAGTGGGGGGGGGGGATTGCCGCTCGTCAACAACTTTACGTGATATATGTGCTGATCGAAAATGACTGTTGTGTGTTTTGGTCTGGGCATCCAAATTTGTGCGTACTTTGATATCGCCTGCGCGGTCGGCTGGGCTATGAACAACATGACTTAACTGAAAACGACCACGGTGGTAATCAGATTCGTTTCCCATGGCTCGTTCAGTAAGTAAGCACCCCTCCTCCCCGTCCCCTTATGCCCCTCCACGCGCCACCTTCCTCCGCCCAGTCCGAACCTTCCCGCTTCCCATCCCCCTCTCTTGCCAAAATGGCAGAGGATGAAGGCACAGTACTCTAATGATACTAAACAGAGGGGTGGTTTTCTTTTCCCCCCCCCCCCCCCCCCCCCCCCCCCCCCCCCAACAAAAGTACATAATTAATAACGTTGAAAAAACAAACAGAAACTGAAACCACACACACACACACACCACGATGTTGCGTAATCGCGTATAGCCATACACAGACGAAAAGACAGATGAGAAACGAACCAATACCCCATTCCTTCCCTTTTTTTTTTTCCTGCATGTTCTTCAAATAATCGGTATATTTGGCCTTGTTTTCACACGTCAGCCGAAACTTAAAGAATTAAAACAAAATGCAGTGACGCAGCATTCAACAGTGAGCACATATTTGGGGTGTAATCACCTGAGGTGAAGGAAAGCTTTCCCAGACACAAACTGTATGTATTCCCCGTCACACACACACACACACAGGGTTATCTTTTAATAAAAATTCTTTAAAACTATTTTTTTTTTTTTTTTTTCTTTTTTTCTTCTCTCTTTTTTAAACTTTTCTTTTATTTGTGAGCTTTCTTGTCCTAGTTTTTTCTTTTTTTTTTTTTTTTTTTTTTAGATATCTGGTGATCTACTCATGTACTTCTTATTGTTTAATATGAATTATATGAATTTTTACCTACTGACTGGGCTTGTCTTAAATGGATAATTGAATAACAAAGAAACTTCAATACGATCAACCAGTAGCAAACTTTCTTGTGAGCAGGCCCGTTGAATGTTTGTGGATGTGTGAGACAGACACAGGGGAAGGGAGACTGACAGACAGACAGACAGATGGACAGATGGACAGACAGACAGATAAACAGATGGACCAAGACATCAACAA
Organism: Conus betulinus; assembly: GCA_016801955.1. Lineage (NCBI taxonomy): Eukaryota > Metazoa > Mollusca > Gastropoda > Neogastropoda > Conidae > Conus > Conus betulinus. Next base: position 767,301 of record JADBJO010000150.1, read on the forward strand.
AAACATTGCAGAGAACTGGGCTGAAAAATCCAGAAATCAAAGAAGTAAGGATTTAATCTCTCTCTCTCTCTCTCTCCCCTTCACCTCCGACCTCTCCGCAGTTATGTTTTTGTTTATGTACATCATCATCTTATGAAATTAACCTATATTTCATGAGTTTTCTTAAAGGTTTTTGTTTAAGCCATCTGAAAATTTATCTTGTCAAACAGACTCTCTCTTTTCAAGACTTTTCCTGTTTTGTTTTCTGTCTTTGTCTATGTTAAACCTACCTTCTCCCTAAAGACTTGCCCCTTTAAAAAAAAAAACTTTTCTTTGATGTTTTTGTGTCTAAGTTGTCTATGTTAAATCTATCTTCTCCCTAAAGACACTCCCTCTAATTTTTTTTTCTTTTAAAAGTTTTACGTTGTTTGTATGTCTATAGATGTTAATTCAAATATATTTCCCCCCACAAGACTTGCTCCCTTTTAAAACCCTTGAAAAAATGACATTTGTTCTTCTTTTGTCCATGCTAGATTACCCTTCTCCACCACACACCCTCCCTTGCTACCTCACCCCCTCCCACTAAAGACTCAGTTTTCACAGTTCTGTGGGGTCACCACTGAGAGGTTCCACAGAATCCAAATTTCAATTTCATCAAATGCAGTCAATTCTCTAGCAGTCAACATTGCCAACAAATCATCCAAGATGAACAAATGACCCAGCCTTCTTAAACTAAAACGAGTCACCCAGTTTACTCTGGGTCAAAACAGCTTTGAAAAAAAAGGAGGAAGGAAAAAAAAGGTTTCTTCCAGCATATTCAGGTCTCTTTTCAGCTAGCACTAAGCGATATGTTCTCTAAAAATTTTGTGCAAAGTTTAGCATTGGTCAGCACAAACAAAACATGGAGTATGCATGTTTAACACCAGCAAATGCATCTAGCTTCTACCCCTCCCCCGTCTCCTTTCCAAGCCTGAAAGAAAAAAAAAGCACACACAATAAAATGCCATCAGAACAGGAATTTCTTTTTCCCTCTGGTTATTTAATCAAAAGAAGAAAAAAAAGAGTAAGCACTTGCAATGTACAGAGGTGCTGCTATCCAACCACTAAAACAGAAATTACATTTACAGGCTATCCAACTGCTAACCAAATGTCCAATCGATAAAATGGTGTGTCCACACACATAACAGAATGTGAATGTTTTTTTTTTTTTTTTTTCAAACTACGACCGATCACCTCAAACATGATGGCTGAGAATGGCTACCGACCAACCCCCTGAATGCCCTAGCAGCTTTGTGACTATGACCATGTATGGGTGAAACATGACCACATCAAAAAAATACTAAAGGCAAGGAGGGTCCAGGAACTGTCCAGACCCTGAAGGGTACAGGGGCAGCACCCCTGTTGGAAAATCAGAGAGAGCACCCCCCCCCACCCCTCCCCCCGTCACCTGTGACGCTGAAAAAAGTCTGATAAATGACAGAGAAATTCAAGGCATTTCTAAGGAAAAACATCTTGCTTATGAGAGGCCATGTTTTTTTTTACTAACTAATCATTAACTCTCTCAAATTTGTACCAGCCCATAAAATAAGGATGAATTTTTTTTTTTTCTGGAGAGTTTAAAGGCAGGCATCACTAGTACATTAAACATGAGCAATGAGCGAGCCCATAAAATAGGGGTGAATTTGTTTTCAGCAGTTTAAAGGCAGGCACCACTAGAACATTAAACATGAGCAAAGTACATTAAATCAGTGTGTAAAGACTAGAAGAGACAACAATTCAGTTATTTTTGTTACCGACTAGAAGAGACAACAATTCAGTTATCAAAAAAAAAAAAAAGGAAAAAACAAAACTCCACAAGATTAACCTTCCGTTCTCCTTGTCCTCCCTCCCCCCAACCTCTCCCCCTCCATATCCCTGCCTTTCAAACCCCCCCTGCAGCAAGACGGTGCTTAGTATTTCATGTAGGAAATCTGACCTGTCCAGTTACAAAAAAAAAAAAAAAAAAGGAAAGTTTCCATAGCTTACTGGCCACAGGAGACGTGAACTGTCTAAGGTTCATCATGTCTAGGACATGGTATGATTGAGGGTGGAGCCCATCCTCTCCTTCTGCCACCTTTGACCCTCCCTGATCTGAATCAGGTGCCCGTTTACTCCTGGATGGACAGAGGGTGTTTCCAAGCTGAAAAAAAAAAAAAACACAACCCCTCTTGTGATTCAAACTCATGATCTTCAAGCTGGAAAGAGAGACAAGTGCAGGTGGAAATCTAAACAAATCTTAAATAAATGTTAGCGAACCACAAAAAAAAAAAAAAAAAAAAAAATGTGGACAAACGAATCACATGACAAAACACGTCTGTTTTGTCTTGTGATTCATTTTGTTGGCAGTTTGCTAACATTTATTTAAGATTCATCATGTTGTTCAGCTCTGCTGGCAGACACTCAAAACATTTCACAATGCGTCTCTCTGTACCAGACACAGACAAAACGCATTAACCTTGACCATCCTGCATTCTCAGTGTCCAGTCTCCTACAGGGTCAGCCACTGACCAAACCTGGTACCCTCCTCACACCCACCGACCAAATCTGGTACCCTCGCACCCACCGACCAAATCTGGTACCCTCGCACCCCAAAAACTGAAACAATCCCTTAGCATCCAAACCATCTCTAGAATGGCACTTCAGATTACTTGCTGTACACCGAACTATATTTTTTAAACACACCAAAATTATGGGGATAAGTGGGGGGGTAGGACAAGATCAAAATTATGCGCATGACAGTGAGGGTCTGGACAGTAAAAACCATTTCACTTCTGTTCAAGTAAAGAGCAGCCTTCCAGTCGCAATGTGGTTTCACAAGGTTGCATGAAAAAAGATATCACTTTACATAATACAAGCTGACACAGTTTTATCCTTATGTTCCCCTCCCCAATCCCCCCCCCCCCCAATGAACCCACCTTGCATACCCATCTTTTCACATATGTAAGCTGTACAAGATCTTTCTCATTCAACTTTCAGTGCTGAAAATTCTCCAAGCAAGGTGGGGAAAAATATGCACAACAAATAACAAACAAGGAAGGCAACTACAAGCCAAGGCTCAAACATCCAAACCATTCACACCTGGGTACCAATTCACCTAGCAACCATATGCAAATATGAGGCACATCAAACAAGTGAGGAACTTTCCCACCAACACCTTGCATTCCCATTGTCAGGGGAACTTTCCTTGATATGTGTGCATTTTTGTCTGCACGAGTGCCAGGTAAGTACACGACAGATTTATGAGATAGGTCTCCCAATGGGCACTGGTTGAGTTATGTGCCTTGAACCGTTTTACTTGTGGGAGCATCCCTGTTTTCAATCTGCTGTTCAGTTTTCCCTGATTCAGTTTTATCGCAGCTAAACCAACCACATTGGGCCCTTTCAGGGCCGCTTCATCCCCACCCACCCCCCCCCCCACCCCACCTCCCCCAATCCTTTCCTGAACTGTTAAAAACTGGTTCCATCGTTATTCACATTGCCTTCACACATTACGACCTATCTGATTACTCAGGGTTCTTCCACTCCTGTCATGATTTTAAAACAGAAGTCCATTTCATCGCAGGGAAACAAAAATCTACAACAGACATAAATATGCTCAGCATTGTACAACAATTTCTAGAACTGGTTCAGATGCTGACATGGGCAAATAAGAGTGCGTAATGCTGAGTGCATCGCAGCTTTGATTATCATCATCAGATATAACATTTTTAGAAATCATAAAACAATCTTATTTCACTTAACTTTCATTAATACAGTCCAATCATTTCACTCACTTTCATCAATACAGCCCAATTACCACACACAGCTTTTCTTGGAAGTCAAAACACAGGATAAAAGTCCTAACATAAAAAAAAAACACATGACTATCTAAAATTTCATACATCACTTTATTAATACTAATGTAACGACATCCTTTAGCCTCTAAAAAAACACAAACAAACAAACAAACAAAAAAGAAAACCACATCTAGAGCCACACAAAAAACCACATCCAGAGCCACACTTTAAAAAGTCCATACTGGCTATAGCACTGCAGAGAGACAGGTAGTGCCCATGTTAAACTCTCACAACTGCCTCTGTGCTAGATTACTACATAAAGACTGGCAGGTTATAAACTGATAGCTGTCATCCAAGACTGTCAGGTCCATATTACCTTTGTCAGTTTATGACAAGCGTTCATACATCACACATCATTTTGGACACATGATTAGGCTGGGCAATATCACACAAACATGGCAGTTTCATTGGTAGATGAAAGCAGATGGCTCACACACAAAAATAGCAGTGCCACAGCAAAGTCCCCCCCCCCCCCCCCCCCCCCCCCACCAAAAAAAAAAAAATTAAAAAGTGTCAGACTGTCTGTACCTTAAATATTTCTTCTCCTTTTTTAACTTACATGGAGGCTGACCCTAATTAGCTGACACTCCTTAACACTCAGTGTTCTTATCATGGTGTGACCTTGACCCTTGCTCAAACACGTTTCTGTTTATATAATTACACATTGTCAGAGCAGCGGTCTACACTAGTTTTACGGCAAAAGATGGCCCTTTTCCGCTGGTTCAAAGAAATAAAATTTCATCTTCTACAGACTGCACAAAAATCATCTTCCATCTTGGGATTTGATGGATCACAGGGAAGACTGGATGGCGGCAACTGGTTCTCAATTTCAGGTGATTTTGTTGTTCTTCATCGTCAAGAGAAAAATGTTCAAGCAGAAGATAACAGGGTTGGTCATATTACTGTAAACAATTTTTTTTCCTTTGGTCTTGGTGATAAAAAAACCCACAAAAAACCACTTGCATACAAAAGCAAGGTTCTACTTCTGATTCACTGCAGTTTTCACATATCTCAACAGCAAAAAGAGAGATGGCTGCAGCTATACCTATAATTGGCAGTCCCAGGATTCCAAGTCAGTAAACTGGGTCGTTAAGAGACTGGTGCTTGCATTTTCTCCCTGCACAATTGGGAGGTGGGGGGGAAGGTTGCTAAAAAGGCTACGGATAGCTCAGCTGCTAGTCGCAATAGGGAGGAATTGTTCTACACTGGCAGAAAATAGAATTGCACTGTAAAAGAAAAGAACTGTCACAGACTTCTCTGTGACGAAGATGGTGTACAGAGGAGCCATTCATTGAGGTTCCAAAGTACTGTTGTTACACTACATGCACTTGTGCACACATGTAACATCACAAACATACAACTTGGTACAATGTACCAAATTACTGATTAAAATGCTGAAGGATACATTAACCCTCTTCAGTATGCACTTATCTGAGCTTAGTTACACTGAAAACCGTCGGCAAGGTAAGTAACTCCGTAATTTGAACATGATTACCCAATTAAAAAATTAATTTAAAAGAGAGGAAAGGAAATAACGAAATGAAAATAATTTTTAAAATTCCTACGAATATATATGTTGCTATATCGTAAGTTTGAAGAATTTCACATGAGCCGTTTACTCGGGAAATAAAAAAAAATCTTCTTTCTTCAGAACTTTCTTCCAAATTGTTGTTCATCATACCTGGAACTTCATCCCAGTCGAAATCTAGGTCACTCTAAGCTTCATTACCCAGCACTTTCCCTAAGTCTTATGCCGTAAATCCTACAAAACACAGAATCTCCATCACTAAATCTCATTATAGAACGGCAGAACTCAAGGTTAGCCACGGTGAAAAACGGCATTTCGACCTCAAAAACTTAAAAAATTCGAAACTCGAGAACCACGGCACGTATCGACTCACGGTTTTCTGCAAACGGAAGTAAATGGCTACAGGAAGAAGGAAGTCATGTTCTCGCGAGACTTCCTTTTCTACGAGAAACATGGCGGCACCCATTGTTGCCATGTGTTTTACGGGGCGCTGGCGGGCGCTCAGCGTTTTGGCTGTGTGATTTTCGGCCGGGCGCTAGCGGGCGCTCGATGGTCAAGAGGGTTAAAAAAAAAAAAAAGGAAGGAAAAAAAAAATAGAACACAATCTCATACCACCTACGTACCACTAACCCTCTTCTGCATACGGCGCCCGCTAAAAAGTCATAGTTGCCTTGCATACAACGCCCACAAAGCCACGCGTCAACAAAAGGCATTGCCATGTTTACAATAGAAACATAAGTCTCGCAAGAACGCATTTTCCCATTTTCAATCCACTTCTGCTTGCAAAAAAAAAAACACACACACACACAAAAACTGATACATGCTGTAGTTCTTGAGTTACGATTTTCAAAGTTTTGTGATCAAAGTGCTGTTTTCAAAATGGCAAATCTCAATTTCTGGCGTTCTACCTTGGGAGATAGTGATGAAAAGGAGTCCAATTTTAAAAGATTCACAGCAAAAAACGTGGTGGAAAAGCAATCTAATGAAGCTGAGAGTGATCTAGATTTCGACTGGGATGAGGTGATAAGACATGATAAACAATCAGGAAGAAAGTTCTGAGGAAGATTTTTTTTTTTTTTTTTTTTTGCAAGTAAATGGCTGATGTGACACTCTTCCAATTAACCATATAGCAACATGTATTCCTAGAAAGTTTTTAAATTACTTTCATTTCATTACTTTCTTTCCTCTGTTTTAAATTAATAATTTTTAAATTTGGTAACCATGTTCAATTTACGGAGTTATTTCTCTTGCCGTATGTTTCCAGCCTAAGAGCAGACAAGCACATGCAGAAGAGTGTTAAATAAATTATCTCCTGGCATAATGACTTTGATCAAGCCCAGCCAAACAGACCTTAACTGACAGCATGAAGCATTCCAGTTTTCAATGTACAGAAACAAAGGTAAGGGCTATCACCTTTACAATACTTTCTTCACAAAACAGGCGTGGGAGTAATAATGTGCAGAACTGGACAAAATATGAAACACAGGAAAACAACGAGCAAATAAAAATTCAAAAACATTTCAGGTATGCAAGTTGGACCAAGGCACTGAAAACTGACAGGTTTTTTTTTTAACTCCTCACAATAATTTCCATTGCAAAACAAGCACATTTTCAATTCTTTTGTTATTTACATATTTTCTGGTCCCATACACACACACACAAATCGGTCAGTTCAGTGGACTGTTTCAGGCCTTTTATATGGATCAAAGAGCAAAGCTGCCAACAGTGTTAACAATGGGATGTTCTTCTCACAGCGACAGTACAATTTATCACAGACTGGGAGGATCCACTGGGAGGATTTGTGCATAATAAAATCGTCATGAAACATTCAACCCATTGACTGCCATGAAGTTGTTGCCCTTTGATACAATAATATGCCTGAGCAGAAGCTCCACCTATGGTCAATCCATGAAGTTGTTGCCCTTTGATGCAATAATACGCCCTGAGCAGAAGCTCCACCTATGGTCAATCCATGAAGTTGTTGCCCTTCAATACAATAACATAGTCATCCCTCTGCTGTGAGGACAGCTCACAAAGAATGAAAAAACAACAGGCCAATCGCCAGGATATTTAGAGAGAAATGATATATTAATCATGTTATTTCTACTACCAACGGTCCCCTAATCTAAAGAAAGACTTCCGCCACATTCTCCATGTGTCAGCTCTTCTTCCCCCAACATTAATTCAACTCAATTGCCCACTGATCATGTCAGTCAATTGCTAACAGACTTGGCTGAACCCCTAAACACGTTACAACTACCCAGTTTTGTGCGTGTGAGCTTTGAGAGAGCTGTGAACAGACAAAAGAGAACTGCCCAGTTTTGTGCTCAAGAGCTTTTAAGACAGCTGTGAACAGACAAAAGAACCCACCCACTTCGTGCCTGTGCCCCTGAAGACAGCTGTGTACAGACAAAAAGAACCCGCCCACTTCGTGCCTGTGCCCCTGAAGACAGCTGTGAACAGACAAAAGAAGCCCACTTCGTGCCTGTGTGAAGACAGCTGTGAACAGACAAAAGAACCCACCCACTTCGTGCCATGTGCCCCTGAAGACAGCTGTGAACAGACAAAAGAACCCACCCACTTCGTGCTGTGCCCTGAAGACAGCTGTGAACAAACAAAAGAACCCACCCACTTCGTGCCTGTGCCCCTTGAAGACAGCGGTGAACAGACACAAGAACCCACTTCGTGCCTGTGCCCTTGAAGACAGCTGTGAGCAGACAAAAGAACCCACCCACTTCGTGCCTGTGCCCTGAAGACAGCTGTGAGCAGACAAAAGAACCCACCCACTTCGTGCCTGTGCCTTGAAGACAGCCGTGAGCAGAACAAAGAACCCACCCACTTCGTGCCTGTGCCCTTGAAGACAGCGTGAACAAACAAAAAAACCCACCCACTTCGTGCCTGTGCCCTTGAAGACAGCCGTGAACAGACAAGGGTACCCCCCACTTCACCCTGTGCCCAATTCCAATCACTGGCTAAGCTATGCTCAATCTCACTGAAATCAATACACCCCCCTGCCAGGATCCAATTTTGAAACAAACTGCAGTTGGATCTCACAGAAATCAATACATCAGCTGTCCGAGTGTGTTTTGAATACATCAGCTGCGCGTTTTGAAACACCACCACACTGAGTCAATACATCAGCTGTCTGAGTGTTCTGAATACATCACCTGACTGTTTTGAAACACCGCGACACAGAAGTCAATACATCAACTGTCTGAGTGTTTTGAATACATCAGCCCAGTGTTTTGAAACACTATGACACAAGAAATCAATACATCAGCTGTCCGAGTGTTTGGAACACCACTGCACTGAAGCTGCATTGCACTGACTGTGATAAATACATCAGCTGTCTTTGGTGTCTGGGAACGCTCTCACCTAATTAAAGTTTGTTAAGCAACTTTGCGAGAAAAGTGCTAGGAATGGGTTGCATATTGGGGTGCTTGAAGGGGCCACAGCAAGTACATATGGTGTATGTGTTGAGGCAGTCACGGCGCAAATGTGGGGTGGGGGGGGGGGTGGGGGGGGATAAAAGATCACATAGAATCAATGAAAACAAAAATCACAACAGGAGAGTGATGAATGAAGAACATAATTCCTGTCAAACAAGATTAAAAAAAAAAAAAAAAACGAAAAAAAAAAAAAAAATGCACACACACACACACAAAACACTCACAACAAAAAAACTTCTGAAAAATACATGCACAACTTGACCTTGGACCAAAACTGACAAAAGTCTAAAGAGATCATTCTACTTTGTGTGATTGTGATTGTCTTCAAAAGGACTCTTTTGTGTGTGGGTGCATGTGCGTGTTAAATCACAACCTGATCTTAGACCAAAGCCCCATCAGTTTTGGCTCCAGCCATTCTGCTGCACTGCTACAGAATCACTTTGGTAGCGTTCAGAAGTGCTCCTTTGGTAGCGTTCAGAAGTGCTCCTTTGGTAGCGTTCAGAAGAGCTCCTCCTTATTCCACATATGCAGTACACCATCTACTGAACTCCAACCGACAACAAAATACAACCGTTTACTAGCACAACCGAGCGGACCTCCCCTCCCTGCGAGCACCACAACGGTCATCTGTCCCCATGAACTTTCAGTAATCTGACACAGAATAAACCACAGGTGCAGGCATGGTGATGAAATCCGAATCAAGGTCGCCATCAAAGCAGGGCATGAAAGGACTAAATCGCCATCAAAGCAGGGCATGAAAGGACTAAATCGCCATCAAAGCAGGGCATGAAAGGACTAAACAATGGAGCCTTCCTTCGTGGGAATGGAGCTAAGGCCATGCGGTTCCTTTCTGGTCCGAGGTCACACTGAAAGGCTGTACAAGTGACGTCTGTACGAATGACGTCTGTTCAAGTGATGTCTGTACAAGTGACGTCTGTTCAAGTGATGTCTGTACAAGTGACGTGTGTACAAGTGGTGTTTTGGCTATAAACTGAAGTGCTCCGGAACATCCAAATCCTGAGTTTGACCAACAAATCAAGACATTTCTCTCAACTTTCCCGTCTTAACGGACCGAGTTATGGTTACATACTGGTCTACCGAACGAGGATGGAGCGTGTGCTTAAATCATAGCAAAGAACCCATGATCATGAACTATCCCACAGTAAATTGCATAAAAATCTTGCGGTTGTACATATGCAACAATTGACACAGTAAATAAAAAGTTCAAAAAAAAAATTTTTAAAAGAGAAAAAAAAAAAAACCAAAATGTCCTGATTTTCCCGTCAAGATCAGGAACAACTGCCAGCGATTAGTACGCATACTTGCCGTACCCTACAGTGGCACAAAATATACATGTATGTATAATCATACTGCCTTCCGCATTATTGCCAGGCTATGTGCACATGCATCCCAGTGTCCAAGGTAAGATGTGTGAGCCTCCAACGTTCCCACATCAATCGTTCATGTTTGGCGTCAGCAGTTCCAGGACTCCGCCCACCAGGTGCAGACTTCCTGTCACCATCACCTGCACATGATCCACGTTTTCGTTCACATCCCACTTGCTCCCCACCACCGTTGTTGTTGTTGTGGGATCCTCGTCATCTATCCCCTGCTTGAAGGTGACCCACTGAAGCGCAGAGGCGATACACGGGAAGCAGTCTGACATGCACTTCTGGAAAGGAACAGGAAAGATTTCTCCGTTCTGTTTCGTGACTGTTTGTTCCATGGTTCTGCTCGCTACCATTGTAGGGGCATGAAGTGTGGGCTGAACTTCCGTTAGAAACCGTGCCTGTGATATCCCTCCCTTCCACAGTTGCAGCGTCGTCTGGCAGCTGGAGGAACAGCCTGTCCCAGGCTTGGCGGTTGGTGTGGGTTTTCTTCAACACAGTGTCTTGCTCCACCGTCATGTTGAGTTGGTCTGCACGCACAGCCAGAATGTGCACTACACAGAAAATGCTGCAAACGCTTTGTTACAAGTGCCAAGTAATCAAATGTACCTGAAATGCATCCCAACATTGCCCAAGTCTAAATCCCACTACTTTTTTTTTTAAAAAAAAAAGTCTTGTGGTAGATTTATTTTGCTGTACGTGTCTGTCTGTGTTGTTGTCATTAACAAAGTACCATCAACCACGTTTCTGATCAGGGCAGATGAAAAAAATATTGATCACATCAGGTGAAAAATCTTGGAGCAAAAAAAAAGTCTTCATGGAATATGCTTTAACCCTTTTACATGTTATCCCCCAACAGCCTGCTGACCAGAAGTCCCTGCTGTTTCTTTAAATCCATGGCTTTCTCCTGCCTGTCACTCAGGCCTGTCAATGATTGTCCGTCACACATCAAGCTCTGGTTTATACACACCCACTGAGAATGAAGCTTCCCTCCAAGGCCAAGCTAAAACGTGACAGAATGGTGCTAGTTTAGGCACTACACAGCAACAGTGCTGCCTGTGCTTAAAAAATAAAAAATTTGTTAATAGTTGGATGATTTTCACAATGACATTTTTTAACGCTTAAGGGTTGAAGTCTTGAGGTCTAGTGGCCATTGTGATAGACATGCCACACTCCCATAAAAAATCAAAAGTTTATCATCAAACACAGTCATAACATTAAGCAGATGAACATGACATCAGAAAGAGAGAAAGAGAGACAGAATGTGTATATGCATGTATTTCTTTCTTTCTTTCTGTGTACGCAGGCAGATACTCCTGTGGACAATGCCTGTACAGACAAGCAGTGGTGTTTTGTGTGTGTATGACCATATTTTATCCCACCATTAAGGCAGCCATTGTCCATCTTTGGGGAACTATATGTGTGTAAGAGTGAGAGAAAGAAAGTGTGTGCGAGTGTGTTTGCATGTGTGCACACTGGACAGCAAATGTTCAGCAAACCAACCTGGAATGTTCTTGCTGGCAATGGTGGACACCACATTAGGACAGAAGGCGGCCATGTCAAACTCACAACCCTGCGACATCATTTATGAAAACAGCATAATATTGCAAAATGGCTGAAAAACGATCACACACACAACAACAAAATTAACAACAGAAAAGGACAAAGACATCATGATTTCCCTCAGCAAGAGCATAGTCCTGTATTGAACATTTCATGGGTTTATCTTTGGATTATGTTACATCTTTCCACCAAGTTTTGTTAACCCTTTTAGCTCTCTCGAAAATCTCAGAGATTTTTTCCCCCCAAACGGAAATTGATAACAAAAAAAAACATTTTTTTTCCCCAAACGGAAATTGATAACAAGTCTGTATCCTGCACAACCAATGCACTTGAACTATGCCACTAAGCCAGCCAGGAACTGACTTTTTTTTTTTTTTTTGTCAAAAGGCATCACTCTCAGCTAACAGTAGGCCTAGAGGCGTGATTAGCTCCCCTACTCCCTCAAATCTGTATGAAGGTAATTACTGAAAGCAGGAGTCGAATAAAAAAAAAAAAAAATACACACGCACAAACAAAAAACAAAGACTAAATCACTGTGTCATTAACACTTCCTCCAAAAAGATCATGTTTGGTTGGTTGGTCACCTGACTCAAAGGTTTGACTGTCAGCAAGACTGAGTCTAACTATTGAGCCTATCGCAACCCTTTTACATTTACACTGTTGCAGCCCACCGACCTGAAGTCCCCAGTGTTGATATGCACCTGCCCCAGTCCCCTGCCTGTCACTCAGTATTGCTGGTGAGTTTCCATCAGGCACTAAGCCCTGGCTTGAACATACCCACCGTGAATGATGCTTTCCCCCCGCAAGCCAAGCTAAATGAATGAGCAGTGCTGGTTTGGGCACAACACAGCTATGGCGATTCATGTGCTTAAAAAGTATGAAAATGTTGTAACTGTAGGAAGAGTTTCTCAGTGATATTTTCGAGAGCTGAAGCGTTAATAAAACTTGTCAAAAGATGTAACATAACCCAAAGATCAACCCATGAAATGTTGTCATGAATCCTGATCAAAGGGCAGATCCAGGAATGGGTTGGAGGCTACAGGATGGAATCCGAGCTTGGTGAAGGATTAGAAACTCTAAAGTACGTTTCTCAATATTTTTCTGTTTTGTTTTTCTGCACTTCTTATCAATGACTAATATCAACATGTGATAGTGTGTACTTCACTTGCTCCAGATGCATAGTAAGTTAGGATTTAAAAATATCAGATACTGTGCTTTGGTGCACATTAACTGTAAAAACCCCTAAATTTCCCCACCACCGTCACCATACAGCTTTATCGATCAATCAGCCTGGTGCATTCAAACTATCTGTGCGTCACCATGACCAAACTTTTATATTGGTGCCTCAAATCCAGAATCTGTGCACAACAGATCTTTGACTCTGCGTTATGGGGAACAGCAACATCTTCTTTCAAACATTATAGAAATATAACAAGAGAAGAGGGAGAAAAAAGTATTATTTCCAGATTTTGTCATTAAACTTTTTTTCGAGGCTTCTTTGACAATACAAAGTGTATCCATTGCCTATTGGTTGAGGAACTTGGTGGATGAGGAAGAGAACGGTGTCATACATAGCAACAAAAATCTATGCTTAATATGACACAGATTGTAGTGATACAGTATTGTTTCACAACAGATAACCATGAGTAAAACTGATCCTAGCAACCCTGAGACACCACTTGGCCTTGAACAGCACCCTTTTTCAACCTGTGTACATTTTCTTTCATCCATTAAACCTGTGATCCTGATCATCCTGCAGGTTCAATTTCAGCCGAGTCGTTTGGGTACAGCGGAAATTTTCCCCTCGGAAAGTTCATCCCAATTCTGATTCCATCAATGAAAAGTCCGTTGAATGAGACTACAAACCAAGGTTCCATGTGTGAAAGCATACATTTGTGCCATCAAAAATCCCATCACTAACTTTTGGAAGAGAAGGCCACTTTGGCTCCTGATATGAATGACATACACAGAAAGCATGCCCCCTTGAAGAAACATTGAAGGAATGGATGAAGACATTGAGCAACCGATATTTGACCAAATACCTAAGGAAAATGAAAGATAAACACTAGCAGACAGCTCTTCAATCAGGTTTACCCAGGAATGTGAATTTTGTTTAAACAAGAGCATGCATTTTAAAGTGTGTAGAGCTTGATTTTTAACTGAGGATAGGCGCTATATAAAAATTTTCCATAATGTTCATGACATTCTAGAAAATTAGTGCAGTGTAGGAACTTAGTACACATTCAATACAAAAAGAAAGTAATCAAATAGTAAATGTTGCATATGTCTACAGGAGTTTTACTTCAGTGCACCCTACCATGCTATATTAACTGATCCTCACAAAAAAGAAAGGTAAATATTTAAACTGAAGCCATATTTACATGATTCTTGCATTACTAGTACTGCAGCCATTAATTGTCTTTGGATGACAGCAAAGCATACTGAAGCTCACCTTCAATTTCTTCAGCAGACAAGACACGGGACGATCGCCGGTCATGTTGAAAACCAGCCCTCGCCATACTTTACCCCTGAAATGAGCAATCTTTTTTCTTTCTTTCTTTTTTTTTTTTTTTCCACTGGCATTACACGGTGCAAGCCCTAAGCAACATCCTCACTTCAGTGCACCACCAACACTGTTCCCAGACAGCATGTCAAGAGGAAGGCCAATATTTGGACAATTGGCTGTCATTCTAACCCAAGTAAACACATTGTGCCTTTTGATCCTTTTTACCACTTGCAAAAACAAATAAACAAGAAGCCATTGCTATCATGAAAAAAAAAAACCCTCATACAATGCCCTTTTTTCAGGATATAGTGAAGTTTTTTTTTTTTTTTTTTTTTACACGAGATCACAGCCATGAAAAGGACCTGTGGGGTCAGCAAGATTTGGGCACAAAATGAAACATGAATTGATTTGGGTACACAATACTGTGGAGATCCTTGATTGTGATATCGTCTCTTCTTTAACTTGTTAAAATGAAACCTGAATTGATTTGGGCACACAGTACTGTGAAGATCCCTGACTGTCATATCGACTTCTTGAACCTGTTAAAATGAAACATGAACTGATCGGAGTACAAAGAGCACCGTGGAGAACCTTGATTGTGATATCGACTTCTTTAACCTTTACCATGCTTCCTGGATCTTCCATGATCCAGTGACTCAATAAAAACATCATATCTTGTGAACAGATAGAGCTATGCTCAAGAAATCTTAGGAGTTGGTCAACGATCTTAATAGCTGTTGGTCACAGATATTTCATGTACGGGCACAATCAATTATCAGTGTAATTAGTCGCAGTTCCCTCAGGACCAATACATTTTACTGGGTCGCACATGACCCCTGCCCATCCAGTGCGGAATAAGCTGCTGAACCACCCTTTATCAGGTGTGGGTCTTACAAGATCCACGCGATCTGAATAGGGATAAGCAATAGAAAAGCCTCTACAAAATGTGTGAGTTGGGCAACCTGCACGATCGGGTCTGAGTAGTCAAAATCATCATCAGCTGAAGGTTAAGGCAAATAAAATCAACTAGACCATGCTGATCAAAGACAGGACTGCTTTGTGAAAACTGGTGCGTTTTTTTTTTTTTTTGAAAGTTTATGGGAGTTACAATTTCTTAGGCAAGCTTCCCCCAAGACGAACCCATATTTCAGCATTTCAAGATTCGAAATTTTATTCAAGAAAAATCCTCAAGGAGGTACAAGAATGCAACAGAAAACCAAGAAAGAAATGTGCCACAAACGTAACACAAGTGAGGCTATGCCAGTAATATGGGCGACATTGTCTGCAGTTAAACATTCTTACTAAAACAGAGAAACATACACAAGTCTACAACAGAATTCACAGAAATGGATCCTCTTGACCGATTCTACAGAATAATCTTCATGCATCAATGAAAACTGCTACCAAGGCATGACGGCTTGCAAAGGTTCAGAGACAAATGTTCAGTCTTGCTCATCTCAACTTGTAGCACAGAAAGGGTCGCCACTTGTTAATGTTATCATCATTACATATTATTCCCATAAATAAGCTTATAATCACTACACACACACACACACACACACTTACTTGAACATTTTTCTTTCCTTGTCAGCAGCCTCTTGAAACCACTCCACGCATTGCTGACAGTATCACAAATAAAAACAGCTCATTAAAACAAAACCAAAAAAAAATCACATGCACACACACACATAAACGCATACACAGACACAGACGTATGTCTATATGCCTAAAAAAGCAAACCAAAATAACCTCAACTTCCAGTACTCCAAACTGAAAATAATTAAACCCTTCACAAGGCAACCAGGCAGGCAAACGTCCACTCCTAGCAGTCAAAGCTGTTCACTTTTCCTTTCCCCTCTCTCTGCTACACTATACAGTTACAGTTACGGTTATGCTGCTGCCAGTGGTTAATCTTCTACTCCCTGACTGGCCTCTGGTACAGCGTGACCTGGATCGGTGCCACTCCCACTGGGCCTTCTTTATTGGTTAGCTGTTAACAGACTGCCACCCTGTGTGTGTGTGTGTGTGTGTGTGTGTGTGTGTGTGTGTGTGTGTGTGTGTGTATGTGTGTGTGTGTGTGTGTGTGTGTTTTCCTTAACTTGCCTCTGTATGCAATTACATCTTTTCATTTGCTGTACATTAGGTGAATGTGAAAAGTGGAAGCGCATTTTACACACGTTTCTAGTTGGATCTTAACTGGCTGGTGGTGTCTATTATGGCTTTGTTGTGGTACTGTAGATGTGTGAAAATATCACGATAGAATGGCCATTCCTATTCTTTGCACTGTGGAAGACGAAATGTCATGTGTGTCTGTGCTGAGACAGGAGAGTGACAGGAAAAGGGGTGAGTTGAGGCCAGGTGAGGCAGGGAAAGGGGCGAGTTGAGGCCAGGTGAGGCAGGGAAAAAGGGGCGAGTTGGGACCAGGTGAGGGCCAGGTGGCAGGGAAAGGGGGGGGGCGAGTTGGGACCAGGTGAGGCAGGGAAAGGGGATGAACTGGGACCAGGTGAGGCAGGGAAGAGGGGAGAGTTGAGGCCAGGTGAGGCAGGGAAAGGGGTGAGTTGGGGCCAGGTGAGGCAGGGAAAGGGGGGAGTTGAGGCCAGGTGAGGCAGGGAAAGGGGGGAGTTGAGGCCAGGTGAGGCAGGGAAAGGGGGGAGTTGAGGCCAGGTGAGGCAGGGAAAGGGGTGAGTTGGGGCCAGGTGAGGCAGGGAAAGGGGGAGAGTTGGGGCCAGGTGAGGCAGGGAAAGGGGTGAGTTGGGGCCAGGTGAGGCAGGGAAAGGGATGAACTGGGGCCAGGTGAGGCAGGGAAAGTTGAGGCCAGGTGAGGCAGGGAAAGGGGCGAGTTGAGGCCAGGTGAGGCAGGGAAAGGGGTGGGGAGTTGGGGCCAGGTGAGGCAGGGGAAAAGGGGGGAGTTGAGGCCAGGTGAGGCAGGGAAGGGGGGTGAGTTGGGCCAGGTGAGGCAGAGTGAGGCAGGGAAAGGGGGAGTTGAGGCCAGGTGAGGCAGGGAAAGGGGTGAGTTGAGGCCAGGTGAGGCAGGGAAAGGGGGGAGTTGAGGCCAGGTGAGGCAGGGGAAAGGGATGAACTGGGGCCAGGTGAGGCAGGGAAAGGGGGGAGTTGAGGCCAGGTGAGGCAGGGAAAGGGGTGAGTTGAGGCCAGGTGAGGCAGGGAAAGGGGGGGGGAGTTGAGGCCAGGTGAGGCAGGGAAAGGGATGAACTGGGACCAGGTGAGGCAGGGAGAGGAGAAGAGCTTACACATTTGCTCCTCCCAACAAACAGTGGACAAGACACTGGCAATTGATTAAAAAATAAGCTTTTATCTCTCTCTCCTTCTCTGTGTATTTATGCTTGCAAATCGCCACCTGGAAATACAACTGCCGTAACTCAAATTTTTTGCATTTTTGAGATGTTTGGTATACTGTAAGAGCATGCCAAGGGGCAGAACGTAGCCAAGTCCCAATCCCATTATCCTAAAATATAAACATGCTGTAATCAAAATACTTGTACTGTAACTCAGCTCACAGTATATCTTGTGGGGTGATAATCAGTTTCTTTCCTCACCTGTAAAATTTGATTTTCAGACTTACGGCAGCTGTATCTCCAAGCAACCATATGTATGTTGTATAAAAAAATGTGGTTAAGGTAGAGGCGAGTACAAACTGATTACTGTTTATGTAAAGCTCTGCAAAAGGTAGACAATAATGTTGAAAGGAGGAAGGTGGGGGGGGGGGGGGGGGGGTTGCATACGCGCAGTTACCAAGTGGCAGATATTTGAGGAGGTAGGGTGTCATATCAGAGGCATAATCATTAAACAGACATAACGTCTGAGGAGAAGGGGAGCTCAAAAAGGGCAGCACACACACACACTCTTTCGAGTCACTTGCCTTCTGTTCTTGGGTGACATTGCCTCAGTTTTTATCCTGTTTATCCTACTCTTTTTCAATGACCTATGTTCATGCATGCTCTGGTTATATGCTGGTAAACTGACACAAGCACCTACGGTTAAAAAAAAAAAACAAGCAGACAGATTACCTGCATGCTGTCGGCAGTGTGAGCACCATCCAAGTAGTATGTCACGCCCGGTTTATAGATGGTCTGCGTGCGGCCGGGCCACTGACATTCACTCAACCCTGTACATACATCAGACATTATAACAATACTGTACTCAAAGCTGAGACGATCAAACTTCACAATGCATCGGGGCAAACAAGGAACCATTCACGCGACACGATTAGAGCTCTGAATTCATAGATGGTCAAAATGTCACTTGAGCTGAGAGAAAGTGACAAGAGGAGACAGAGAAGTGAGAGACAGACAAAGGCAGGTACAATGAGAGATTGACCCACATACACAAAAAATAATGCTGAAATCAAACAAGCATAGAAAAGGGAAGAAACATACATGACTTCTGATATAACTTTTGAAAGAAATCAAAAAACAGAGTGCAGACAGAAAAAAAAAAAAAAAAAAAAAGCGAGTGAGAAAGAAACAGGAGGAATGACTAAGAGGGTAAAGACAGGGAGAGAGAGAAGCACCTACAGAGAGAGGGAGAGAGAGAGCAGAGAGAGAGAGAGAGAGAGAGAGCAAGAAGAGACAGAAAGAACAATACAAAATAACAAGAGAACATGGAAAAAAGTAATTACAAAGAAAAATAAATCTGAGAAGAGAGGAAAGGACAGAGAAAAACCTATGATGGCACTGAAAGACAGTGTGTGTGCATGTTTCAAACAACAGAAGACTCTCAATATTTAGCCTTCAAAAACTTAACTCTGCTGTTGTCACAGAAATCCAAGAATCAAAGTCAATGAAGTCTGCCATACCTTTAATCATCTGCTGTGAAAGACCAGTGCTCTGCCGGACCGGAATGTTCTCCACAGATGTCCCCGTAGTCTCTGTTTCACCATTTTCAGCAGCAGCAGACAGCTCTCCTGGTTTATCTGTGAAGAACATGCCACCGGGATCAAAGGAAACCTCACACATCAAAGAGTGCCAGTTTACTGTTTTGTCCGGTTTTGAATACCCCGATCTCCCTTCAGTTAAAAAAAAAATCACGCTAAATACATCACCAAACACATGACTGAGCTTGGCAATATTTAAATGTTCTTTTCCAAAAATGACTCTTAATAAAGCCCCATGTTTCTGACACACACAAATTTGATATTCATTAATTCTTTTTTCCTAACCCCATTCAAAAGATTTCTAATAGTTAAAACAGATAAATTCTGTAAACATCTGAAGTTCCCACTTTAGTAATAGCACCTGGAACCATTAAATGACTCACACCCTGTTCCAGGGCACGTGAGTATTATTTGTGCACATCAGTGCAAAATAAGAAATAATGCAATGAAACCATTTTTCAATGGACATTTATACGCCTTTACTCACTTTTCTCATCTTCTTTCTCTCTCTCCCATCTCAATAAAGCATCAAAATCCCCCCCCCCCCCCCCCCTCTTTTTACATCTGGCGTATTTGACGATGTTGTTATTGATCTAAATATGTAGCTTTGTCTGCTTCAGCTAAGACTGAATTACAATGGTGGATCAATAATGTTGTTGATGCATGCAATGACAGTTTGTTAAAAGACCCAGAAATTCTGATCACCTCTGACGCCAGTTCGTCAGGCTGGGGATGCGAGTGTAATGGGGTTCATTCATAAGGAGCATGACTGCCTGAAGAAACTTAATCACACATTGATTACTTGGAGCTGAAACCAGCTTTCTTCGCACTGCCGAGCTTCCAGACAGAAGTGCATGGTAAGCATGCACATATTTTGATGGATAATGCAGCAGCTGTTGCATGCATGAACCACACGGATACCAGTCCACAGCATCACTTGCACCATCTACGGTCAGTGTACTGATAAACATTTTTCTATCTGCAGCTCACATTCCTGGTAAATGTAATCCTGCAGCAGATACAAAGTCTGGGACCATGAATCAGGATGCAGAATGGATGGTAGACAGCTCTGAACTAAAAACCAGCGCTGCGTGCCCTGCAAGCAGAGCCCGACACTGACCTCATGTTAAACACACAGCTGCCCCGCTACACTGCTTTTAGACCCTGCTGGCCGACACAGGTAAGGTGGCCAGTGCCGATGTCACTGTTGGTGAAAAAGCCAGTGCCACTGACAGGCAGGAAACTGCTGACGCTTCCCAGTCATCTCCAGATGGAACATCCCCTCAAGAAGACTCTGTGCCTGATGGCATGTCTAGTATCAGAAGATGCTACCAACAGGAGGGATTTTCCAACCAAGCTGCGGCTCTAATGATCGACTCCTGGAGACCATCCACTCATAATGCTCACAGCTGTCATATTCAGAAATGGAAAACTTTCTCACTGACAAACTGACAACATAAGTGTACTGTCTCCATCCACAGCATATGTCTCAAATTTTCTAATTCTTTTGTTTGTTTTCTGAGGAAGCCAGTTACAGTAGAATAAACACGGCTAGGAAAGCATTGTTGCTTTTTTTGTCATTGTGTGAAGGGAAGACAACAGTGTCTCACCCCAATGTATGCCATACTGTTATGGGGATCTTTTAATGAAAGACCAGCACTCCCAAAGTATCAAGAAAAGATAATGTTGCTTATAGCCCAGCCAACCGCAAAGGGCCACATCAGGGCTGTCACCACGTTAAAATCAACTCACCAGTCATTTAAAACAAAAAACAACTTTCACACATCTCTTTAAATGATATCTTCTAGAAACGCACCAGAAACTTCGTTAAAAATCTTTCTTCCGTAAAATCTTAAATCAGATGAAAAATGTTAACCTCTCTCTCAAAAACCCAAAGATCACATCAGGTGGGACATCTCTGAACAGGATTTTCATGGAACCTGCTGTAACTTGGAGTGTGGATACTGTTTGGGACTGTTCAGACTCTATTCCAGAAATATCAAAAAGGTCACTCAAAATCTCCTTCTGAGAATATGTATGTTCTTAGCTTTATTGACGGGGAAAAGTGGACAGGCTTTATATTTGATCAAAGTACAAGATATGAAACTTAGGGAATGTCTCATGGTTTGTTTGTTTTTTTCCAGAGAAACGTAAGCAGTCAAAACCAGGATTGAACCTGCAGAATTTTCAAATTCGAAAGAAAAAATAACAAAACTTGGTTCAGTAAAACAATTGCAGGAATATGTGAAGAGAACCGATGACCCGAGAAGCAAAAATCGGCTGTTGGTCAGTTATGTCAAACCACATGTCCTGTGTCAAGACAAACCCTCACTGGCTGGGTCAAGGCCATGCTGAGTAAGGCTGGAACAGACACCAGCACATACACCAGTCACAGCATGCGTGCTGCCAGGTGCTCTGCAGTGGCCTACTCTGGGGTCACCCTCTCGTCAGTGATGAAAGCAATGGGCGGGACCAATGACCCGAATTTCATAAAAGACTGATTCCAAACTTTGGTCAAACTTTACTTGATAATAACCTCAGTGGTAAGTAACTTTCTTTCATGAATTACTAACAACTACCACATCAAGTCTGAATGAAAAAGTGTATGGCAGGGTGTTCATGTTTTCCCCGACGTGTTTGATAGGAAGACATGAATTATCTATATGTCATATACTTTCACTGTGTTTGGAGACTACACTTTGTGTGAATTTGGAAACTGAATGCCCACTAGATGCTCTAAATTCACATGTCACATCACATGACTTCGTCTCACTAAGCAACAGGCGAACAATAACTACAAATTTAACTAGCCTTACCGTAGGAAGTGGATGTTAAATTTGAATCATGAGATCGTCGCTAGAAAGGGGACATGCCCACCCTTGCAATGGTTTCATGATGGTGCAGTTGAACAGAACCTCCCCTATAGGCTACTAAAAGACTAGCGGGCACTCTTTCTCAATGTTGACCTGGCTTAGCTATGCACAAAATGCTCCTTCTGTCAAATCACCTCCCCTCCCCTTTCCAGCAACAGTCTCAAAATATTCAAATTAAACATCCCCTTCCTACTGTAAGGCTAGTTTCATTTTGTAACTGGAGTGTGTCTTGTAGGACCCCCTGTTCACAAACAAAAAGCGCCCCTGGTCATGACAGAGTCAGGCACGAACAAATGTGTGGTAATGGGAGCTCTGGACATTACTCTGTAATGCCAGGCGGCCTGGACACTGCCACCTGTGTTAGTGTTACGGGGTGGGGGTGGGGGTTGGAGGGGGGGGGGGGGAGGGGGAGGGAGACGGGCCATTGTTACAACCCACATCGCTGCTGCGTAGCATAGCCCAGCGTGGGGGATGAGAGTTGAGGGGGGGGGGGGGGGGGGGGGGGAGAAGGGAGGTAGGCCAATAAGAATGAAAGGCGTCACGGGTTTACCATGACGCAATTTTTTCTTGTAGCAGATAGTTGAAGCCATGCGACTCACATTGTTCTAAGAGGGAGAAAGGGGGAGGGGGGGGGGGGGAGGGGGGTTTGAAAGGGGAGAATGGGCACAGATTTGAAATCTATTCTTGGGTTTGGTGTTTTAGTGGGACCGATCGGATGGTTTTGTCAAGCGTCACATCACAGTTAGGACTGTTCTCAAGCCAATAAAACCACATGCAGTTGCCGTTGCAATAATCTTTCCCTGCTTTCTGGTCACTGTCAGAGACACTATGCTACCAAGTTCTTCCTCTGACTTTGCTTTAAAGATATTTTCATGATCATGGTCTCTCAACCACTGACAAAACAACAAATTTAAAAATTACGACACTTCCACCCACACCTCACATTGCATGTTCAATTTAATGTATCTGACAGTCCCATGACAAAGTATTCTATACCTAACTTTCACAAAGTACAGCAAGAAATCGCAGCAAGGTGCGTCTCCTTTTGCATGTCGCCTTCAGTCATAGTACACAATCAACAAGTGTCACAATGGCAGTTCATTACACGCTGGACATTCATCACTTGTGGTAGGGAATGTGTTAAAAGGGAGGGAAGTGTGTCATGGGTGCTGTGACTTATAGCGTTATTCTGCGTCTGGAATCCACTGCACCTCACTTATTCAGTAACTGCTAACTTTCTGGAATCTAAGAGTCAGGGTATGCTGGAGGAAGTCTGCCGTTTCAAAAATTGCAGCTTTACCATTAACCACTTGAACTGATCAATATAGAACCGACACCTGAAACATACCTTCCACTACAAGCAGTAACCGGTATTCACAGAACATCATTTGGCACCATTTATCAATTTCATATTATCTCATTCAAAGAATGCTCCCCCCTCCCCCAAGTCTACTGTTAAATCAGTTTGATTGCCCCCCCCCCCCTCCCTCTTTCCTCCCCACTCTTTACAAGAGCAAAGCCCAAGACGAAACAAACCCTCACTTGTTTCCCGTGCACTCAGCCACAACTGACACAACTGCACAGCCAGAGCAGCATTGTACAGCTGTTTCCGACCAGCGATACCCAGACACACATCTCTTGAGGGGGATAACTCTTCCTGAGTCAGTGGTGCCGCTATGGAAAGAGGGCACTGCAAAAGAAATATAAGAGCCTTCCAATAACTTTTTTTTTTTTTTTAAATTTCGTGTAGCCTACAATTCATAGTCAGATTCTCCTCTAAAATCATGCATGTAAGGCTCGAACAAGCAGCCCTCAAACTAACAATCAGTACAAAAATATATATTAGAATACACACTTCCACAAATATGTGAGTGTAGAGAATACTAATAAGCACTGAGGTCAAACAGATCCCGGATTCAGACCAAAATTTCATAGGAGCATCCTGGGACACATTGCATCTTTCCGTCTTATCTCTGGACTATTGCATCTTTCCGCTTTGTCCATGGGCCACACTGCATCTTTCCGCTTTGTCCTTGGGCCAAACGGGATCTTTCTGCTTTGTCCTTGGACAATACTGGATCTTTCCACTTTGTCCTTGGACAAAACTGGATCTTTCTGCTTTATCCTTAGACAGCACTGGGATCCTTCTACTTTGCTCTTGGGCCACACTGCATCTTTCTGTTTTGTCATTGAGCCACACTGGATCTTTCCGCTTTGTCTTTGGACAATACTGGATCTTTCCTGCTTTGTCCTTGGACCACACTGGATCTTTCTGCTTTATCGTTAGACAGCACTGGATCTTTCTACGTTGTCCTTGGGCCACACTGCATCTTTCTGTTTTGTCACTGAGCCACATTGGATCTTTCTACTTTGTCCTTGCATCTTTTGCATAATGTTAATTAAATCTGGTTCAGAGGTTATTTTTTCATAATCTTGCTTACTGACAGAAGGCAAACAGATCACACCGAAAGTGTCACCTTCATGGTAGAGGTAAAATCATGTGCAGGTTTATAAGGGATACTGCACTGGTGGACAATGTTTAGTTTGCCGAAACGGACAACACTGAAGATGGGATTGCTGTAGCGCAAGTAAACATACATTTTCCCCAAATGAAGATTAAAACCTGGCTCATGGCACAGTTTGGAAGAAACGTCTGCTCTCCTGCTTTTCGTTCATCTGTGTCATATTGTTTCTTATATACATTATTCTTATCCTCAGGGCATGCTGGCCCATGGCTGCCTATGCATGGTCAGCATGCTGAGGTGACAGATTAAATAAGACCACATTTTGCAAATGAACGTTTTTTTTTTCAGAAACACTGCTCTTTGGTCATCTTGACTCAGGATACCAATATAACACTGTGATAATAGTGCACACAGGTGTGATCATCGTTCACAGAATTTGGGGTCAATCTTAGTTTTCTTTTTTCAAACATTTTTCCATTTTGCTGCATTGTTGCCACACGTGTGAACTGAACACAATGTAATATAGCTCAACAGTTCTGGCTAAGATATGATACAAAACTCTAAACAGAACTGGAAAACGACATGGAGCACATAAAAAAGTTAAGCTCTTAGCCAGTTGGCAATCCTACTTCCACACATGCCTCTGCAACACAAATAGTCCAGAACTCACAGAGACACCTGCTGAAAACAGTCAAGCATCTTTCAATATTTAAAAGAAAGATTCTGACAAGGTCAACTTAACAGACAGGACAGCCCAAAACAGCAGACATTAACAAAAAACAAAACAAAAAATGGAACATCCCTTAAAATAAACACCTGGATTTTTTTTTTACATGTCAAACTTATCATAATTCCTATTTACTTCCCTAGATGTTTTTTGCTTGAACATGTTTTGTCCCCTATTGATCATGTCTGCTGTGCGCTGGCTGTTGCCAACATTTATTCAGACAGATCTGAACCAGAGTTTTTTTTTTTCATCTCCCTCAGATCCCTGTCTTTACACATGGCGAATCACTCACAACTACATTAACATGCTATTCAATGGTTTTCACGGGAGGCTTTCTCAGACTTGGTAAATTTCTTCTATGCTTATAAAACTATGGTCTAATTTTTTTTTCTTTTGCAATTTCTCATATTTTCATGAGAAACAATATAAACTCTATACCCAGACCACACGTCACACTCTCATCAGATGCAGCAGCATGGTATTCGCTTTGAACCTTTATACACAACTGCTAAACACACACACACACATACATACACAAAACATGTACCTCGTTTTCATGAGAACGATTGAGGATCACCTTCATCACTGAATCAGGCTGAGGCACTGTCACTGCTTGTGCCCCTCTCTGCAACAACAAAAATTAGTTGAAAAGATGACAGCAACTACAAACACACACACAAATCAAAAACTCCTGACACACCTGAAACGCATTTAAAATGAATGCAGTCTCCATTCCAGTTTGGCTGTGAAACAAGGCAGTTGTTGTCTGGTACTATGGTAGTGTCCCCATCAATAGTTTTACTACTACTACCTGGCCAACAAAACAGAACCTTTTCTGGACTGTTACCATGCAGGGAATTAAAAAAATACTGTCCTAAAAAAAAAAAACAACACCAAAGCAAAACAACAAGAAAGAAAAAAAAAAAGATACTTCACCAAACATACTTACATTATATCTATAGCATAATAACTAATCTGTGGGCCCTTAAGCCTGATGTCATTCATTCTAATACGTACTGCGGGTCCTAATGATGCCCCCTAAAGTTATCACCCCTGCATAAAAAATAGATCATCACTAATCAATACGAAAGTGTCCCAATAATTCCCGGCATGTCAGTTGCCCTTCCTCAGATAATATGGCTGACAAGGATTTTTGAGGGATATGTCAGGTGGACATGTCTAACATCACATCAACATCATCAGAACAACAACACAATGAAACACACAGCAAAGATACCTCCTTCTTCTTCTTCTGCATACAAGGCTGATACTCCCGCAGACACTCCCTGTATAGACAGGCAAGTATTAATCCCATCTGCCCAACTAAGTGAGTGAAGTTTTGTGTGTATCCCACCACTATGGCAGCCATATGGCAGCCATCTTCGGGGAAGGTGCATGCTATGTGCAACGTGTCATCCATACCAACGGCCAAACTGGCCTTCTCTTCCGAAAGTTGGTGATGGGATTTTACATGTGTGCAAGATATTATGCGTGCGTTCACACACGGAGCCTCGATTTATAGTCTCATTCGCAGGACTGTTTGGGAAATGGAGTCAGAACCAATGTTAACTCCGACAGAAAAATCCCCCTGTACCCAAACGACCCGGTGGAGATTCGAAGATACCAATTTTCATCAAAGGATCAATTGAGCCCTGGGTTTTGATCGGCAGCCTTTTATTGAGCATGGTACTCCAACCCACTATGCCGTTTCTCCATCTTCTACTCACCTTAAAAATACCTGCTTTGTGCCAGGCAATGTCCTCCAATGTGGGACCCAACAGGTTGGTGTGGTCATAGTCCAACGACGACACCCCACACACAACAGGGGATCGAACCAGATTTGTGCTGTCGTACTGACCGCCGATGCCCACCTCCAGCACCGCCACGTCCACACGTTCCCGCACGAAGATGTACAGCGCCATCACAGTGAGGAAGCTGAAGTAGTGGGCATGCTGCCTTCGTGTGGTCCTCCTGTGGGAGGGAGGACAAACATCACAGCTGCCCTTAATACATGTTACAGACATGCCTACCCCTAAATCTTTTCATGGGCAACAAACCATGTAAAAATCAGGACCTAAGGAAATTCCAGATTGTCCAAAAACACTCTACACTCTTACAAACGTGATGCTGTGCAGATGACTGATGTATCTGTGCGCATGTTCGAAATTCTGATATCATAATGGCAACCAGTGACCATGACTGATGGACAATGCACACTTGTGCTGCAGTGCATCATGTACAAAGAGAAGTTTTTTCCCCTTTCTGTCTATCTTGTATACATGGCTACTACCATTCATCATATCCTTTCCTGAAAGTCTGGTGGCGCTAGTACTGTATTTTTTCTACACTGTTGTTTGCCATTTTCTACATCAGTTTCACAAATGTTCTGATCTGCTAGCTTCAGCTACCTACCTGTTCAGTGCTTTGTCTCAACTTCAGCTCAGCTCGGTCTCTTCCACAACCAGTTAGGGACTGACACACAAGTGTTGAGTCTTTGAATTACAATACCCCGTCTGCCATTGTGGTTTGTCCAGCTAGAGTACCCAATTTTTTCCCTTTTCCTTTCAGTCATACAGTCTGCAGCCGTAACTTTCAGAACTGTAACTGCTTTTCACTTTCTACAATAACAGATGTGTCTGTTCTGGAACAGCAGGCATGTTCAGCGGTATTACGACTATGTGCTATGCTTCAAGTCCACCGATAAGGAACAAATACTGACCATCTATTGCATCAGAATAACATTCACACACACCAAAAACCAAGGAATGTGAAACTGTAAATAGGTAGTGAAACAAGACCATCTATTGCATCAGAATAACATTCACACACCCAAAAACCAAGGAATGTGATGAAACTGTAAATAGGTAGTGAAACAAGGAAGTGCATACATATTACAGGAAATATCCTTAACCAACACAATGAGATTCAACCAAATTATATGCAAAGCCGCTGCTCATGGACTAGTACTACTAGCTCATGAGAACAGTCACTTCAGTTTCTACCTCAAACTGTATGAGCAATCTGGTGGCAAGTCTGATATAATCTATCTTTTCCACTGACAAACAAGTGTTTTAAAGTCTTTCCCAAAAATTCAAAATCTCTCTCTCTCTCTCTGCTGTATTTTCTTTCATGCCTTCTCTGTGGAACTAATCCCCAACTGCTCATTCCAACTTCCCACCTACGGTGACACCCACTATCATTCTATCCCAGTCCAAGCATGAAAAACCCTCTGCCACAAGAGGCAATCAGTATCCGGGTCACCCCTCAGCAACTCTCAAGAGTAGACACTGCATTATTACTGACAGCTGAGCCACTTTCAGCTCAAAAATGAATTTAGAATCTGATGTAGCGTGTGTCACCAACTTCGCCTAAATGAACAGGTGTATACAAACCTACAACACGATAAATGCATGTGCACATAAATGCAAGGTAGCTGTACACATACACAGAGATCTCACACAATCACACACACATTTTTACCTGACCCTGAAAGCATGCTCACATTCACACAAATCCCAGGTATCTTCACACAAATACTTGTGGCTAATCCTAAAATCATACTCATACAGATACACCGAGACAGTATCCTCAACCAGCCATACAGACTTACATCAAACAGTCAATATATGCACAGGCATATACACTCTCGTACACAGACATGTCCTTAAGCATACGTAATTCTGCCTAGTCAACAGACGGGTCTATTCTTCCAACAGTTAACTCCCTGCCTACCTTACTGGCCTGCAGTTTGTCGAACACATCCCAGAACGAACTGCTGAAAAGGTCACGGTCGATCGGACGCCGTTAATGCGGATCCGCTCACGAACTTCAATCAGATGGGGGGAACTGTAACAATCATGCAAAAAAAAAAAAAAATAAATAATAGAAATTGGGTATGGTAAACATTTCCAGGCAATCACAATCTTCAAAAATGCAATACTAGCATTTAGCCCCAAAGGAGGCCATCTGCTGATGGAAAGAAGTTTTCTGAATTTTGCACTGAACTTCTTTCCATGAACAGATTATCTTCTCATACAGGGCCAAAGGTAAGTGCGGACCTTACTAACTGTAAGACTATATGGGAACACAGTAAAAACTGAGCAATGGTTTTACAGTCAACAACTTTGCAGCAGGTAACAGACCCATGTATCATAAAACCGCTACTGGCGTACTTTTCAACTGAAATGAGCGTATTTTCTACAAAATTTGTGTACATATCTTCGAATTTTTTGTAAAAAAAAAATGGGGGAGGGAGGGGTAAGAATAATTTCATGCTATGGGCATCACATGGCTGAGCGTAGACAGTGGAGATATACCTGATCTTGCAATACCTACCATAAAAAAAGATTTCTCCCAATACAAATTACTTTCAAGTCCAATTCATCAACACATCTGGCAAAAATTCAGGCTCGCTTGCCAGGGTTTTTTCCCCACCACCTGTACTCCCCACTATTGTTCCATCATCCAGATGCAAATTCGCGCACATGAGTTAGTGAGAGTTGTCACTCTTTGGTCATACTGCACAAACATGGTTGTTACATACCGCAAGTGCATTTACAGTTCAAGAACTTCGTCTCAAGAATTTTTGTTTTTTTTTTTTTCAGTTCATCATCTTCACTGTATTTTTTCCCAAATGTGTACAAAATAGGGGGAAATCCTGTGGGTAAACTAGTCACAGGTAACTAGACAAAACTAAAAACTTTATCCAAGACAAACCATACTTCATCTTTAATCGTTAATCTTTACAATCTTCATCCTCTCTTCCATGGTTAGAATTTCACTCTTCCTAAAAAATTCCCCTGACATTTCGAACAAAAATTGCTACAAGCCAATAACTTATACAGTCATGCATAGTATGCTATTTGTAAGAGGGAGAAAGTTAGAACTGCAGAGTGACGAAAACTGATTTGAATGGAATTAGATGATATGTTCGATCGCATAATTGTTTGATTTTTTTTTCATTTTCATTGCTTGTTCTGTCTCCAGATTTTGTGTTTCCTGCTTGGGAGAGAATCATTGATTGGGAGGCATTCAAGAACAGAATAAATCCCATGTCCAGAAAAACTTGTCCGGAATGGGAAAGGATCACCGATCAGGAGGTGGAGGCAATCGCTTGAGAGAAGAACTATTGTATCTCACCTGAAAATGCCTGTCTTGTATCCATACTGACGTAATATGCTTTCAGTGAAAGCACACGTGGACCCCTTGCCCTTTGTCCCAGTCACGTGAATAACCGAAAGTTTGTCTACGTCATCCAACTGAAACATAACAAAAAGAACAAGCACTGAGAGGTCTGGCCCTTTCCGTGCCTATACAGGCTGGTGTCCTTTCATCAAGAGCTCTTCCAGTTTTACACATGGAAGGTGACAGAAGAAATGAACTAACTGACAGCCTTCTGTGAGGTTTCCTTCACTCTCTAGAACTAAATCATAGCTGTAACAACTTTGGTGTGAACTGACTACACCAACACACTTAGAATTATATTCAATTAGTCAGGCTCAGCCAGTGCCAATTTTTGTTGTCCTGAGCACTTGGTTGGAAAACCACTGAAATATAGCACAATGACTTGTGTGTGTGCGTCATGAGTGTGTGCGTGTGTGCGTGCGTGCGTGCGTGTGCGTGTAGGCGAGTGTGATATGGGGAAATTTGGTGTGGTGTAGTGTGTGGTATGGTGTTGTGTGGTGTGTTGTGGTATAGTGTGTGATGTGTGTGTATGAGTGTGTGTTTGTGTTGTGTGTGTGTGTGTGTGTGTGTGTGTGTGTGTGTGTGTGTGTGTGTGTGTGTGTGTGTGTGTGTGTGTGTGTGTGTGTGTCTGTCTGTGCGCGCAAGCATGTGTGTGAGAATGTGTGTCTATTTCTATGTCAGTGTGTGTGCCCCTGTGTTTTAACTCTACAAGTGTAACCCTGCCTTAATAACATGCGTTCAATACATGTATGCATGCAAGAAGCAGACAACCTAAATTCTTCCAAATGTCACAAATGTACAAGCACATACCATGTGTCTGAGAGAGGCATTGCACAGGCAAACCCACCGACCAATAGAAAAACACAATGTCTACACAGTTTCTCTTGACACAAAATCGCTCCACCGGGCAACAGATGGTCAGGCCTCCTGCTGTACAATTACCCACATTGTAATAACTGCAGGGACAAAAGTCTCATTAAAACCTTTATGTTAACAGTCATCATAAACTTGAAATAAGAATACACATTGTATACACACTCAGTAAAATGTGCCCTCTCAGGAAAAAAAAAAAAAACGATTAAACTTCAGAAATAATTTTGGACGAAACGACCCTGAAAGACTACAAACCTACTCTTTTTTTAATCAATTTTTAGTTTTAGTTATTTTGTACTCTCTGAACATAATTATCTTCATCCCCTTTCCAATGCAAGTCTATTTATATTTGACCTCCTCAATCTTTCACAACAACTTTCATTCTGATTTCTGAAAACAGCTCATTAACGACACCAACACACACACACACCCCCCCCCCACACACACACAAACAAAAAAAAATCACAAATCTGAAAACTTTGCAGAGATGAAGAAACTAAATCCGCAGTTTTGTTGAGATGAAGAAAACAAATCCTAATTTTCCTGTGATGAAGAAAACAAATCTCTAATTTGTTGAGCAGAAGAAACTAATTCCATAACTTTGCTGAGCTGAGAAACCAAACTTGTAGCATTACTGAGCAGAAGAAACAAATCCATAATTTTGTAGAGATTAAGAAACCAAACCCTGACCTTACAGAAAGAAGAAACCAAATCCATAATTTTGTTGAGATGAAGAAACCAAACCCACAACCTTACAGAACTGAAAGAAACCAAATCCATAACTTTGTTATGATGAAGAAACCAAAACCAAATGAAGAAACCATAACTTACAGAACTGCAAAAGAACCTTACAGAATTGAAGAAACCAAATCCATAACTTTGTTGAGATGAAGAAAACCCCATAACCTTACAGAATTGAAGAAACCAAATCCATAACTTTGTGATGATGAAGAAACCAAACCCATAACCTTACAGAATTGAAGAAACAAATCCATAACTTTGTTGAGATCCAAACTTAACCTTGAGATGAAGAAACCAAACCATAACCTTACAGAACTGAAGAAGAACCAAACCAAATCCAACTTTGTTGTGATGAAGAAACCAAACCCACAACCTTACAGAATTGAAGAAACCAAATCCATAACTTTGTTGAGATGAAGAAAGCAAACCCCAACCTTACAGAATTGAAGAAACCAAATCCATAACTTTGTTGAGATGAAGAAAGCAAACCCACAACCTTACAGAATTGAAAAAACAAATCCATAACTTTGTTGAGATGAAGAAACCAAACCCATAACCTTACAGATTTGAAGAAACCAAATCCATAACTTTGCTGTGAGATGAAGAAACCAAACCCATAACCTTACAGAATTGAAGAAACCAAATCCATAACTTTGTTGAGATGAAGAAACCAAACCCATAACCTTACAGAATTGAAGAAACCAAATCCATAAACTTTGTTGAGATGAAGAAACCAAACCCACAACCTTACAGAATTGAAGAAACCAAATCCATAACTTTGTTGAGATGAAGAAACCCAACTCATTGAAGAAACCTTACTTTGTTGTGAAATGAAAGCAAAAACCAAACTTCGATGAGAAGAAGAAACCAAACCTTTAACTTTGTTGAAAAAAAGACACCCAAGGGTTTTGATCATTTGAACAAGAATTTTCAAACTTTTCATTCAGACTTCAAAATTGCGAATCAGATGCTCATACCTTTTGTGGTGATTGGTCACATAACTGTTAGATGTTTCTTGTTGGTCGTAAACAAGGATGCAAGACATGTCTAAGGGAACAAAACTTAACGTGACTAGAATTCAGTGGGATCATGTAGGTTCACCATTCCTTGCAAACAGCAAACTGGTCCCAGCCTGAGGGAACAAAGCTTAACGTTTCAACTTGCAAACAGCAAAACTACCCCAGCCTGACTGTTCAACAACTGCTGAAAAAAAAAGTCAAAACAAAAAAAAAAGTCAAAATAAACCTGGCCAAAGTAATCTGCAGCATATGAACTGCTGTCCTTTCACACTGTTACATGATCCCTGTCACTGTCAAATGGGTGAATGCTTTTTTTTTTTTGTTTGTATGTGCTTTTTCCTTTCTGATAAATGAAAAAGTGCATTCAAGCGTTTCTCTGTATTTTTCAGTTCCCTGCATGAAAGTACGCAGACTGGGAAGTCGCACCCATGCACAGCTTAAGAAAATGAAGGTTGCTGGTTTTGTGATGTTAGGGTTACAGTACTTTAAACAGAGAAACTTAAAATGGTGAAGGGACAGCAAACTTTTGAGTCTTTAAAAAAAAAAAAAAAAAAAGAAAAAAAAAGCACCATTCAATCTAAAAAGACAGTAGAATACAAACAAATGAACAAAAAAAAACACTTTGGTCAGGGTGAAAACCCAAATTATAAATGTGCACATGGATGTGTGGTTTGCATATGTGCAACAGGGCATCTGTGTCCATGAGAAAGAAGCGTCTGGAAGAGAGTGAGGGAAACTGAAGAATGTGACATTATTAACAGTTTATATTAAAAGACAAAACGAAACAGATATGCCACTTTTAACTTCTTTCCTGATTTTTCACAATTAACAAATTGACATCATAATGGCATATCTTTTCGGCTTGTTTCTTTTCTCCGTTGTGCCAGTTTAAAACCAATGGGTACCCCGACGGCCACAAGAATTCAAAATGTGATGTTGCTCCTGTCCAGGTGTATTGTTCAACATTGCATTTCTTTACGCCGTGGAAAATGCTTTGTGCTGCTTCTGGAGGCCAGCGAAAACTCTGAGAAGCTAGTGGAAATTTTGATGGGCTAGAGGAAATTTTCAAGCACTATCCTGGCTGGCTGGTGAAAATTTCAGAGTTATCAATCCCTCCCCAACACTCAATCCAATGTGAAGTTTAAAATCAAAATTCGTAAGGATATGCGAGTTCACAGTGGAACCACCATAAACATCAAAACAAACATCATCAAAATATCGACACTTACCGATAGACCCACCCGACACCAGGTAGTTAATCATGTTGGGGATGTTGTACTTCCTCGTCTCATTCCGGTGCTGCAGTGACTTTCGGATGGTCTCTGCGTTGGACTGCAAAGAGTTGAGAGGGCCACCACTGCTTCCTGATCCACAGAGAACAGGACTGTTATGAGCTGGCTGACAATGGACGGAAACACTTGTACAGCCATGCACTCTGTCACATTCCATACCATTGTACCCCTAGTATCCGCAAACACCTTGGCAACAACACGGTTTATATACTATATAATGTCTAAGATACACATACACATAGTGCTACTTCAGCTCAGGTGTGACTGAATGTAAAAAATGTGTTAAAGTGTTCAAAAGCAATACAGAATGCCCTATAACAGTTACAGACAGACAGAGAGGGTAGGGGGCAGGGGGACAATGGGACAGACAGAGAGACACAGAATACATTCATCATTTAAAATGTTCTAACCACAAAATCAAGAACATATTATAATCACTTACAATCTTGTCAACATCAAGCACTGCTATATGCGTGCAAAGTTCTGTAACCTATTCACACACTGATAATCTCAAATGTGCACACACACAACCAGACAAGTAACTAACAGCAGGTGCGTAACGTGCACCCTCCATGAGCTTGAACATCCTCAATCCCCACCCCACTGCCCCTTACACATATCCAACAATGGAAACAAGAGGGCCAGATGACCAGGTCACTGACCAAGTTAAAGTTCAGTGACCCTAGACTTAACACCCTCCCACTCTCCCCTCCTTCCTGACTGCTCATCTTTCAGGAAAGCAGATCAGTGTAATCGGATTCGATGGGAAGTTCTGCTGTCTGCATGGTATATAATATAAAGTGACACTGTCTCAGGAACAAAAGATTGTGACAGCAGCACCCGATGACCTGGCTGCCTGCGCCACCCCCCTCACAAGGACTCACACTGTATCCATGACAGAGAACCCCGCACCTGATAACCTCTTCCGCCCACCCCCACTCCACTGTAACAAACTCTTGAGGAGCAGCCTTATCAGCAGCAGTCACTGGATTGAACTGGATCAAGATGTACAGCAAAAGTGGCTCCTCACCTCCTACTCTGCCCCCCCCCCCCCCCCCCCCCCCCCCCCCAACCCCCCTCCCCCAACCCCCCCCCCCCCCCCCCCCCCCCCAAATCTCCCGCACCCAGAGATGGCTCTGACAGTCAGGGAGGAGAGCGAGGGGATGAGGCCCAGTCTTACAACTTCTGGCCACCGTGACCTCCATTACAACCTACCCTAGCCAGGAAGCAGACAGAGAGGATAAGAACCGTTTACAGGAACTGAGGAAGGAGAGACAGGGGGTACCAACCTGCACAGTCTAATCCAAGACTTACAAACTTATGGCCATGCACAGAAATTGGAAATCGTGAAACACAGAAAGAGTGAAACTTTAAAGGTTACGTGTCCATGTAGTTTTGTTCTGTTTGGTTCTATCGTTGTCATAGCCCAATCATCTACACAGGACCCTCACACTGCTGACATTTGACTAGTTTTGGAAAACAAAGTCTGGTTCCTGATCCCCTACCTCCTCTCAAACCCCCCGCCCCTCCCCAAACATACACACACAAAAATAAGCACATCAACAGAGTAGATTAGGCCATGCTGAAAATATAATGCATTCTCTTGATTTTTCTACACATAAGACAACAAAACTTAAATGAAAAAAAAAATTAATGTATATTAATGTCACTTGTTCATTTGTTTTGTTTTGTTTTTTCGAGTGTGTGCATGCATGTTTAAGCTACTGAAGGTATGAAAGCCACTACATTTGACTGTCTGGGAAACCCTATCTTGCACACACTTACAACTTTCAAAAAAACCCAGCAATGCATCAGCGTCATGTACATTTCCTTGTAATTCATATTCTAGGGCAAATACATCTTGTTCATTTTAAATTGCCCAAGCGCAAATTATACAGATCTATGTGTTACACACACACACACACACACAAAGAGGGAAAAGATCAGAGGACAAGATTCATTATTAGTGGGCTTGTTAAGGAAATGTTGACTTCAAAGTCATGATGCTAAGGTCCCCTTTGGCATGTATGCTCTCCAAGGCTTTAGAAAAAGAATTATCCAAAGACACGCTGTATCTTAAAATCCAAGATGGCCAACGGTGGCCATCTTGAATAATATGGTCGATGCCTAATTTTGAAAGTTTTTGTCACAATAAACTAATTCGATATATGTTTTCTCTGGGTAATTTCAGGTCGCTAAAATCATTTCTGGTATCAAATTTACTGTTAGAAACTGTTTCAACAAAATAATAAATTAGTATAATGGGGAACAGAAGCAATTTGATAATAATCAGAAGGTCTAATTAGATCTTTCAGATTGGACATATTATTGTTAATAACTAAGTTAATTTGATAACAAGTTTGGTTGCATCTGACAAGCTTTCCATTATACCTAGGTCAGGTCAGGTTAAATTAAAGACAAAAGAGATATGATGTCAACATGCACTGGAAAATTCAACTGTACAGGCCTGTGAGAAGACAGAGAGACAGACAGACAGACAGAGAGAGACACACAGACAGACCGACCGACAGACAGAAACACGACAAAAACAGGCAGGCGGATGGAGATATATATAGGACATGCCAAAGAATGAAACAGTTGGAGGCCAATGTACAAGCCTACATAAAATCTACCCCACATCACACTCTGTACCTCTCCTTATCTCTGTGAATCAGGATCTGTTATAACATGAAATAAGACCTTAACGGTATGTCGGTCACTGACAATCAGACATACCAAGTCTGGCGTTATCTATTGAGGCCATTTTAATTCATTTTCAAGCAACCTTTTTTTTTTTCCTTTTGAAAAATGAAACGGAAAGAAAGAAAAATCTGTCAGAAGTTTTTGAAACATCTCGGAAAAGTAGGCGAGCCTACTGTTAGAAACTGAAATATTCACCAAATTAACAATTAACTTGGAAAGATCGAATTAAAAAAAAATGCCATCTGTAGCACCTTGGTCAGCAATACACCCCCTGTCTTGTAGAATTCTGTTCTATGGGGGCAATGAAATGCAATATCCAATATGGAGTTTGGTGTTGTTTTGATACTTGGGTAACATTAACTTTCGACAAATGGTGTAAGAATCATCGGTTGCACTACACTATATTGCACGTTATGTGATGTGCTCCATACTTTGTGCAGTGTAGTAATACCATCTAGAGCAATAAGGACCCTGAAGCCAAAAAATTTACTCCCTTCCTGAGAAGGTCCTCTGACCACAAAAAGGTAGGGTGTGTACACGTGTGTGTGTGTGTGTGTGTGTGTGTGTGTGTGTGTGTGTGTGTGTGTGTGTGTGTGTGTGTGTATGCACTTGCGCATGCCTATGTGTGTGTGTGTGTGTGTGTGTGTG
Organism: Conus betulinus; assembly: GCA_016801955.1. Lineage (NCBI taxonomy): Eukaryota > Metazoa > Mollusca > Gastropoda > Neogastropoda > Conidae > Conus > Conus betulinus. Next base: position 805,005 of record JADBJO010000150.1, read on the forward strand.
TGTGTGTGTGTGTGTGTGTGTGTGTGTGTGTGTGTGTGTGTGTGTGTGTGTGTACGTACATATGAGTGAACGTGCATGCATGATTTCTTTTTCTTTCTTTTTTTTCTGGAACAGGATACACAAAATTTTCACCAAAGTCAAAATTACCAATTCCTTCATATACTGTTCACTCATGCTAGGGGTTATATGTCGACATGTTGGCTCTCCATCTCCATCTTCTGTATGTATGTACCTACCCTGAACCTTCTTCATTACAACCACTTGGAAGACAATGAAGTAATGCATGATCTGTTTTAATCAACTACGTATCACTGAACTGTTAAAATTCTAAGTTAAAATGTTCTTTAACAAATTACACGTATGCGACTGTGAAACTGCATCCCTTTTGATATATGCAAGTCCAGTGGCAGAGCAGTGATCGATGCAAAACACTTAAGTAAAATAACCCAATCTTCCGACCGAACAGCTTAATTAAACATGCAAGGCTAGGATGTTACTGCTCAGCCAGTCATTACGAGGCTTCAAAGGTTCAATATTCATCTCTACGAAGTGGAGCAAGCACAAACGTCTGCGTCTGCATTCGCACGTGAATGTGATGGCAAGGGAAAGAATGAGTCAGTCAAAAAGGCTGAGATAAAGAAAGGGTTGGGGTGGGGAATGGGAGAGGGAAGGAAAATCAGAATCTGAAAGAGAACACACACAAACACACACAAACACACAAAACATTTCTATTTGGATCACTGTTCTGCACTGCCTCATAATATCTGGTCCTTGAAGAACAAACATCAGGCTAAAACACACTTTTCTCTTATACTTTAAGTCCGTCTATAATGTTGTGAATTTTACCTCGTGAAAAAAAAATGACACATTTTACTTTCTAAAGGTGATTGTATCATCCCAAAGATATGTTTTGTTTTTGTGTGTGGTGCATTCATATACATATTTTCCTGGTTTTACTAACAATGTATGGATGTAATGCATCTGCAGATCAGAAAGTTAATGTAAACTTATTCACAATCATGTCAGAATAAATCTTTAAGAATGTTTGTTGGTGAACTGTGTGGTCATAATAAACAATGTTATTAATAAGTAAAATAACTCTATGATAAATTTGCAAGCCTCCTTTAATTAAGAGATTCAATAACTGTGTGGTCATAATAAACAATGTTATTAAGTAAATAAACTACTCTGTATGATAATTACAAGCCTCCTTTAATTAAGAGACTCAATAACTGTGTGGTCATAATATACACATGTTATTAAGTAAATAAACTACTCTGAATGATAATTACAAGCCTCCTTTAATTAAGAGACTCAATCAGTTCATGAGGTTTCTCCTGAAATTCCACAGTATTACAAATATGTCATACACAACTTCTGCTGTGCTGACGAGTATCCTCTACTCCAGAGGGACAGATTTCTGTTCTACTCCATGAGTTACTGAAATGTGCAAAATATGGCCTCCGTTACCTTACCCAGAGCTCAACAAACCAAACAACACAACCAGTCTTATCCTCATTCCAACCTCTCTCATGCAGGTGGAGGTGGAACTTTGTGCTCCTGCCCTCAGTGCATTTTTCATTTGATCCTATAGATCTAAGTCTTTTTCATGTTTTTTTTTTTTTGTCTTTGCATGGGCGAAAGGACAAGGGCAGGAGAGAATTAGGCAGGACTGGTGGGGGGGGGGGTGGGGGGGGGGGGGGGGGGGGGGGGGGGGGTAGCAGGTTGGGAAAAGCTCTGACGGGGAAGGGGACAGAGGGAGGGGGAAAACAGGAGAGAGACTCAGGCTGGGGGAGATAGAGGAGAAGAGTTCACAGGGTCAGAGGTTCACAGGGTCAGTCAGGACTTTGGTATGGCATTCCCAGACACACTGCACAATTATGGGATGGCATTCCCTTCAAGGACTGGTGGAATGGGATCTAAAGCGCATTCAAGATTTATCTATAGATGCATGCGCTCAGGAATGAGACCTCCAACCTGTCTTGGTGGGCACCTAATTCAGACCTAGGCACAAGAGTCCAACGTATTATTTGCTGTACCAGCAAGGCCTATAACCTGAATTTCAGATAACCTTTAGTCTGAGGATTTGGTCTGGTTTGGGTTTCAGGCTTGGCTCTTTAACTTTTTTTTTTTTCCTCATGTGCCTGCTCTTAACTTGCTTGCAGTTCTGGGACATATGGTCTCCATGGTCAGCTTGACTGTAAAAAACGTAAGTTAACATGAGGAGCTGTTGTAAACGTAAACAAAAGCAAAACCACTTCGAAGTCCTGTTGCATAATGTGTACCAAGTAACATGGATTTGCATGACTAACCCTATTCAACTTTAAGATTGCCTGCTCACTTAGAGAAAGGAACATACTTGTTCTGACCATATGCTCCATGGGGAGTCTAAAATTACAGCTCTTATCTTGAAGGCCATGGTGTGACACACAGAGTGTGCGAGACAGACCAACAGACAGACAGAGAGGTGACAGGGAGAAATATACATGCATGTGAGTGTGTGTGTGGGAGAGAGAGAGACAGAAACACACACACACACACACACACACACACACACACACACACACACATGCACATAATATGTCTATACACTAGTACTCACAAATAATAGGCATACACCAGACCATTTACATTTGGCAGCTTTCACACAAAACTTCAGACAGACATGCAAGCACATAAAGTTTGTATCACCACTCTTAGAAATTACGCTTGTATCGTATACCTATGCACACTCATGCATGCAGCACACACATAAATATGTATGCTGCATGCAACCAAGACTTTCAGTGTTTGTCTCCTAACGCTTCCAAGCAGCACATCATGTCCTACATTTCCCCCAAAATAAAGCCTGCCTCTCTATGCAAAATCACAGTCAGTGCTCATTCAGTCATTGTAATTCGCAACAGACTGATAAAGTATGAAGCAGGATAAATACTTAAGTACTTTAATTTACACTTACCATAGAAATAGCTTCTATCATAATACTCTCTCTTTAAATCAACATTCAGTAACTGTTCCACAACCAGAGTTCTGAGGTTGCTGGAAAAGACTGAAAATACAACCTGAAGCATCTTTTGTACATTTCAGATTTAATCACTTTTGTTCAGGTGCGTTTGTGCGTACACACATTTATGTATACTCTGTGTCCAAAGGTCAGTCTGGTGGTCAGCAAAATCCCCAAGGGCGCACTGACTTACTAACTGTACTTCTTGATTACCAACCTCCTAAGCCTTTTAAAACACAAGACCAAACTCTTTGCTGATATGGGCTTGTTTGCTACAGATCTCCTCTCGACCATCTTTATACCATATTCTTCCAAAAGTTAAAGGAACACATTTGAACCTTACTTCATCAGACATTCTGTTTTCAGCACTCTGGGAACTGAGAAAAGCATCCTACCTCAGTTCTTGTCAATGGAAAACTCTTAAACAGACCACTTGATGGGAAATAAACTTTTCCTGTTCTCATTTTCTTCTACAAAATCACTTGTATGTTTGCAGAGTATTTCTTCTGTGTACATGTGTGTGTGTGTTGTTGTTGTTGTTCTTTTCTGCCAACCACTCTGTGGGTTGAGCAAGGGAGGTCATTGTCAGTGTCATGTTTTTACTGTGAACTTGTACCCAGCCAAAGCAAGAGAATCAATACTAACATCACAGTTTTCTTAGGACCTTCTTCTGTGTGTGTGTGTGTGTGTGTGTGTGTGTGTGTGTGTGTGTGTGTGTGTGTGTGTGTGTGTGTGTGTGTGTGTGTGTGAGAGAGAGAGAGAGAGAGAGAGAGAGAGAGAGAGAGAGAGAAACTGTCCATCATCATTAAAAAAAAAAAAAAAAAAAAAAAACAGTGCTCGTTAGTAAACATTTTTGTTTTCAAATATTTTGGAGGCAATGATTTTTCTCTAACTTGAACATATTTGTTTTAGCATACTGGTTCAGCTCGAAGTTCAGCAGAATATTTTGGCACACATTTGTAATAGAAATGTTTATAAGCTTCAAACACGTCCTCCCAGAATCGGTTACATTCGGTAAATTTTGACATTTTGTTCACTTGGGAGAACACTTCACACATCCCTCTGGTGGCTGCTAGCACTGTGCCCACCGACCTCATCAGTAGTCAGCTGATACTCCTGAAATGATGCGTGTTCCAGCCTATTAGTATTACGCTGTTCTTTTCATTTCTGGTATGTAACCTTTGTGTCTTAATACTAGTTTCTATACCAGAAAAAAGCAAGAGTTTTTTTTTGTTTGTTTGTTTTGTTTGGTTTTGGTTTGTTTTTGTTTCTGTAATTTCAATTCATTGAGTCTGTTGGTTCTGAATACGATGTCAAATCTTGAAGTTCTTATTACCAATAAAGCCGTGTGGAACGCCGAAACAAACAGCTCTGACAAAATACAGACATGAATGCTGTTTATCTTACAAGGGCTGGAGATACAGACAGGACTATTACCATCACTGTTCTTAAACTGGTGTGGGCCCAAGAGAAGCAGGACAGACAGACAAATGACAGATGTGTGGTGTAGGCTTCAAAATTAGAAGTTGTTGATAATGACAGGCGCAGCTTTTGTGAGCTGTGTAAGGATAGTACTGACTATATTATGCTTTGGAGGTGTACTTACCTTCAGTATTTCTGGGACACTTTTACTGACAAAGAAATGTACCAGTGTGTGTGTGTGTGTGTGTGTGTGTGTGTGTGTGTGTGTGTGTGTGTGTGTGTGTGTTTGTATGTCTTGAATCACTTGTTGTTTTAGGATTTGATGCAACAATTGCCATTGATTGTGTTTTCTACTTCATTATTCTTTTGACAAAACAATATTTGTACACATGTAAACTAAAAGGCAGCCTTCCAGATGTATCAATCATGTATCAGGTTTTCTGAAAGCATTAAAATAAGATTAAGATTAAGATTAAAATTATAGTCCCGTCAACAGCAGAGGTTATCTCAGGACTGTCACCACGTTCAAGTATTAAAATGTTAAAAACTTTTTTAAACTTTACGTGTATATGAACATGAACCATAAAGACTTCCATACTAAATGGCTGATATACGAGTCATTTGTCTCCTCTATTTAGTGGTCTATTCAATTTCTTTATAACCAGGGAGCACTTGCTTGTACTTCTTTTTTTCTTTTCATGACATGACACTGTTTATATGCTGGTGAGGCTCTTTATCAATGTAACGAATTACTGTAAGCACAGTTGAAAAACAATTCATAATGTCTGCATTCTCTCAGCTCATTAACATCCAAACCATTCTGTCTGACAATCCTTTTGTCCATCTCTCCTTCTATTGTGTCTATCTGTCCGCCTATGCTATATACTTCCTAGACATGCATATGCTTTGACATAATTGTAATATGTATACTTTATTCAATGATACTTTATTGTGTATCACATTAAAGCCATGTATTGTGTAAAACTAAAAAGGGATAGATGCATGCATGTGTTTTTACTTTTAAGCAGTGTCCGGTCAATATTTTGTCAACAGCTTGTTGAAGGTGGTGTGTGTGTGTGGGTGTGTGGGGGGGGGGGGGGGGGGGGGGGGGGGGGGGGGGAGACAGGGAGTGGATGGGATGGGGGGAAGGAGGGAGGGAGCAGGCAGGAGTACCTGAGAGGGTAGGTGTGGAGAGGGTTTTTTTTTTTTTGTCTCCTTTTCTGTTTTGTTTTGTTTTCTCAGTGAGCAAAACATTGTAAAAGGTTATTACATATAAACGTTTTTTCAAAACATTCATTGTATACATCTTATGCACGGCATAATTCTGACTGATTTTTATACCACATAAAACCTTGATATTAATCATTTTTCATCACTTCAGCTAAAGCATGATAAACATTCTGGATTATCAATTTTCATCCATCTCTGTGTGGTTTATTCTCAAGAGCATGTGTATGGTGTGTTGTATTGTAATAGCATACATACTGCCATATGTTTTTATTGTATGCATTCCTGACATCTAGTGTCAAAGACTTGCCTCCTTGGCCTGTTTTTTTTTTTTTTTTTTTTTAATACTTTGTCATAATCATTAATTCATCTTATGTATGATGCTATTTAATGGCAACCACAGATTTTTTAAGGCATTTTGATGACTTTATTTAACAAAAAATAACTTTATGAATATGGTCAAATTTCTGTGTTACAATGTTACCGGTATCTTTTCTTTTTTAACCAACAATTTTATGAGCTTTTAAACTATGTGAAATATAGCTGTTGTAATTCTTATTTAAACACAATCTGCATAATCTATCCGTTTCATAATTGTCAAACACATTTCGAACTTGACTACAAACAGCTCAGCTGGTTTTTATGCACACTTATCAGCTGGATGACATCTGTTTAGAAAATTGTGGGGTGTTTTTTTTGTTTTTTTTTTTTCTTTTTTTTTTTGAAATACAACATATAACACTTCAGTGGGATGTTGTGGCAAAGTGGTCTTTGGGCAGGGGTATTGGCAGGGAGCCAATCCAGTCAGGACTCTCAATCTAATCTTTGTGCCTGCCACTTCTCCACAATGTCATAAGTAAAACATTACACTACAGCATGCATATTTTATAAGCCCATTCTCTTCAAATGAAAGCTGCTCAAAAAGGACAGAACATAATGACTGTACTATCTGTGCGTCTGTTTAACTAGTAGCACACACAGATGAGAAACAGTCAAACACAGCCCGTGTGCTCAAGCCCGCAGAGCGCCGTTTACTCGACTAATGGCAGATCTCTGGTAAAACTGTTAATCCACAATTAACATGCTCATTTCCGGACCAGTCTCCATGATGACGACTGTGATATATAACATGGATTGTCATTGGCTTGGACACTACAATGACCTGAGTCATTTAAATACTAAATGTAATTAAGCTTGTTTTTTTAAATAACAGAAAGAGCAAGTTCATTATGTATAATCTCTTAATGGGTGATGTTCTGTTTGTTTGGGCATGTGTAAAGGATTCTTCATAAACAATATGCTAGTAAATATCTTTTTGATTTACATCATTTTCACCGACACTCTGTAGCATCAGAAAAGAACAATATCGAATGAAAGAGCAACTTCAGTTTTCCAACCTGTTGCCCTCTTTTCGTCTCCACCCTTTGGCACTAAATCAAATACACAGAGCAAAACTGCTAGTACATCCGTCTCTTCACATGGGTAAAAAAAAAAAAAAGCTTAGTCCACATTCTTAGAATCCCACTTTTCTTTTTATTTCAATAATAACAGTTCAAGGAAACACAACAGTTATTAACAACAACAATGCTGTTACCCAAACTTTTCTTTCATATCATTTTCCAAAAGTGCCACAAACAGGAAGTTCTATTGTTTTTGGTACCTGTGACACACATGTCCACATTTCCAAAATAAAACAAAGCAAAACCAAAGTAACACATTTTTAACACATGATGGTCAACGCTTGCTACCGTGTGGACCTCAGTGCACACCGTTCCCTTCTTCCAACTGAATAGGCCTACTCACAAATTGTGCATCGATGCCTTCAGAAGTGATGAAATATCGA